>CM041778.1:142576356-142948409 GCA_023374045.1 Limonium bicolor
TGGTGGAGGGTTCTTGAGGAGAAAGATAATGGCGAGTTCAATCTGACTGGTATAACTTAAATAATGCGGGTAAATATCACAAGGAAGAAAAAAAGGGTAATTTAATATTTTTCTAAAAAGCAACTAAACCAACATTTATCATAAAGGTCTTTTTGAGCCTTTATCGCGCCTTTATCTGACTGCTTTTTGACAAAATAAAACTGCTTTTGGACAAAAAGCAGGATAAATGTTCTGACCGAACGCACCCTAAATTATTGTTTGAGGATAGTTATAAGTTGCATTCTAACAACAAACAAATACATGTACAATACACACACATATATGTATGCATTCTCAATTAACAAGGTGCGACAGAAAAAAATTCGATTATATTACTGGTTTTAAATGATCCGCAATGTAGAAGCAGCTCCAGATTTATCAGTCAAAGGCCGAGCAAAGAGAATGAAAACATAGAGTATGTTTAGTCCCTATCGTTAGTTAGGGTTGCAATCTTCAAATATGCAACAAATCAAAATCAAAACTTCTACCGTGAACCATAAAGAAAATAATAAGTTTGATTATATTACCGGTTACAGAATGAACTGCAATGCAGAAGCAACTCCAAATTTATTTGTCAAAGGCGCAAGCAAAGAGAATGAAGGCACATAGTATGTTTGTTCCTTATCACCAGTTAAGGTTGCAATCTTCAAATGCGACGGATCAAAATCAAAACTTCTATCGTGATAATATCCATAGAGCAGAAAATAAGTTTGATTATACTATCAGTTCCAGAATGAACTACAATGCAGAAGCAGCTCCAGATTTATTTGTCAAAGGCGCAAGCAAAGAGAATGAAGGCTCCAGATTTATATTTGTTTCTTATCATCGGTTAGGGTTGCAATCTTCAAATGCGACAGATCAAAATCAAAACTTATATTGTGATAATCTTCACAGAACAGAAATTCAGTTCAATTATATTACCAGTTGTAGAAAAAATTGCAATGTGCAGCTCCAGATTATGCTCTACAAGGCACATGCAAACAAAAGAGAATGAAGGCAAATAAATTTGTTAGGGGTGAATCATTGTGTTTTGTTTTTTGAAGTGTATATGTATTATTTCCAATGAAATATTTAGATTAATTTTGGTAGGTAACAATTATAAAGATTTTCACCTACAAAAATTTTGTATCTAAGAGTAAATTGTTTGATGAATTATTTCTCTCCAAAATTTGTCACTGTCGGGTAATATCACTATAATGTTTATTTTATTCACATACTTCATCTGTCAGAAATTTACATAAAATTTTGTAGGTGAAAACTATTTTTACATGTGAACTAATTCCATAGAAATTTTTTCGTTGTGAGACTACTGTTTACTTGTAGTGTATATATCTTATATATATTAAAAAATGTATTTCATTTTTTGAATTATAAAAATGTACACTTATTAAATAGATTTGGTTGCATTTTAGATTTCGTGTAAAATTATATATTAAGAATATTTTTTAAAAATTGATTTCATATTTATTTCCTAAAGTTATAGAGTTTCTTTTTGTATTTCAGATTTTATTGAAAATAATTACTTTAAGTATTAATTATTATTATTATTATAACATAAATGGTTAGTTAATTTAATAAGCTTGAGAGACTAACAATACTCTTACGAAAATGAATTATTAAGTTTAAAGTAGTGAGGTACCATAAAATTAAAATTAAAATGATTTTTTTTTCACATCTAATTAGCGCCTGATTTTCTATAGAACACTAATATCGGACGCTAATCTGCGTACGCTAGTGTTCTGTATAAATCTAGACACAATCTTGATTTGTTGTCAGATGCTAATCTGTGTCAGCTAGTGTCCGAAATCGATTTAGACACAATTCAACGTCCAACATAAAATCTAACGCTAATATTAGACGCTAATCGAAAAATAGCGTCCACTGCTTAATCGGACGCTAATAAAAAAATAGCGTCCGCTACTTAATTGGACGCTAATTTCTAACATAAATCCTGTTTTTCTTGTAGACATTGTCTGAAATAGGAGCCCATCATCCATATTTGTATAACCACTAATGGAATTTAAGGAGCAAGTCGTGGCTAGTCGGTGTAGATGACTAAACATCCCAACGTGATAATTTGGTCCGCAAAATAAGCTTCATGGATTTCAAACAAAAAGAGCACAAAGTCAAAGAGCGGATTTTAACGTTTATGAACGTTAGTGGTCCAATTATTCAGGAGCCAACTCGGTCCAATGCCTCAAACAAAGAATCTATTTAAGTATAATTGCTTTTAGTTGTTTCTTTGCGCTTCCTTGTCAAGAAAACTAGCTAGCAATCTGAGAGAGAATTGTATTCGAGAGAAGCACCTGTCGTCACTTAGTTGAGTGTTACATTAGCAAACTTGTTCTAGGTAGTTCCTAGATTACTTTTGCTTTCCATTGAGCTCATAGAAAGTTAATAGAGTTAGTGAAAGTAATTGCTAAGTAGATTTTCTCTACTTACCAAGCAATGTAAACTTTTTTGTGGATATAAATAAAAGAGTCTATATTATCTATCTTTATTTGTCAATCGACTTCATTCATTTATTGAGTCAAAGTGTTTCAACGACTTACATCTTGAACACTTTGAAGTCAGTCATCGATCTATACAAATCCCGATCAATTTCAGTTGTTTTAGTCATGAGCTATAACAAAATTGATTAAGTGCACATAGTAATCCAAATGAAAATATTTGATACATTAAAAAAAAAGATACTCACTAGAGCAGAGTGTGGACATGGAACCAGTGGCGGAGGCAGCCTTTGGCTGGAGGGAGCAAAACACCCCTCAACTTTGTTAAATTACATAAATTTGTAGTGTAAAAAATTTTTTTTTTAGAAAAATTTAGTAAAAACAACACCCCCTAATTTTTTATAATTCTGTCTTTGACCCCCTCAACTTGTATTTCTGGCTCTGCCCCTGCATGGAACAAACATGATGTTATGTACTTTTCACGGTTTAAAATCTTCGGATAATTGCTTTTTGTCTACCAATCCAAGTAATTTGGGTGACACACGTACATAAAACCCTTGTAGCACTGATGGTATACATTATTATTTAAACATATTTTTATTTTGTTTTTAAAGGTAAAAAAGTAGAATATTACTAAATTTATAATATATATTCACAATAACTATGGCGATCAATCATACAATATAAAATATTTAAGAAAAAGTGATAAAGAAAAATGATGTCATCATCCTCCCATCAATTCAAGTGACCTGTAATCTGAGCCATCCATTTTGTTATTATACATTTGTTTTCAAATCTACGGCTGAAAATGAGTCTTGGTTTGATTGGATTTAAGAAATTAGTAGTAGGTTTAGTACACTTATCAGTTATTATTAGTTAATCAACTAAAATAAGCTGACTAAAGCTGCCGAACGCATATTGCCGAGTAGTCAAAAGTCAGCCATAAAGCCCATTTTTTCACCTTTACCGTACATATTGCTGCGTTTGGGCCTAAAAGGTCGGTGACAATTTTTTTCAGCCCCTACAGTTTACCTTCGTACCCTTCCTTTAAACACGCAAACTACCACGCCAGCAATATCCAGAAACCCTTCTTCTCGTCTTCCAACTGCAATTCCATCTGGAGCATTTACTCCATCGACGCCGATATTTCCCGAACTTGAATTGAAGCCGGCAGATTACCATCCCATCACCGAATGTAAATATGCTTATTTACTGTCCACCTACCACTCACCCTTCCACGGACACAATGACAACCATTCTTTAAATTCATGGCATTTCGTTTGCGCTACCACCACATCAGAAGGTAATTTTCTATCTATCTATTTCAGTTTCGTTTACACTCTCAGTATGAAACTATCACTTTGCTGATCATTTTTACTTTCTAATGTTCGTAATTTGCTACAACGTCACCCAAGTGTGGTACGAAAAAATTTCTACATCAGGTAAACATTGAAATTTGGTTTTGTATTGTGTTCTTGTCATTATATGTTTCTCAGTATATATGATCATTTCTATCCTTTGACTACCAATGCTTCACAGTTCGTATATTTGGAGGGGAGCGCACATTGATCTGGTCTGTTCTTCTACCTGTTCCGTAACTGATTTGTCTGCTAGACGACACTCTACTATGCCTCTTGTTTTTTTGTGATGTTTGCATGTTGGGTTTGATTGTTTCCTCTACTGCTATCCCAAATATTACGGATATGAAATATAGTACTGTGACTAGCAACAATGTTTACAAGGCTCAATACTCAGTGCTTCTTATTGTAATTTTTCATATCTGGGAAACAAGTGACAGTAGTTGTTCAACAAACTAGTAGATAAAAGTCTAGGCATAAAAACACGTGGACAAAATTATACAAGCTGTTACAAATATGGCTAACTAGTGATATTGATGAATTGTATCTATATTTGCACCTACATTACACTATGTGTGCTCGTGTTATGATGTCTGATAACCTTCAAATTATTTCTTACATATTACACATGTATGTCCCTTTCATATTAGTATAATCTGCAAACTGAATATTACCTAATAACTGTATAATTACAATATAGTAATAGTTAAGAGAAGGGATACTAATAAGGGGAAGGGAAAGTTGGTTGGGGGGTGAAGCGAAGAGTAGGAAGCCTAAACATGAGTGGAGTAAGGAAGATGTTGAGATCCTGATTCAGCTGCTGGTTGATGAAGCTGAGATACAGTTGGGAAAGGGTGGATCTTTGGTTGGATTCCAACACCGTTGGGCCAACATTACTGAAAAGTTCAATGATCTTAGGGAGGGTAATGATAATGTTGATAGGCACCAGTGTAAGAATAAGGGTGATACACTAAAAGGAGGTTGGAGGAAATGGAAGGAGCTTACCAATAAGCAAAATGGTTTGGGATGGAATGAGTCCGGAAACTGCTGCACCTACCCGGAGGAGTGGATTGCTAGGAAGGCTAAGGTACATGTTGAGATAGTTCATCATGATATTTCTGTTTCAGTAAATAAATATTTTCTTTAGTTTCATTTTATCTAACTGAATTCTTAACATTTGCAGGAGAACAGAGGAATATACAAACTTGTGCACTCAAAGTGGCCAGCCTATCTAGTGGACAAGATGGAACTAATATGGGGACAGCCATATGCTAATGGGGAGCTGCGGCTTACTCCTGGAGGAATTACTCCGCATGAGATAGATCAAAACGGGACTGCCGATGATGGTGTAGGAGATGTTCAAGGACAATTACTGCGGAACACTACCAACATGACTCCATGTTCCCAATTTGAATTCAGTGGTGGCCGTTGTGATGGAGCATCCATGGAGATCTCTGGTGAAGTGCATTATGGTAGTAACAGTGGTCATGGTTGTTCAAACAGTAAGCAAGTTCGTGCTCCCTTAATGGCAATGTCCCAAGAAACAACTTCACCGATATTTGATTTTGGAACAGCAGCTTCTATAGGTGCTTCTCTTGCTGCTTCTGTGTTTCAGGGTAGTCCATATGCGGGTATTGTAGCTGGAGGTTCTCAGTCGCAATCGTATGCTAATCACCACTACCAATCTGTTGAGCAAGGTAACACAGATTTGGGCCTAACTGAACAGCCTATTGGTAGTGCTACACTGACGCCTTGTTACCAATAGTTTAACAGTGAATACAAACCAGAAAACTGGGATGAGTTAATGGAAACAACAGCTGATGGAGCTGTCCATGGTAGGAGGAATAATAGTTTACAGGCAAAGAAGGGAGCACATGTTGGAAAAAAGAAACCCAAAGGAAGTAAGGGTAAAAGTAGTGTTGGAGTAGGCAATGTAAGTGAGGTTAAAGGTGGACTGGATGAGACTTTGGTAGCATGTAGGAGTGTGATACTTGAATTGCAGGCACAGGCTGAGCGGGATGAAGGTGTTATTTCGGTGCAGGATGCAGCAGCTATTGTGAGGGGGGTTAAAGGACTCAACATAAGGGAGTTGACATATGCTATAATGATTTTAGCTGACAGATCTCACAGAGAAGTTTTGATGGCACTGGTTGATGTTGATGAGATTTGTGAGTGGGTTCGTCATATCTACAATGCTAAGTATGAGGATAAATAGAGATTTGGGAAGTCGATGGATGTTTTTTGGGCTACATAGTAGCATGCTTGCTGACCATTATATTAAGTAGAAGTTTTTTTGTCTCATTATGTGTGGTATCTGATAACTGGCAGCATATGGTTTGGCATTTCACTTTTTAAGTTTAATTTTACTATGCACTTGTGTTTTAAGGTAACTAGTCTATCCTATACTCTGGAATGGTTTATTTTGTATGCTGGCGACAAAATGGATAGGAATATCTTTTGAATATCCAGTTAACATGATTTACAGTGGTATTGTTCTTGTGTGAAATATAAGTTTCGTGTCTTTTCTGTGATTTTTTTTAAATCGAACATGTCTTCAACACTTTGATTGCATATAGGTGCAACGTTTTGATATTCCCATTGACTATCACCATATTTTACAGTTAGGATGAATACTCAGAGTAGCAACACAGATTTGATTCATATACTTAAAAGAAAGTTTAAGGAGAACAAAAAAGACTACCTAATGTTTGTGCTGCTACACCAAGTTGAAGTCTTTTGAGTGTTGGATATGTAAAAGGAATAGGTACATTGACAAAGCATGTTTAATGTTTAGGGAGATCAAGATGACATACAACTTGTCACTTGCCAATCACATCGAGGACATGCTGACCGGGAGTAAACGTCCAAACTACGAGCTAATGAACCAAAGGTAGGGCAAAATGACAGAGACTCAAGCTGTGGCGAAGCTGCGTGGAATAGTTGAATTGAGTGAGAAAGAGTTTAGGTTTGGAGCGTGCATGATAGAAGAATATAAGTATAGGGATTTGTTTGAGGCACTAACAGACAACGAGATAGTGAACGTTATACGAATGAAGATGGAGTTACAACAAGAATACAAATAGTTCTCACTAGTTAGAATCATATGTTACTTTTGTATTATTAGTGACTACTTTTTTTTTGTTATGTACTCGACAAATCTCTTCCAGATAATTGTAGTTCATAATAATATTCAGATTTTAGTTACTTTTTTTCAAGTCCCAATCATTGTACTTATTCTATAGCGATGAATTTTGTTATAATAATTACTTCTCTCCATGTAATTATAGAACATGGAATCACTGTCCATACCTCAGTTAAGCACTCTGTTGTCAATGATGTCAAATGACCGAGACAGATTGTGTCACTTATGCACTGCTATTAGCCTAAGCCTAGTGGAATTGGAAGAGCAAACTGTCATATACTTGGAACACTTATCACAACAGATCAACGCACCAATGAGAGTGCCAATGCACACGTCAAGGCTGCCTGGTAACTCATGGGGTAAATGAATTGCTAAATGGCCATAGTGTTAGATGTTTTAATGCGTTGAGAATGAACAGAGATACGTTTCTGACACTTTGCCATATTTTGGAATATAAGTATTATATTAACAGTAAAGCACATATTACTGCTAAGGAACGTGCTGCATGGTTCCTACGCACACTTAGTCATAGGTGTGCCAATAGAGACACAATGGAAAGATGCCAGCATTCAGGTTCATCTGTATCAAACCACTTTGGGACATTCTTAAAGTTGTTGGTAGATTAGGAAAGGATATTATCAAACTGAGAGACAACCGATTTCGCACAATACCATCGCACATACGTGATAGTTCAAAGTACTTCCCAATGTTCAAGGTTAGACGTTTGTATTACTCGTATCGTATGATGATTATTTAAGTTAATTAGCGTCTGTCCATTAACTAAACGACCATATTGTATCTCTTACACGTAGGATTGCATTGGTGCGTTAGATGGTTGCCACGTTGAGTTGACAGTTCCAGAGAAAGACATAATACGCTTTATAAACAGAAAGGGAGTTACTTCGACAAACGTGTTGGTGGTATGTGATTTTGATATGCTATTTATCTTCGTGTGCAGCGGGTGGGAAGGATCTGCACATGATACAAGGGTGTACCTTAACACAATCAATGATAATGCACAGAAGTTCCCCAGAGTACCTAATGGTATTATCATTTTCATTTGCCGGTATAGTGATGCATCTATTAGTTATGAATAATTGTTAGATCTAACAACATTATCTTGTGTTTGTGTTTTAAGGTAGGTATTTTCTAGGGGATAAAGGGTATCCTGATCGTGATGGTCTAATGACACCTCATACAAGGGTTCGATACCACCAATCTGAGTTTCAGGCAGATGGCCCAGCGGGTGCAAAGGAAATGTTTAACAACACTCATTCGTCTTTACGATCGGTTATAGAACGATCGTTTGGAGTGCTAAAAGCAAGATGGCAAATACTCTGCAAAGTTCCTAGTTACCCTTTATTAAAGCAAATGAAAATTGTGAACGCATGTT
Organism: Limonium bicolor; assembly: GCA_023374045.1. Taxonomy (NCBI): domain Eukaryota; kingdom Viridiplantae; phylum Streptophyta; class Magnoliopsida; order Caryophyllales; family Plumbaginaceae; genus Limonium; species Limonium bicolor. The sequence goes on from CM041778.1 coordinate 142,584,739, forward strand.
TTGCATTGCATAACTACACGAGGTTAAGTGGTTTTGGAGATCCTTGTTTCTCATTAGTTGATGCAGCACCAAATTTTATACCAGATGAGGAGGAGCTGTTGGAGGCGGATGCTTCATGTTGTCAAAGAGCTGCTGCTGAACTTGGGAATAGCTCACAAAATGGCTCCAGGCAAATGGTTGAGCTAAAAGAGAGGATAACAACTGAGATGATGCAAAGACGCAGCCGCACTTAGTTAGCTAGCAGTGTTAGTGAATCTGGGTAGTTGTTGGTTCATTAGGCTTCTTTTTTTGTCGAAGTAACCCATTATAGTACATGGTTTTTTTGTTTGAGATGGTGTGTGGAAATGGAAGGACAAAATGTATTGCCTGTTCACGTTTTTATGCTACTGACATTGCGGTTAACAATGTGTCTCACAGATTACAAGTGTCTGTTGATTATTATTGTTGTACGTGAGTTATTACAAACCGTATTAGACTCTTTAATATATTAGACAAGCATATTATAGTTTTTTGTCTGCTTATATTCTTGGAGATAGCAGTGGTGGCAAACAAACATATGATTCTGATAAAATGTAGCGCATGTGTGTCATAAACAAGGCGACATGTGGTAATCAACATACTACATTCCATACCTTTTTTACTGTAACATTCCAATGTGGGGTGCTACTACAATTTCCTAATTTATGAACTACTACCATTCCTACTGAAAGGCATTTTGGGATATTCTTGAAACTACAAAAGTACACTTGTAGGACGACTAAACACAAGATGAAACATAACGTAGTTAACTAAGGTGCCGTTATCAAAACATATATAGCTTGACATATCATCTTCACAAAAACACACAACATTAGTGACTACTGTGTATGCATAACTAGGGGTAAACATGCATATTGACATAGCAGGATGAGTCACCAGAATCAGAGGTTGTGTAGCCTTCAAGCAAGTAAGGTGGCGATGGTGGTGGAGATGGAGAAGTGAGCCTTGGTCGCTTCATTTGAGGTGGTGGGTTTTGTTCTGTGGCAGCAAGCGTAACAGAGTTGCTCCCAACCTCCTCATGCTTGTCATCTTCATCCTTTGGCACATTAATAAATGTTTTTGCTTTCAAACACTTTCTACCACATTCACACTCCAATGAACTATCACTCTCATCAGATGAATAAACTATGACAAGAGGGTAAAACTTCCCTTTCTGGTGAGCAACTTCCTCAACCTCACTGCTCATCTTGCACAGAACAAATTCGTTGTGTTTGTAAAAATCTGGAAGCGTGCTTGAGAGGGGATAGTGGTTGTTTATTTGCGCATTTTGACATATGCACATGCTCTTAAATAGACAGCGTGTGAGTGTATGGGTGTTGTATATGTCGGTGAAGTAAATTGGGAAGGATCTGCATTTAATGGTGCAGATAGGTATAACTGTGAAGTACTTGGCCATTAATTGTATACATACATCTGATGCACTTCATTTTCTCTCGGATCACATAAGTGCCAACTTCAGAATTGATGAATTGAAAAATTGATTGGATCAAACATGTAACAGACATTCCAGTTGCTATTTGCTATTTTGTTTTCTGTCACCAGATATGGGATCTAGGAGGGCAAGAGAGACTGAAAATATCATGGGCACATACTACCGAGGAACACGTGCAGTAGTTATGATAATTGACAGTACTAATCAAGCCAAAATATCAGTCATGAAAGATGAGTTATTCAGATTACTTCCCAATGGTGCAGATATAGGTAACAGTGAAGTACTTGGCAATTAATTGTATACCTACATCCGATGCACTTCATTCAATGTTCTAATAAAAGTCAATGACTTTCGCCCACATTGCATCGTGTGCTGATAAGTGCCAACTGCTGAATTGATGAATTGAATAGACAGATACCAACACAACTTACTGTGTTAGAATTAACTAGTACTCAACGCCCACATGAATAAGTTCCTCCATGTTGACACTCAAACCAAGCGGGTTAAGATATGTAGTTGCAAACTGACTTCCAAAATAGGCATTTCATTAACTTAACATAAACTGGATAATAGTGACAGGGATCAATACATTGCTAACCGAAAATACAGGAACTAACACAAACCAGATAAGCCGATTCAGACACACCTAAATACTAATAACAATGATGCTAATACACCAAAGCTAGTCATTTAAGGATAATCACAACTAACAGAAACAACACTACATACATGGCCTTCATCAAAGTTGACAGAACCGACCTAATTTCATCACTTGCCCGTAGAATAATGACTCTAGACTCATCAAACTGTGAGATTCTGTCACAAACGTTGATGTTCAAGGTTTCACGCATGCTAGTGATAAGATCTGTGTTGCACCTTAGTATAGTCAGCATTTGGCCTTCATTTGAAGCACTGGTTGTTGCAGGGCGATCTGCACTTGGGCGTGATCCTCTGTCTGAGTTTGTTGGGGAGTGGCAATCAGCCCACCACATGATACAGTCGCACACATTGCATTTGTAGAACAACCTGCCAAAATTTTCCTCTGTGTATGAAATCAGAAGCAAGCACTAGATACGACAACGACGACAGCGGATGTAAGTAGTATTCAATGGGTTTATGCTCCCGTTTCCAGCAGAAGGGGAGGACTAACAAACAAAAAAACGAAAATAGACATTCAGTATGAGAAATTTGTAATTTATGGAACGAAATAACAAACGATGAACATACACTGCCGCTGGACGCCATGAGCGGAATGATGTGCTACTGATTTATGAGCTTCATAGACGATGGGTGTGGAACTGGGGGTTGAACACGAGGGAAGCATATTTGTACTGGTTTGATCCCTAAAATTAGGGGTAAAAATGTACATTCACCATTTAGCGCAGGTAATTTTCAAAATGCTGTGAACGAACGCCACGCCAGCTTCTATAGGGTGCAGATTAATGCGGCGAATCGCTTGGTTTGAGAAACAGATTAATGTCCACATTAATACCCTTGTTTTGTAGTTGCTGTGAACGAACGACACCATAGTCTCGGTTGATGTGATGCCCCTCGGCTTCATGGAGCGTCCATCGCGCGTGTCGTTAGTTATTCTCCCTGGGTGCGGTATTTACAGTCTTACAGCCTGATGCAATTTTGTATGTGATATTGCTAGGGGCTTTATATAGAAATGGTTATGTAAAGTAGGCTACGAATCTCCTGGGATTTATGCAAGTAGAGGGTTTGAGCCTCAATAGTGTTACTCAAAACGCACGTAAATAATGAATAAAGGATAAGGGTAATCTCGTAGTTGTGAAACCAAAGGTGAGAGATAAAGTAGTCTTATTTTGCAAGCTCACATAGACCAACATTTATTTTAAAGGTTATTTGTTACCTTTATCTATAAAACTATTTTACAACAAAATAAAGGTGTTTTACAAGGAAGAGGTGTTTTATAAGGAAAAACAAGATTACGCCATTCCCAATAAAGGTACCTTTCAGTAGGCACCTTTATGGTGCTTTTATTTTAAAAGAGTAGATTTATCATAAAGCTACTCCATGTGTTTCAATACTATTGGTTCAGAATATTAGTCAGGCCCACTGAAATTTAACTTGAGTACACTTGTCAGTTTACTATTAGTTAACCACACTTCAAAAAAGTAACCACAAACACCTTTATTGCACCTTTATCATAAATGTAGTAGTACCTGCTTTTGCCGAACGGTACCGAAACCTATCTGGGTAGTCCGATCGATAGCTCTATGGATTCAAACCTTCCGCCATTGTGGCAAGACACACTGCACAAACACCCTTGCAGGTTGTTGATAGAGTATAAAATCTTGCTTAGCTGCCTTAGGCACGTTCGAACAACGCTCACCTGTTGCTGTTGGCCACATTAATTGTTAAAGTTTTGATATTTGGATCTCAGCTGTTTGTATTTGATATTTGATATTTGAATCTCAGCTGTTGACTTGGATAAAATATGACTTTTAGAATTAAAGAAAGACCACTTATCAAAAAAAAAAAAAAATTAAAGAAAGACCAACTTCCCCCAATCGATTCATAGCTTGAAATGTCTTTAAAAGTTAGAGAAACGAGAGGGGGAAATCAAATGGCTATGGAACTGAATTCATAATACATACACACCTCCAAAATTCAAATGGACTCCACCATCCTCGCTCGAATCACCATTCCGCGACTGAATTTCCCATCATCACCATATTAATTACAAGTCAAAAAGAGAGAAAAAAAAAGAATGGCTGATTCGACAATGTCTATTGTCGAATGGGCATCTCAACAGCTAGCCTCTTTAGTGTTTGAAGAAGAAAATAACCTGCCTCAGGTTCATCATTGCAAGATCGAGAAGCTTCAGCTCGATCTGGAGTGGTGTCGATTCTTTCTTCTAGATGCTGAAACCGAACTGAAGAAACCAAATTCTCCCCTGGTTCGCAAGTGGGTATCCCAAATTAGTGGTTTCGCTAGCGAAGCCCTGGAGATTATCAACGAGTACGTCCTCATAGTGTATCGCATTCGACAAGAAGGGTTCTGGAATGGTACTATTAGAAAGGTTTCCTGTACTTGTTGCGATAAGAGAGCGCTAAGTCATGTCGGATCCAGAATCGATGCTCTCTCGCGTCGCGTCTCCGAGCTTGTTTCAAAAATGAAGTTTTCAGGAGAAGTGCGAGCCATGGGTTCAAACTGGATCATGATGCCCAAGCACATAGATATCGTGGAAAAGAAAAGCGACATCGTTGACTTTGAAGGTACAGAAACAGTCATTAATAAGTTGTTCACAGATGAGCATAAGGTTATTATCCTGCACGGAAAGCGCGGTTCAGGGAAAACTACTATGACGAGGATTGTATATGACAACGACGATGTCCGACGGCACTTTGATGGGTTGCTTTGGATCACGGTATCACAACTGCAGCTTGGAGCTAGGGAAATCCTTGAGATGATCTGGCTAGATCTCTGTGGTAATGTTTACGGCCCTGAGCCCAGAAAAAGAATAAAAGAATTTCAAGATGTCGAATTGAGACAAACGATATACGTTGCGCTGGGAGCGAGGAAGCTTTTGCTAGTCCTCGACGATATTCGGAGTGAACAGTCTTGGTTTCGCCTTCAATCTGGGCTTCCCTTGCATCATCAGAACTGCAAGGTGATAGTGACCACATCCAGTGATGAAGTGAAAAGGCAGGTGACCAACTACGACGCGTATTCTCACCAACCGAAGCTTGCAAAACAAATTGACTTGCTGAAACAAATCGCCTCTCAAGGAGGTCGTAAAAATATAGGTACTTGTCTCTAGCTACTCTCAAATATATACCTATAAATGTGCTCAAAAAATGGTTGCTTAATTAGCTAGATTAGACTAAGTGAAATCAAAACACAAAAATTGAATTCGATCGAAATTCAAAGGCAAGAAAGCCATATATTGTCTTCATATCTGGTCCAAGGAGTAAGAAAAATGGTCGTTGACTTCTCTAGTTTGACTCAAAGCACGCAGATTCGTCCTCTGGGGTGCCAAAATGTTACATTAAGAATGTCTAGATATATCCTAATTAATAATATGATACTACTGATTCATAATATATAGTAGCTCTAATACAACTATGAGGCATGTTTAAAAGAAATTACAACTATGAGGCTGAAAAGATCTTCAAACCAACCCCTAGGCTCAGCATTTATGGCACGAATAGAAACCAGACGAACCCCGAAATTCTCGATATCGTCAAAGGAATTGCTAACCACGTACAAACCGTCACATGTCTTATTAGTCATCCATCTCTTTTACACTTGTATTGATATTCACATAATCCTCTTATATACTCTTTGCCGTAAAATTTATGCTATAATGTTATAACAAGCCAAATACGTTACAGCTGATCGTATGAACAAGTGGGGTGGTGACTTGATCGAACTGTGTCAGGATAATGCTCTAGCAATTGTACTGGTTGGACGAATTCTGGCATTTAAAAATACCGATGATGGATGGAAACAGGTTCATGATTCCATAGCTAAGTCTATGAAAGAATCAGTACTACATGATGTAATGGAGGTCTGCTTCTCGGAGCTTCCACCATATATAAGACCTTGCTTCCTTCATTTTGGGAATCTGCCAAAAGCCTTTGAAATACCAGCCAACAAGCTGTGTCGAATGTGGGTCGCTGAAGGTTTAGTAAGGTCACCACCACCACCATCATCATCATCATCCTCATCATCATCAAATCAGGCGGATCACCAGATTCTAGAGAAAGTTGCTGAAAATTACTTGAATGAGTTGGTGAAGAGAGGCCTCGTTGAGGTGGTGTCACGTGGCAAGAACGAGAAGGTGAAATCTTGTCGGATGCATGACTCTTTGAAAAGTATGTGTGCAAAGAGAGGAATAGAAGTGAACTGTGTAAGGGTGACCTCCAGAGAAATCAAAGAGAATGTCAAAAAGAAAACAGTTACCGATACGCAAAAAAACACTGCCAAGGACACAAAAGAGACTGCAGGCGGAGATGCACAAAAAAGTACCAAAACCGATATCAAAAAGATTGGAGGTGGGGATGCCAAAAGTAATGCTAATAAGGCCTCCAGCTTAGCTATAAGATTGAATGCTCATTGCTTGCACGGTCTTGCTCTTCATGTTTTGGACCATGATCGTGAGAGCAAGAGTTTACCCGATGCTGTTATCAAGAGCTGTGACCAACTTAAGTCACTATTATTTATCCCGTTGGATGGCAAGTTACCATGGCGCTGGCTTCAATCCATAAAAGCTTCTCCACTGCTTCGAGTTTTACATTTGGAAAATGCTAGAATCTCGGCTTTGCCTGATGAAATCGGAAACCTTGTCCACCTCAAGTATCTGAGTTTGAAGGGATCCAGAGTGGAACACGAAATACCATCATCCATAGGCGATCTATCAGTGTTGGAAACCTTGGATTTACGAGCATATGGTACATATGGTCTCATTCTTGGTACTATTGCTTTCTCTGCAGGGTCAGGAAACGGCTCGATTTTGCTACCCAATGTGTTTTGGAAGTTAAAGAAATTGCGCCACCTCTTTCTCCCAGAGTCATACTTATGCAAGTTATGGAGGAAGTTGCATCTGTATACTCTAACAAACTTGGAGACACTGAAGAACTTGGATTTAAGGCGTTGCTGGGTGAAAGACCTTCTTAAACTCGAGGGTCTGAAGAAGATTACCTGGATCACTTCCAGCGGGAATGACATGTTTGAGTCGAAAGACCAGAAAATACTGAATAATTTGCTAGACTGTCCTAGCGTTAAATCGGGACATCTTCAAAATCAGTTGACCCTCAAGGTGAGCGGAGAATTGCTCAGTAATACTAAATATGCGAGTAAATTAGCAACACAACAAGGGTACAAGAACTCTGTTGATGGGCTCATAATATGGGGCACCTTGAGGTCTAACCCCTTGAAGGATCTTAAAATTGGGCACTTGAAAAGTTTGGTTCTCAGATTTACTAAACTCGAGGATGATCCAATGCCAATTCTTGAATCTCTCCCTAACCTCGAGAGACTTCGTCTTAGCTATGGCAGCTATACTGGAACAAAGATCACTTTTCTTGCTAAAAATATTCCCAACCTAGCTTACTTAAAGTTGGATATGCTGCCTAAGTTGCAGCATTTGGATGTGGAATCGGGAGCCATGCTTCAACTCAAGATTCTGGAGATAGAATATTGTGACAAACTAGAAAAAGTTCCAGATCATTTGGAGCACCGTGTTATGGTTCGTCGTCTCACGAGATGTATTCCTTGCAAGAACCAAGACACTTCTCCTTGCAATGAAGAGCCACAACAGGACAACGAAGGTGATCATCACCCCTCTTCTTCTGATCCGGAAGCTGCGGGTACTTCACACCCTTCGTCTTCTGCACAAATTCCACAACAATACCAGTCATGATAGTGAGTGAATGGAATCTGTGGCGGTGGCCTGTGATGGTAACGATTCAGTGTGTGTTTGTGCCTGTTTATGTCTCATCCTTCTTTTCTCCTTTAAATGGCATATGTTTCTTCATTCTTATAATAAATCAAGTGTGTGTGTGTATTTTGTTAATAAAAGTTTTGTTTTGTTGGAGGCTGAGCCAGAGATCCGATGTGGTGTGTCGAGTGTAGTGTGGGAAATTGTCGTTATTTATACGGCTGTTATGTTGAAATATTGAGAGAAGATAGAGATTGTATTGTTTGAAGATTGCTTGATGAAAAAAACTGTGTACATGGCTCCCTTTATATAGTGGGATAAGTGACTCTAGACTTCTCCCTAATTACTCTAGAACTTTCTAGGATAATATCAAATCTAGACATTTTCCTAATCCTGCACTTTTCATATCTTCCTCATAATACATCACTTTAGAATATTTCCTAAACCTTCATTTTCCTTATTACCTACATAAATACAAATCTCCAGAATCTTTCCTTAGTAACAACTAATTAACTTTACCATTTTCAATACACCCCCTTAAAGTTAATTCCTCTGAACTCCAAGCATAGTGCGCAGCTTCATAAAAACATCTTGTTTCGGACTATGTGCTCTGATACCACTTGTTAGGATTTTGGTCCTATTTCCCGAGGATCGTGGTGAGATCGACATGGTTACCAAAGAAGAAAAACCACAAGATAATGTAATGATAAAATAGCGACACAAGGATATACGTGGTTCGGTCCAAACATGACCTACGTCCACGGGAGCAGATATAACAACTTTCATTAAGAAGATGAGGATTATAAGTTTACATGAGGATTACCCAACCAACCCATCAACCCGTGTTTCCCGTTTTTCCCTTGGTGTTTTTACCTGAGTCCCTTTGAGTTCCCATAGAACCACCCTTGACTCTCTTGGATGTGATCCCCACAAGTTGGGATGATCATAAGCTACGGGTTACTAGATCTATTTATAGTGCTAGATCTAAACCCTTCACTTATCCCAACGTTAACCTTGTAACAACCGTATAATAATGGCTCACAAGTTACAACGGTTACAACTTAATTAATGCCATCCATTAACACCTAGAAACAACTAACACGCGGGTATCTAGAAAGCCAGAAGTCTAAACTTCTTATTCCAAGGATTTAAACTTCCTCATAACTCTCCTCATAATGTTAGAAACTCACATGCTTCAGATGCCATTAATTTTCACCGCATAAATGCTCCCACTAATGCACCTTCAACTTCCATGAAACTCTTCGTAAATAATAAATTAATTGGATGACGAAACCAATTAACTTCACAAGAGTAACTCAACGGATTTAGCATTAATTCTAACAATTCTTCCTCTTAATGCTCAATCCGGTCAATCACATACAACCATTGATGCCAAACTTCCTCTTAAAGAATAATCCCAAAAACAGCCCACACAAGGACTAAACCGGATAACTTCATCTGGACTGTTTGCATTCCAACTTTGGTAAATTGACCACTCCTCCCCGAGCCCTAAAGACCCATCTGGTCCAAATCTCCAAGGACCCACCACAAACACGAAGTAAGTAGCAACTCAGGAAACAACTACGCAACCAAAGACAATAATGATCTCTTTCGTCTTTATCCGGTTCTCGTAAAGTCTCTAAACATGACCTAACAGCAGCTTCACAATTGATCACCACGCGAAGCTCCGTTTATGGTTATATGCGCGCTACCACAACCCTAGGTCCACCCACTTGCTAGATGATCTCCAGTGCTCCAAGGAAGTCCACGATCCGTCACGTGACCCGAGAAAATATTTTTCCCATTTTCTGTACCAATCCATCACCATTGAAGCTTCACTTGATCTTACCATTCTTTATTATCCTTACTCCCCACAAAAGTGTTTGTAAAATAAAGAACTAGATCTAACTTCAAATTGTGAATGATACACCGGATGTTTCAAGATCCAAGATTTCTCTTGATCTCCTTCCAACAACACATCATCATCTCCAAGTACATCCCTACACCAAAACACACATGTAGTTGATGAATTTTATTTTAACGAGCTCTTCCTCTTTACCAAACTTGTTTTCAATCCTTACATCTTCTTAAGACCCCGCCACCTCTCTCATGAAAACACTTTACCATCACCGTACTTGATACAACATGAGTCACCAAACTCTCATCATTGCTCGATGAAGAATAAAACCACCTTTACTCTTCAGTGAATTTACATCTTCATTAGCAAGAATTGAGTGCCCAGACTTCAAAAATATCACGAACACGGTGTTCCGACCAAGGCAAGGAAATGCATGAGCTTCAAGGCACAACAACTTTCTCTCTCCAACACCTTCCTTCACTCTTCACTTTTATCAAAACCCACATCATCTTGAATCACCATTCTTTCTTCCCGATGACATCTCCACCAAAACGGACATCCCGAAAAACCATGAGCTCTGATACCATGTTGAAATATTGAGAGAAGATAGGAGATTGTATTGCTTGAAGATTGCTTGATGAAAAAAACTGTGTACATGGCTCCCTTTATATAGTGGGATAAGTGACTCTAAACTTCTCCCTAATTACTCTAGAACTTTCTAGGATATATCAAATCTAGACATTTTCCTAATCCTTGCACTTTTCATATCTTCCTCATAAATACATCACTTTAGAATATTTCCTAAACGTTTCATTTTCTTATTACCTACATAAATACAAATCTCCAGAATCTTTCCTTAGTAACAACTAATTAACTTTACCAATTTCAACATGTTACTCCTGCTACAAAGTCAAAATTGTGGTACGATGAATTTTGTAATTAATATACATTTGTTACTTATTCTAAGGCAATATTATTCAACAAAATATATAGTCCCATGAATTTAGTATGAATAATTTTTAAATAAAGAGTACCATATATTTACTAATTATAGAGGGGAATTTAAGAAAATGTGTAACAAAAGAAAAAAAATATATCTAGATTAACAGTCATTTTAAGATACATCTCCAAGGAAGTTACCACATAATTAGCGTGAGTATAATTTGTAAAATAATTTACGGGAAGGTACCACCGAATAAGGACCACTTACTATAATTTACTTATTAAAAATTACAAATGTATAACAAAAACTGGACAGGACATTCAGGGAAGCCTTATACATCCGGGGCTGAATCCAATCCCTTATTAATCATCACAACTTTCTCATTGTTGTCCATGTTCTAAGGGGACGTTTGGATCGTGCAAGGGAAACATAATGAAATCAGGAAACATAATGCAGGGTAATGGGCCTTTCTTTGTTGTGGCCGAATTCTAGACCTTTTTGGGCTTTATTTTTGCTCATTTTGGGTTTTATCATGTGTTAAATTGTAGCTTATTTAATTATATTGGCCCATGGCGTTTTTCTTCGTGTTTTTACATGATTATAATACTCACAAGTCATATTGATTGCTTAAAATAAATTCCAAAGCTCCCTCATGTAATTTGTGCTCTTAAATCATGTATAACATATTACATGTTAAACCAACTTTATTATTTACTTTCTTTCTGTATATACTCCCCTTTTAATTTATCATTCCATGTAAGGTTTAATAACCCTTTATGGTATATTTATTTATAGAAATATATTTGAGACTTCATAAATCCTTAATGATTTTAATCACTGCTGGAAAAAAAAAGAATAAACAACGCTTAAATTTGGCATATAGAACGTTTATAAAGCGTAGTTTATTCGAGCGACGCAAATGATTAAACATTTTAAATGACGCTTCAAAGCGTTCCTTATACTAGCTTTAAAGAACGCTTATTTGCAAAGCGTTCTTTATAATGCGAGAACGATGGTACCATAAAAACGCTTTTGTCTAACAAGTGTTCTTTATGCTCAGAAAAAAACAACGCTTATCACATATAAGCGTTTCTTATGATGGTTGGCGGGAGAGTTTAAAGAACGCTTATATGGATAAGCGTTGTTTATATATATCTTCTTTTTTTATTTTTATTTTCAGAAATCTCTGTTCCACACAAATGCTACAGATATCACATCACAGATCAATGCAACAACTGCATTTTTCAACACAATCAGAAGCCATTACAACAAACTGTAACAGAGAAATTAAATCTACGAATTTATTTACAGTAAAACACATCAGATCCCAATTGCAACAAATCAGCCAGTATTAGTACCATTGCAACAGACAAAATTTAATTACAATTAAAATCCAACAGATGGAAGCTACTACTGCAACCTGTAGAAATTAGATAATGCAACAAACTGCATTTTTCAACACAATGCAAGTGTACTTGACAACTATGCATTACAGGTGCAAATGGTTCAGTTCAGACAACTTCAAAAAAGAAAAGATATAGCTACAACAACTCATGACTTCTGCTGACCATCATTTATTGCTTTCAACCAGTAAGAGCACATGTGCTCCTTGACAAACTCTAGATCGAGAAGTGAATAAGTAGTTCCTTGTTTTGCGAAGAAATCAACAAGTTGCACGCAAGAATTATAAAAGCAATTAAGTACACCATTTAAACTTATCCAAACATGCACAAACAGTTAAATTACCAATTCAAACACAAAACTTATAATACGTACTTCATTGGCATTTCTGATGGACTCGATATTGGCCACGATGTCGTACATGTATCGCATCACAAAATGTCCACAACTGCTACTATCTGGTTGCCTGGGACACTATTTTCAATAAAATTATATTATTATATATACACACTAATATACAAAATATATTTAAGTATGCATGAGTAAATAGAATGTTTTTTTACCTTTTTAATATACTGCATTTAATTAAAACAAGCATTTAAGTGACAAGTAATAAAAAAGTATAAAATTTTATTTTTGAAATGAAAATATGCACAATTTACTTACTTTTTCAGCATCATAGAAATGGAGATGTTTCTCCTAAATCCTTCAATAGGGTCAATCACTATACAGGATGATGCGTAAGTACACACCACTAACAACAACCAGTGATTGATATAAGTTCAAACAACAGCAAATCAACTTCAGCTTCGAAATATATATGAGTTAACATAAAACAATAAAGACAAATGCATAAGGTTGGTCAAGCATGCTTACATCTGATGATATGGTATGAACACAAATCGGCTATTCCTTCTAACCGCCGCAATTATGGCAGTGCGCATATGGTTCTGACACGCAACACCGTCTCTCATAGCTTCATCAGAAGACATGATTTGTGGACATAGGATGGTGACCGCATTTTCCATTTTCTTTAACACCAGCCTCAATAGTAAGGGCCTTTGATGACAAAGGCATTAAATTAAAATTATAAATAAAACTTACTATTAACTTTGAGAGAGAAAAAAATGTGATACTTAGAAGTAGTAGACTTGAATCACCGAGATGTTCAGCATATCACCAAGCAGCAGCTCCTTGACATCGTTAATACTGATCAGCAAGTCCGTGACATCTTCGCCGTGGAACAAATACGCCGGAACCTTAAGGATGAAGTCAATGAAATCATCACCCTTCCCGAGTATCGTGTTATATAAGACCTGCTGACACCTTCCCAGTGTCTTCACCAATTTTTCAGGAATAATGAAATTGCGCCAAATTGGACTGATGTAGTCACCCTGCTGACCCGATGGTCCCTTCCTTTCGACGCCACTGACTTGCTTACCTTTGTCAGCAATAGGAACATGGGTTAAGAAATGACAAGTTAGTATACGTTAGAAAACTATTCCAAAAGCTGCATTTAATGAAATGGTAATTAGTAAATAAATTTAAGTTCTTTTACTTACCGTACTATCAGATAAATCCACCAGATGGCAAGGTCACGGTACTTGTGAGCCACGTGCTTCAATGACAGTGCTCAAATCATTCCACTCTATCGGTAGTGGAATGTGATCACAACCTTGAAAGACACTGTCTACGAACACACGGACATACCAGGCCGGAACCCGCTTAAAATGACACTGTGACGTCGAATCAGTCTGTAGAATTGTGCCTAATGCAACCGGAAAGGTGCCATGTTCATTGATCTGCAGAAGACGACAGTTTTTGGTTCCCTAATAAACGAACACAAACAATTAGATTCATACATTGCAACATGAATACTTTTGATTAATTGAAAAAAATGAATAATGACAAAACACTAAAATTCACACATTCCTGAAGCTTGGCATATGGGAATGGATCAGAAGGTGCAGGTACAGTGTAAGAAACCAAAACCTGAGAGGGCGCAGGGGTGGGAGCGGGTGCAAGGGCGGTAGCGGGTGTAGGGGCGGTAGCGGGTGCAAGGGTGGAAGCAGGTGCAGAGGTGGAAGCGGGTGCAGGGGCGGACACTGATGAGCTAGAAGATTGATGCCCCTGACACAGCTGTTGCATCAATCTCGCTTTCATTTGTTGCATCTGCAGCTGCATATCAGATTGGAACTGCTGTGTCAACCTTGTTTCGATCTCCCTCAATTCTTCCTCCCTCCCCATCCACTGGGAGCGAGGAAAAACATCCCTCTGACGCACTGTGGATCCAAATCCTCGAACTCTTCTAGAGTAATCCTTCTTGCCAAGCGCTTTGTTCAATAGATCATCCTGACTATGAGGCTGGGCAAGAAAAGAATCAGCACCCTCTGCAGTCTTGTACATACAAAAAAACATGTAAATTATGAATTAGATCAAATAAGTAAAACATAAATAAATTGTAAGAAAAATTTATAAACTATTAAATATTACTCAGGACACTCACAATTTTTGCAGCTAAGTCTGCAGTCTCCTTCCGCGGATAATTGATAGGTGTGAAATATATCTATTTTTAAGACTATAATTCTTTCTATTTTTACAACAATTCATATCGTATTTCTCACTTATCATATGTTTTTCTTGAGATTTATGTTTTGATGTGAACTGATACATTTTTGTTAAATGCAGGAACGATATATATATATATATATCATTCATATACGTACTGCAACTCATGATATTCATAATATATGCTGGATTGAAGGAGATATTCATGCTCAATTGATGTGGCCAGGGGTGGACCCAATGTAGAGCGTAGTGTGTCAACTGACACACATACAATTTATAATAAAGCTAAAATTTATTTATATGCTATAACTAATCATGTTTAGTTAGGTGGTTTGACACTCATGTGTTGATAAATATAAGTTGAGTTCAAATATGGTTAATGCAATTTGTTTATTTCTTACAAATATCATCTAATATATGTAAAATAAATTGAGTTCAAGGCTAAAGAATGACCTTAATAATAGTTGTATTTCACTTTGTATATCACTTTTCATCTGGGTATTTTATATTTTGCTTTTAAACTTTTTAGTTTTGTTTTAGTCCTTATATATTTTAATTGTATCTTTCTTTCCTCACCTAATATTGTTTATTTTCTCTAATCTTGATTTATTATGCACTCCCACCTTTCCACCTTTTTTTATCTCTAAGAACAACAAAGGCCCTAAAGTTAATTACTTAATTTGTTGGTTAACATTTACTACTTGTCAACCTAAATTTATTCTAGTTTGTTCATGAATGATGTTTTACTAACTTTGATTAAGAATAATATGTTTTTTTACTAGTATCTATTGTCAATATGATCACAACTTCAATATAACATTAATAAAAGCTTATTGTTAACTTTAAAAATCTGAATTTATAAGTTTGACACACCTAATTTAAAATCCTGGGTCCGTCACTGGATGTGGCATAGTATATTCAAAAGATATGCTCACGTACAACATTGCAGCGCCCAATGCATGCATGCATATCACAACAGCATACTCACGCTCGGAAGTGGCTGCCCTGCTGCAGTACAGCGGATGCAGGAGTGTTTCAAAGGGAGACAAGCGCGTGTACTCTATATATATGTCAGGTGAACCATATGAACCACGTACTATTCATTTTTATTTTTTAAATAATCCTTAAATTAGTTTCACGCAAAAACTTATAGTCATGTGAACATGGGTATAAAATAAGTTTTAAATTATTTTGTTAGTTTCAGTATTATATTATTTCTAAAATCTAAAAAATTAAATAGTACAATTATATAATTATAGAGTTTTAAAAAATATGTGTAAATAAAATATGCTTTATCTATAAAAGTAGTTAATATTTGTATAGATAAATCTCATAGTATTATAAAGGTTGATGTTCAATCTAATAACTAAAGTGTGTAAGTGACATTTATCTGAATTTAACTGACTCATAATAAGAAGATGGAGGAAATTGAAAGCGCCCAATAATCTTTGTTCTAAGTTTTTTTACATATATGTATTACATTTTTCAAAGCGATATAATTTATAAACCAAAATTAAAAACTAAAATTATATGTTTGTTTATAATAATTTTCACTCTTTAAATTAAGATGCATCATACATATGCTACAAACTTAAAATTTACAATGTGTCCTTGAAGGATTATGTATAGATTTCTAAGGTTTTTATGGATTGGTTTTTATTTTGTTGAGTCAAGGTTGTTTAGGTTTTGTGATCTTCTCTAGCTGGACGCTTATGACTGTATTTGGACATGGTGGATACTCTTTTTCCTCCTCAAGTTTTTCCCACTGGGTTTTACTTGTGGAGGTTTTAATGAGGCCCGTTGTACCAGTCCGCCTGTTTTTCAGGTTTTATCATTCAATATAATGGCTATATGCCCAAATTATCTAAAAAAAAACATGTTTCAAAAGAGTGTATCCAATGTAAGTTTAAACCCTATTACCGTCTTCGATGGTGTATGTCTTATTTGACAGTGTTAGCATATGTATGTATTACCGTCTTCAATGTAATTTTCCTAGGGTGGTTCTTAGGGTGTGTGTGTAGGGTAATTTTTTTTACTCATTCTATACTTCATAATGTTGCCACCAACTTGGCATAATTTTAGGGCTTGTAATCTGAGTCTATACTTTATAATTTCGCAACTGACTCGGCAATAAGCCTTTGACGTTTTAAGATTTCCTAGGGTGGTTTTTGGGGTGGGTTTGTGGTGCAGGGTAATCTTTTTTATTCATTCTATTCTTTATAATGTCGACACTAACTCGATAAACTTTTAGGGTTTATGGTTCAGGGTCTTAATCCCTTCACTACAAATCCTAAAAATGTCTTTGACGTTTTAATATTTTCTAGGGTAGACTTTTGGGTGGTTTTTTGGTGTAGGGTAATCTTTTTTTATTTGTTCTATTCTTTAAAATGTCGACACTGACCCGACAATAAGCCTTCGACGTTTTAAGATTTCCTAGGGTGGTTTTTGAGGTGGGCTTGTGGTGTAGGGTGATCTTTTTTTGTTCATTATATTCTTTATCATGTCGACAGTGACTCGACAGGCTTTTAGGGTTTGTGGTCTAGAGATTAGGGTCGTTAGACCTTAATCTCTTCACTACATACCCTAAAAATGCCTTAGACGTTTTAATATTTTCTAGGGTGGATTTTGGGGTGAGTTTGTGGTGAAGGGTAATCTTTTTTAACTAATACTATACTTTATAATGTCGCAACTGACTCGGCAATATGCCTTCGACGTTTTAAGATTTCCTAGGGTAGTTTTGGGGGGGGTTTGTGGTGGGAGGTAATCTTTTTTATTTATTCTATTCTTGATAATGTTGACACTGACTTGACAGGTTTTTAGGGTTTGTGGTTCAGGGATTAGGATCGTTAGACCCTAATCTCTTCACTACAAACCCTATAAATGCCTTCTACGTTTTAATATTTTCTAGGGTAAATTTTGGGGTGGGTTTGTGGTGTAGGGTAATCTTTTTTAACTAGGTCTATACTTTATAATGTCGCAACTGACTCGACAATAAGCCTTCGACGTTTTTAGATTTCTTAGGGTGGTTTTTGGGGTGGGTTTGTGGTGTCGATAATATTAGCCGTGGTTGTATATTGTTAGTATATAAAAGCTACTTGATATCAATTGTTTAAATTATTAAAAGAATTGCCTTGAATGGCACTAAGTACATATTGTCCAAAAAAGTTCAGCATATATTGAGTAATATTTTTGGGTATATGTATGAGTTACAATCTATTATTTATTAGTTTCAGAATTATATGCCATTCATACGGTTATAAATATGCCATAAGTTTACATAATACTAGCCATAATTTCATATCATTATTATGTAAAAACTACTCAATTCATTTTTAACTTTCCAAATAATAGGTTAACCATTTACGATTGACCGGTTAACTAATTACGAATGACAAGTTAACCATTTACATGCGACAGGTTAACCATTTATGATTGACAGGCTAACCATTTACATGTGACAGGTTGACCATTTACATACAACAGGTTACCCATTTATGATTGACAGGTAAACCATATACATGCGACAAGTTAACCATTTACATGCGACAAGTTAACCATTTACATGCGATAGGTTAACCATTTGCATCCGACAGGTTAACCATTTATGATTGAAAGGTTAACCATTTATATGTGACAGGTTAACCATTTATGATTGAAAGGTTAACCATTTATATGCGACAGATTAATCATTTACATGCGACAGGTTAACCATTTACATGTGACAGGTTAACCATTTATGATTTAAAGGTCAACCATTTATGATTGAAAGGTTAACCATTTATATGTGACAGGTTAACCATTTACATGCGACAGGTTAGCCATTTATGATTGACATTTAGATGCGACAGGTTAACGATTTTCAAGCAACATTTACCAGCATTTAAGATTGACAAAAAACATTTCTTCTTTTCAAATTTACATGTTGGCTTTCGTATACAACTTAAAATGCATTAGCAAACACCACAAACTGGCCCTGTTAATTCAAAGGGCACCACACTAATTCATGATACCAATGTCAATCATGATTACACAACACAATCTGTACCATTACAAACGTTGATAAGAACACCTAAAGTAAGAGGTAATTATTTCTCAAAAGAAAAGAACTAAAGAGTGCATAATAATCTTTAGTATCACTTGAATGTATAGCAACTCACAGATAGATATTGTTGAAGAGCCGAAACTAAACTTTGGACTGTGTCGATTAGCAAGTTGATAAAAAAAAAGAGACAGAGTTGACTCCAAATTAATTTGATGACGGAAAGGAGTTGGTGTCAAAATCTTGAAAAGAGTGACAAAGTAAGAGAAGAATTGGGTTGAGTGCAGTGAACCTACCTACAGTGCAAAAAATGAAAAGAAAGAAACTGATATATTTCCCCTTGCGAAAAAATGGAAGCGAAATGGTTTTTTATTTAGTCCATAATTTGGTGTGTTTTTGTTATGAAACTATTGATTTAGTTTGTGTATAATAATCAATAATATATTTATGAGAAAACTATAATACAAGTGAAATATTCTAATATAGTTTTACAATTATTTTTTAGAAGTATTATTAAGACGTTGGTGGTATAAAATTCAACTTACTTTACTATTTACATCATATAATTTTACATCGACAATAATATTGTCAAACCAAAACTAGTTTTATAATTAAACCAAACAAGACATATGATTTCGATAAACCAATTATTATAACTATAATTCTGTTTTATTAATAAATTCGTATAATACTTTAATAAGAAGTATTATCTGAAAAATCAATGAAAGTAAGAATACAATTAGTTTATTTCTTATAATATATAAGTGTACATAATTAAAATTATTATAACATTAAAATAATTTTTGAATTTTAAAAATAAAACAAATCTATATTAAAAATAAATCTGTTTGTTTTAAATATATCTAATATTTTTATTTCAAACAAAGACAATATATATTAAGAAAGAAAATAAAAAAAAGTTAATTAGGAATACATAAAACAAATAAAGTAATAATGATTATCTGTCCATATATAAAATAAAAGACCCAGGAACACGTGCTACATTTAACTAGTCAAGAACTATATTAATTTTACTTATAGTAATATACGTACCAATAGGATTTTACTACTGCAGCAGTGCTGTGCCATATCGCTGCAGCAGCTGCACTCCTCACGCTCACGGTAATTAATGATGGCAGCAGTATAATTGAGTAATGATTACACTAATCATGGTGGCATCACTCACAGCGTTATTGAATTGGAGAAAATAATAGAAATAGATAAAATCTTTAAGTCGGCTAGGGGAGATTATTATCGAAGGACGATGGACGTTTATCTCAGGATCGCCGCTGCTTATAAAAGAAGAACATTAGGGTTGGGGCTCCGCTAGACCAACCATGACCACGCCTCACAGAGGCCCTGCGCCTCACCATATTCTTCAATTCACCATCGCCACCACCACTCCACCATCACATTCATCTTCATCGTACCACCACCATCACTCGTTATCATCTGCCACCATCATCACACCAGACCACCATCGCACTACCTCACCATATCACCATTGTCACACATTAATGTCTCCCGTTGTTATTTTTATTATTTTTTTTATTATGTTTGAGTAGTTAGTTTAGCTCCCCGGGTTGGGGTAGCAAACCGAATCTTTATAGTTATTTTGTAATCTTTTTCTCTGATTATAATTGCAGTAGTTTAATTCCTGTTCTTCAAGCGCTTTAATTCTCTAGCCAATTATTAAAGCAATATTTGTAGTTTTCTAATCAAAATGCGGCGCTGAGATTAGTTAACAAGACATAGGAAGTTAAACCGGATTAACGACTAGAAGCATGATTTGTCTATAGGTTAATCTGTCTCCAATAGGAATTGATTATAATACGATTGGTTAGAATTGACTTTGGCATGGTTGCGGCTTGTTATTTCTACCAGTTAGGATTCGTTGTACAGGGATCGGTCAACGGGTTAATTAAGATTCCTGAGTTTATTGCAGAATTAGGGAAGAGTTTATAAATAGATTAATAAAGTGAAGGTTTGTAGAACAATCCGGGGTGCTTCCTTAGATTTTAGAGTTTTAATCTTTATTTCTTTATTTAGTTTATTTTTACCGTTTTATTATTTCATTATTTTATGTTAGTTTGTTTAGTCATTCTTTTTATTAAATTAAGTAAAACCTGAAAAAGTGATATTTCCTGTTTTCTTAGTTTAGTTTCTCAGTTGGTAAATAAATTGTCAATTAATTGAACGAGGTCCCTGAGATCGACAACCCCACTCAATTCACTATTCCGCAAAACGATAGGTACACTGCCTAGGTAGAGATAGTAACATATTTCTGCTAACAATAATACAGTTCGCCGTCCTTCTCTAATTGTTTGCCAAGCATGTATGCTTGTGCCCGATTCACCTCATCCAGACACTGAATCGGCTCAACTGTGTCGTCCTCACGCATACGCTTCAGATACCCCTTTTCAATCCAGCCTGGTGTACATCCCGCATACCCAGCTCGGCCTATGTAGTGTGGGTTCTGATCTTTCAAGCGATTCTCTCGAGCTTTTTCCTGAACTGCCTGTGGAAAGAATACAATTCATTTTAACTTTATCTTGTTAGATTAACAACATAAACTTAAAAGTTAATCTATGAAAACAATTACTTACCCTGAACTCAGGGGTGATATGTGCTTCATAGAATTCCTTCCACTCCTCCTCAGTGATCATGCCAGCGTACAACTCATAGGGAGGCACCTTCTTCGGGTTGTTCGTATTGATCCAACCAGCCACCAGCCTATTTTTGAACGATCGCATACGCAAAGCAAGCAGTGACAACACTTTATCATATGCTTCATCTGGGATCTGGTACTTCTTCTTCAAGCTCATCCACATGATCTTCTTTATTTCCGGATCTTGGTTCCTCCAGTTTTTGTTGATACAGCAATGGGTTTTAACCAATCGACCCATGGCGCTGGCATACTTCTACTTAGACCTGCCAGTGGGTCTAAGATACCTGTAATATATACATATATATGTTAGTCATACGTAATATATAGTACTATAGACAAATGTATAAATATCGATCAGTATATGAAAAAATAAAACAAAATAATATATAGGTGTAAGATATACCTATCCCACACCAGATCAATCATGTCACTCTCCTTCTTCTCATTTAGACCACGTGACGGTCCTCGTGTCTTTCGTGGAGGGCCCTGAGAGGTCGTAGG
Source organism: Limonium bicolor (assembly GCA_023374045.1). Classification (NCBI taxonomy): domain Eukaryota; kingdom Viridiplantae; phylum Streptophyta; class Magnoliopsida; order Caryophyllales; family Plumbaginaceae; genus Limonium; species Limonium bicolor. Next base: position 142,606,597 of record CM041778.1, read on the forward strand.
AGGGTCCTGAGAGGTCGTAGGAGGGTCCTGAGAGGTCATAGGACCATCAACGGCAATGACGATCTATGTACGCTCCGCTAACTGCATCCCTGCATGGCATCCATAATCTGCACAATATCATTACATAAATATATACTCAGTGACATAAATAGAGTCATAAATAATCATAAATTGTACACGCATGTGTTGAGCATTCACTTTTAGGCCAGACTTACTTTTTGTTCATTTTTCCACCCACAACCCTTCTCCATGATCTGATCTTGTGCACTGAAAGTTGGTCACATTATCAACTTCCATTGGCATTTGGAGGGGAACATTGTCCATTTCACAGTCATAACCTTCCTCGTTCATAACACCATCAACACCAACTATCCGTCGCTAACTTTGCAATACAACTGACCATCTGGGATTACATTGATCACGGCAGTAGAACACTTGTCTAGCTTTAGAAGCAACTATAAACGGTTCTTTTGTGTATGTCAATGCGTTTAGGTCAACCAACTTCATACCGTGTTCCACCTGACGGTAACTGCGCCTGTTGTCTACCCATTTGCATTTAAAGACACAAGTTTCGTAACAGGTGTAGTTAAGGATCCAAATCTCCTGAATCACACCATAATACTCTTTCCTCATTGTCACTCCCTTACTACCTGCATCTTGATATATTTCCTGTGAAGCAGTTAGATGAACACCACTGTTTTGATTTGTTGACTTACGGTCTTGGCGTTCAGTATAAAAAGTGAATCCATTCACATCGAAACCCTCGTATGATACAACATCAAGATTCGGACCGAGCGCTAATAACTTAACCATTTCAGTTACATTGTCTGAATCTTTATGCATAACTTTTTCTTTAAACCATGTAACGAATGTAGCATTTTGCTCCTTCTTTAATCTCACTTCACTCATTGACGGATGTTGTGCTCTGAGAGCGCTTAAGTGTGACGCGAAGTATGGTTCAACATCTTCGACATGGCTCAACACGGTTAGATGTGTTTTACACAATGCAGCAAAATCAGGTCTTACCATTTTTTCCCGATTGTACCTACACCCTGTAACTTTCCCTCATGTCTTGATCTCGGAAGTCCTATGTGGTCCACACCTTCTAAGTAGTGGGTGCAAAATTCAATCACTTCCTCGGTTACATATCCTTCAACAATGCTTCCCTCTGGACGTCTACGGTTTTTCATTTTTTTTAAGCACACCCATGTATCTTTCGAATGGATACATATACCTGAGATATAATGGGCCACACTCCTTGATCTCCCTTACTAAATGAACAAGCATATACACCATAATATCGAAAAATGAAGGTGGAAAATACGTCTCCAACTGGCACATAGTGACAATTAGTTCAGCTTGCAACTTGTCCAGTGTCTGCACATCTAGAACTCTGGCAGAAACTCCATTGAAAATGAAATACCCCTAACTAATAAAACATTGATTAAACATCTAATCAATCTAATTAAGGCCTAAACATGCCTTAAAAACCAATTTAAAACAATAATGGTCAACATAAAGCAAGAATTGCACCCTTTGACCGTTTAGGGCAAGTATATGCCCAAATGAGTTCCTTAGGATCCAAATTTAATTCCTAAGCATACTAACTCATAAATGGACATGATAAAACCATTCTCAAAGAAAACCAAGCTCAGAAACACCTTGAGACACAAAATGTGCTTTAAAACTCCTTAAAGCACGTTTTTGTGAGATTGTCTTCTAAATGAGTTTTGATTTGGTTTTAGGGCCTTGACTACCCTTAAATATACTAATGTGACATAATGTACCACATTAGAATGTCTAATTCAAAGTTTTTCAAAAAAATCAGAAATATGTGCATTGGTTTGTGAATAGTACCCAAATAGTGCAAATTAAGTCTTAATTGACTAAGTTGGTCAATGGTCAACATTGACCCCCAAAAATAACTAATGTGAGGCGGAAAAATGAGGTGGTATACCTCCTGATCAAGTTAACTAAAGGCTGGCAACAAAGATGACTCATTAGTTACTTTATTAAATAATTACTTTTCTTACCTTAAAAGCCAAAATCATCCTTTATCTTTCATTACCCCCTGTAGCAACGAGTTACCCAGCTTCTAAAACCTCCATTCCAGCCTTGGTAAGTGCAAGAACCATCCAAATTCAAAGATCAACTCCCATGGCATAAGGTAAACATTCAAAACATGTAATATGTCATTCTCTTCATCTTTCCTTCCTCTTTCCATTGATCTAACTTGCAACCACTTCCATCCACTCATCTAGCACGAGTTGGTGTTCAAATGGAAGGTCCAAACTCGTCTGAAACTCAATATTCAAGGGGGAAGCAAGCTTAAGACCTAATTAAGGTAAAAATGTGCTTTAAGCACTTAATTCCTTCTCTACTTCAAATCCGGTTGAATTTTGTTGTTCCCTTGGCTTATAATCTTTAATTTATAATGCTTGATCATTAGCAATTGCAACCACTTCATTTGGTGGCTGATTTCAAGCTTAAACTCCATTTTAAGCCATTTTTCATAAGGTAAACCTTAGCAAATTCCTACCTTGTTACTACCAGTTTTGTTCCTTAGGTTGTATGGTGTTGTTAACACTTTCTTTGGTTTCAAAAATCCAGGCGAGATCGCCTTGGAACAAGCCTACAATATCAAGGTATAATCATGTTTTTATAAGCTTTATTTGATCCTTTAATGATCCTTAATTCATGAACTAAATTATACCTTTCTTTCCCTTGCAAAATATGGCCGAATGATGCCTTGGAACATGGGTAACTTTCTGTCCAAAGAGGAGGAATCAACCTTGAGTTCAAACTTATCAAAGTAAGTTAAAATACCACCTTAATGATATACTAATTAAGGTTATATGTGAGGTTATGTATAAAAACTAACTTAGGTCTGTTCTAATATTAGGATGTGAGCTAAAGGGTGTGTTTGGTTGATCTTGCTACATTAAACAAGTAAGTAAACCTTATATTATGATATATTAAAGTTTTATGTCATTTTATTGCACATACTATAAAGCCGTGAGTTAGTATTGGTCAAAATGACTTATTTAGGTATTAAAATGTTATATAACATTTTTGGTTAGCTTACTTAATATTTTGGTGACTTATAATGTCATAGGAATTATTTAAATGGCTAAAATGTAATTTTAGGAAACATTAGAAAAACTATATTATAAGCCGTGGACTATATACGTTATTTGTGACTTTTATGTGTAATTTTATGTTAAATGAAGGATGGACTTGAGTAATGAAAATGCAAATGACTAAGAAGGAGTTGTTATGGTCAAACAAGTGAGTTGGTAAAATATTGGGCAAAGGTGCATCTTAGAACTAGGAGCTAAGTTGCAAGTGCAGAACAATGTGAAAGAAAGTTGTTAATTGATCAAAGATTGAGTGATGAGTTGATCAATGGATTTAGGAAGGTTTAATGTGTGTTTAAGGTGTTAGAACATGCTATAAAACATGTGGAAAGATTGGAAAGAAATTGCGCTAAGAAGCAAGTTGGAATGGAGATAAAAACTGTCAAGTGTAGCAGCTTTTTAGCAGGGTCCGGGACCTAGTCCTTGGATAAGGTCCCGGACCACAACTGAAGAAGGGCCGAGAGTGGCATCCTGTGACTCGTCCGGGACTTAAGTCTAGGATGAAGTCCCCGACCACCCTGTTAAAAACGCCTGAGAGTTCATTGTTGTCTTGGTTCGGGACTTAAGATGGGGACAATGTCCCGGACCACCCGAAATTTCCTCTCGAGAATTGCAACATTGTATTGGTCCGGGACTTAGGGTACGGACCATGTCCCGGACGAGTCTTAAAAATTAATGGAGAGTTATAAAATGCAATTAAATGATGAGGGTTGTTTGGTATTGGTGTTAGATGATAATTAAGACTTGTTTGGTGACATGTAAAAGTCATTAGGATGATTAAACAAGTGTAAGATTAAATGAGGAAGTTGAGAACTTAAGATCACTTGAGTAAAGTAAGATTAACGGGACAACAGGGTTAAATATGGGCGCATTAGTTGTTTAAATTCCATATTGCCTTGACGTTAATAGAAATACTTGAAATGTTATCAGACATGCGAGAATTATCTGAGGAGCGTAAGACGACACGCTAGAAAGGTTCCATGGTGAATGGTATGGTTTTCTTGCAACTTGTGTCCTACCGAGTTACACTCGGCTTGTGTGCTATCTGTTTGTGTGCCGACCTAACAAGATAAAAGAATGAAAATGTTTGTTGCATTTGATATGTATATCTCGATGCCTGTTGTATGTGCTAACCGTCCTTGTTTGAGTGTGTGGTCTAACTGAGTGATGTAGACTGACTCGTAATAGAATAACATTTGGTTAGTGACTCGTAGAAAGAGTCGAACCACGAAATAATTAAAATGTGGAGAAATACTTAAGTACTCCCAACTAGAGAACAACGATAGTTCAACCTTATGAACTTACTCGAAACGAGAAAAGAGATATACGGGGCTACCGAAATCCCTTATAAAGGATTAGTCGACCTCCTATATGAGGAATCGACCCAACGTGAGAAAATGACCAAAACTTCTAAGTATTAGTAATGTAGGGGCAACCCTTAAAACTGAGAATACAACGACTTAGAAAAATTCCCTAAGATTGTGAGATGACATCAAGAGAGATGTTCTGAATAATGTGTATTAGTACTAACCCTGAGAGTGGGTTAGGGGATTTTGAGTCACGTGTGCTAGGAAGAGGGAACAACAAAGAGGTTGTTTCTGATTCCGTGGTCGAACTCCCTTGTTGGGGCCGTGAGCCACATGGTGGTGCAAGCACTAAATGTAACGACCCCAAAACCACCCTGGTTGAGAGACCGTTACACGCCGCGCGCGTATTACCTAAGACAACGCAAGGCTACACTAGCGAACTCCTAAAACAGAACTGAAACTCATATATTACCAAATATACGAATACAACATGTCTTTTCATTACACAGGCGGAAGCCAAACCGAAATACAAAGCATAATCTAATTACAACTGGGCACCAAGGCCAAACAAACTGAAATATAGAGCTCAAAAGGCAAGACAGAAAGTAGAAACTGAATCTCCAAGCGCGGACTAAAACCTGCAAATCAGACGGAGATAGGGGTGAGCAAAATTATAGCTCAGCAGGTGATAAACTTCATCAGTTGAGCATGCTCAAAACAGATACTGAGCATACCAATATATAGACGTATGCGAAGGTGCTTAGCCAGAACAAATCAGAGTCAAACCGAAGTCTTTCAAATAGTCAGAAGTCTAAACAGAAGGGGCTAAGCAGTGACCAAAACAGATACTCAATAACAGAAGATAAACTGAAGCTGAAGTCTTGACGAAATCAGAAGCTTAACAACTGACGGTAAGCACACAGCAGACCGTCTTAAACCAAATACAGATAGAGCAGACGAAGCAGAGCGCTTATAAAGCAGAAATACTCAGCAGACAGAAAGCACACAGCAGTCCGTCGACGTTTGAAAACAGACAGAGCAGACATAAACAGATCATTTAGTAAACCAGAGGCTTTCAGAAGACAGAAAGAACATAGCAGTCTGTCAGAAATCAGAAACAGTCAGAGCTAACAGAAAACAAAACTCTTAACAATCAGAAGTGGGACACTAGCATCAAGCATAACACTCAGAAAGGGTCGAAGACCCATGGATCTAACAGATCCCTCGACAACGCAGAAATGACCCGAAGGCCAAAGGGTTCGTCAGCCCCACAGAACAGATTAGATTGGGTATGACCCACACTCAGAATGACGTCTACATGGTATACCATGGAATAGCTCGACCCAGCCATTCACGGCTCAGAAGCAGAGTAACTAGGTCCCAAAATAGAAGCTTAACAAACAGAAGCTTAACAAACAGAAGCTTAACAAATCAGGACAGGACAGAAGTCCTTATCAGAAATCAGAGCAAACTGCAGAAGCTTAACGAAATCAGAGCAGAAGCTTACTAACGGAAAGCCTTAGCAAAACAAAAGTCGTAACCCGACTAGTAAATACGAAAGAAAAACTGAAGTCAGAGGTTGAATCACATTTACCGAGCAAAACACAGTTCAAATTATTATCGGTGACTTTCAAATCAAAATATACTTAAACACATGCCAAAACATGTCAAAACAGATAGCACTCGAAAAGAGGAATCCAACGCCGCAAACGGCACTCAAAACGGAGCTCAAACGAAGAAGTTATGGTCAAAACAGAGAGTAGTCCAAACTTGTGTCCTAACTTCGAAGTTCAGACACAAGTCGAATTAAAACCGGTTGAAGAATTCACAGTGTCCGAACTTCAATGTTCGGACTGAAGTTTGGACCGTTTCCGAAAAGAACCCGTGGTGAAGTCCGAACGTCGAAGTTCGGTTAATTTTAGAAAACAGGGGTGTCCGAACTTCAAAGTTCGGACTGAAGTTCGGACACCTGCAAAACTTGAAAATAAAAACGCAACAGAGGCCTGTCCTAACTTCAAAGTTAGGACTGAAGTTCGGACAGCCCGAAAAATGCAATTTCCTGCACTGAACAGAAACGAACAGAAACACCAACACCAATCCAAATCGACACACACTTTCTGATAACAACCTTGGGGGTTTAATCCATTGAAAAGGCATTAAATCAGACACAAATCATACACCACACGAAGTCAATAAAACAATTCAATTGCAGAATCCCATACTCTTAAATCAGAAGCACTCAGAGTTCGCAAAACAGAAGGGAATCATAGAGGTAGATTCACCGTTGTCAAAATATACTTACATATCAACATACGCAAAACAAAACAAATCCCACGGGGTTGTAACGCATCAAAACGCAAATCCGGAACACACACAAAATTACACAAATCAGAAACCACACAAACATATACGGAAAGCAATGGAACCAAAACCCCCGTGGGTGAACGCACACAACCGAATCCATCTACCACCTACCTCACATCCGTAGCTAAGCCATCTCTGCGGACTCTACGAATCGCCTTCCCGAATCTCCAATCGATTGACAATCCCTCGAATTGAACCGCTCCCAAAATACAAAATCAGAATTAGAAAATAGAAGAGGAAGCCTTAATGGAGAAGAGAACCAATCTACAATCCAACCTGATTGACGACCGACAGACGAACACAATTCCATCTATAGACCTCCAACGATTACAATTGAAAGAAATTGAAGAAGAGGATGTGCAAAGGGATGAGGGTTTGAGAGCGATGAAACTGTCGTGAATAGATGTCAGGGAAGTGGAAGGAGAGAAATAACGTGAATAGGAGTAGGAAGAGAGAAGGGAAATAAATTAAAGAATTAAGAAGTCCCTTCCCTAACAAATAAATAAATAAATAATAGAAGCATGCTATTTCTAATTCTCCTTCCTCAAGCTATGACAATAATATTTAAGGAATGTCATAAACACTCTAGTATAAGATACAAATTAATCCGAACTCCCTTTGCGAATCAGAAGGAATATGATAAAATAATAATAAAAAAAAAATTCTGGGGCATAACAACATACCCCCCTTAAAAAGAATTTCGTCCTCGAAATTCGACGAAATCCAAAATACTAGCAGATGCACTTCCAGTGCAGGAACACTACGAACACGAACAAGGAGTTAACACTCAGAACAGAATGCACTGTTGATTGACTGACAGAAGGACCAGAAGAAGACCACTAATACATAGATCCAAGGCACAGAAGGGAACACTCACAAGGCTAACACTCAGAATGCACTAGCTGATTGACTGACAGAAGGACAGACAGAAGAGTACTAACACCTAGCTTTGTGGCACAGAAGGGAATGGTCACAAAGCTAACACTCAGAATACACTCGCTGATTCACTGACAGAGGAAGCGAAGCAGATGATCATCAAAGCTCAGCGCAAGGCACAGAAAGAACACTCACTCATTTCAGAAGCTCCAACCTCGAAGAGCTAACACTCAAGTTTACTGGTCGACTTACTGACAGAAGAGGCGGAACAGAAGATCAATAACTCTCAGCCCAAAAGCACAGGAACTCTCTTAGAATTCGTCCTTACCCAAAGGACCAAGCACACTCAAAAGCTCACACCAGAACAACAATATAGGACATACAAGCCAAGCACATAAACCAAGCCCACAACTGAAGCACACATCACTGGCAAACCAGAACTCCCATTCGGTCATCCTTTCCCAAAGGACCCGACTCCCTCAGACCCAGACTCAGACTCGAACACAACAAATACACAGACAGACACTACGCTTCCGCTGCGCTACTCTGATAGTGGACAACCACAGAGCAGACACATTCAACAGACTCCGGGCAGCAATCAAGTCAAGTAGTGAGCCATATAATGGTGCCCGTTGGAGTAAGACTGGCAGAGCTTATCCGTCCAAAGAGATAAGCTGGGTATTATGGTTTATGAGTGAAAGATGAACCAAGTGAATAGAACATAAAAGCCCGGTGGCGAGATCTGTATGTGTCTCTGCTCGGAGGCCTGAGAGGCTTAACTTAACAATTATTCAAGAGAAGAATAAATGAGAAAACTAGATCGAAACCGAGAGTGTCTATAGATCTAAGAGAACAAGTAAAAACTATCTGATTAAGATGGATAAGTATATGAGTAATGAGTATGAGGGATTATTGAGGTAGAAACGCTCAAGGCCTAAGAACAAGGTAATGTAAACTAACAAACTTAATGTGTTAGTTTTGTTGAATGTATTCCATTGTTGAATACTTGTGTTAAATGTGAGAATGTTGTGTGTTTACAACATTTGATGTTTTGATTTAAATAAAATCAATCGCATGCTTAGACGACAATTAGTTGGGTGTGACCCGGTAGTAGCGGGTTGCACGACTCCCATATCAGCAAAGGTGCTGAGCCCCTTTGGGGCCACCCATTATTTTTCAGGTACAATGGAGCTGATTACCGTTCGAGAGTAGGACGGGGTTGCTGCTAGTATGGGTAGTTTTATTTAAGCATTTATGTATTGTTAGTTGTGTAAGACCGAAATGTTATTGGCAAATGGAATGTAAAGACTCGGTATAGTTAGATTGTAAATGTATTAAGACTTGGTTAAGAATGGAATGATGATGTATATTATGAGTACTCGGGGAATTCCAGTCCATCAGACCGTTACTGTTGTTGTTTAGGCCTTGTTAGTCATGTGGGTGGCTAACGACATTGTTTCACCCACCGTTGTGTTGTAATTTTTCCGCTGTGAATGTAATGATGAACGAGGAGATTTGGCGTTAATGATGTGATTAGCGGTAGGGGTGTTACATTGACGGCACATCTTGTTTTGAAGAGCATGGATTATGATGAACAATGTCTATTTTTTTTATTTTTACACTTATATTTTGTAAGTTATAACACTTTGATTTTTTTTTCTACTCACCCAATGTGGTTGTGACACATGACACAAAAAGTGGGAGTGGTCACCTTCTAATATGGCGCTAGCGAAAGGCTCAAATTTGCGTTTATTTATTATCATCTAACTGAAAGCGTATTGATAGATTTTTCAAAACGTAGAAGTAGATATGTTTTATTAAAGTTTAGTTTTGTTTTAATTCTGAAAGTTTAGATATTTATGTAAAATGATAAACTTTTTAAAATATAGGAGTAGATTTGTTTTATAAAAGTTTAGTTTTTTCATTAATTCCTTATCTATGGATAATTAAGTAAAATGATAGATTTTTCAAAATATAGGTGTAGATTTGTTTAATTTAGGGCACATACTATTAAACGAAAGTGCAGATTTATTATTAATGGAAGGTGAAGTTTTATTAAGACAAATGATACAGATATGTACTTTACTTTTCAAGCTAGCCCGTGGAAAAAATATTTACCCACATTTACTGTCACTTTCCCTATGTGTAAAAAATGTAAAAAATTATGTAAAATAGTAGAATTATTCCATTAGTGAACACCGACTTGCACTTGCACTTCATAGAAGTATCTACAGACATGCTCGGCTCCCGACACGTTAAAATGGAGCCCCATCAATGGTGTCATAGGATTTTGCTTACTACCAAGAAGAAATTCTGGGATCTCTTACTTCCTCGGGATGGGAAGCAAGAAGCATGATTCAGTCCCTCGGGAGGTAATCCTTAATTGACTATGTATCTCACTTAAAGGTTATCGAGAGCTACGGTCTCTTCAATGATTTCACACCCAAACTTGGACTCCTTCCTCACATGTGGATCTTCAGAGACGAAAATTGCCACAGATCACACAAGGACCAAAAGAAAAAAATGATAGTTTCCATTGCGGTTAAGAAACAAACCATCAGCTTCTACACTCTGCTTCATCTGACCCCACACAGATTTACTTTTATCCCATGAACTTGCTCCAGTGAGCCAAGCCCCGTGGCTTGGTCGGTAGTGGGGTGATATCCTAGAACCATAGGCCATGCATTCGAAATGTACGAGCAGTTCCTTTGTATATGACATATAAAGAAAAAAAGTAAACTGATGTCCATTTCTGTTAACGCATCATCTCCAGTCCCTTACAAAATCGTCTATTTTCAATTTTATGCTTTGTCATTGTGAGTTTAATTATCAACCAAGAACGGTCTTTCAATTTTACTCCCTATCAACCCCAACTTGCATTTATACTATAATTGAAAATCTAATCCTCATAAATTCACCCGCTCAGGAGTAGACAATATGTTTGCAACTTCCAAACAACATCCTGACTCCGAGATTCTCAGCATTAGTGGGGAATTATCTGGAAGAACCATGGACAAGTAAATCAAAGATGAACAAATAGGAATTTCCCTTAAAAACCATGAGCTAGTAAACCAAAGATAAACGTCTCAATCGTATATTGGTATAGTGGTGTATAAGTTTGAAACTCACCCGCTACCGAAAGTATTAAAAAAAACACTTGACCCATCTGCAAACAAAATTTTCAATTGTTTTTTCTTTTTTTTTACTAACCACGACTCCAATTGGTGAATATTACCAAAAATTTCTTTCGGATTGGACACCATCACGAGTCCCCAATCGCCTAATATTCACATTCGAATTACATGGACAGTCAGTTCCATTGAAGCGATGGTTCTAGTCTGCGTATTGCTCTTAGACACATCTTTCCCAAAATCTAAGGATCTGTGTGTTGAAACAAACATCTTACTCCCATCTGTGACAGCCCAGGTCGGTGTGTCAGTGAGCCTGTGAGGGTACTAGGCTCCCTAAGGGGCTAGAGTGTAACACCTGGTGTGGTGTTCCTCCCACATCGGTTGGAGAAGAGAACGAAGTATGCCTTATAGGTGCATGGATACCTCTTCTTGTGACTTGTTTTGGGGCTAGGAAACCTGAGGAACAAATCCGTGCAGCCTGAGTGCCAAAGCGAACAATATCACACATATGGGCTGATTAGGCTGGGCTGTCACATATGGTATCAGAGCCGGTGGTCGGATCGATGTGTCAGTAGGCCTGCGGGGACGCTGGGCTCCCTTCAGGGGGGTGAGTGGTGTGCCACGAAACGGACGAAGCACTCCTTATAAGGGTGTGGATACTCCTTCATGGTAAACGTGTTTTCAGTGGTGTAACTAGTTGACCCTCATAAACAAAACCGTGAGACTTTGGTCAAAGCGGACAATATCTTCCAGCGACTTGAAACTGAGCTATTACATTCATAAACATAGAAAATGAAGACAATGGGACCTGAATCCTCTCATCTTTTTCTTGTCATCGTAGAGACCTTGTGTAGTGCTCACATAATTCGCTAGAGATAAGGGTTTGGGAAAATCTTAAGAAGTTCATCATTTTATGTGGATGTTTGAGGACTAAGGGAAAGAACGGTAAGCAAGAAAGAGGTGAAATTTTGTCAGCCACAAAATCCTAATTAGGCGGTGGACGAGGAGGGAAGGGAAGGTTATATAAGGAATGAGAGATCAATACTAAATGGTGAATTTTCAAGGATTAAGGAAAACTAGGGTGAGAAGAAAAAAGGTCAAACTTTATCATCCACAAAATGTTAAGTAGCAAATAAAAAGAAAAGAGAAGGCCATAAAGGGAATGGAAGATCAATACCAACAAAGGCAAAAACTACACAACCAATTTCGGGGCACAAATAAAAATTAAGTGCTTCAAAGTGGAACAATCACAATCTTTGTCGATAACCTAGAGAGCACATGCTACTACTAACTAATAGAATGGGAAGAAGAAAAGTAAGCGAGGATGACAAGTGCCTCATCTGAGGATATTACCTTTTGGAGATTTTTGGCAACCATATGTTATTTGATAATAATTTGGGAAAGTTATGGGATACCACTAAAATTTTTGTTAATTCATAAAATATCACGTTTTTTAAATAGTTTTTGCGCTACTATAAAATGTTTTCCGAATTCAACGAATACTAGAGGCTGACGAACATTAAATACTTTGTTAACCCGGGGTGTAAAACGACGTTTTCCCCTCCGGGTATTTAACGAGTCTATAGCGTGCGGTACATAGATTATCACACTGTAATGTTTAACTTTACAAGATACTACATAAAAAATTTCAAATTCATAGGGTATGTACCACAGTTAACGGTCATAATTTTTTAGCGGCTATAATTTAACGGTAACTTTTTTATTTTCCCTCTCCCAACGGCTAGTTTTGGCATTCTTGACCCTTATTAAGTCATTCAAGTTAATGGTGGCCGACCTGTCTGGTGGAACCGAACCGGTCAGGAACCAGCGCCGATTGGAACCGGTTCAAAACCAAACTCGTCACTAAATAAAGTGGTCCCATATCTATTTTGTCAGCATCGGGCCCTAGCCGTATTCAACCCAAAACCAAACCACCAGGAACCGCCTTGGAACCGGGACCAGAACCAGAAAAGGTTACCGTTTGGTGTGGGGTAGAGTCTTTGAACCGGACCCAGAACCGCCAAGAATCAATAGGAACCGGTCAAAGACCATTGGTCCCTTGTAGTAGTATTAATTTTCTTTTCATGTATCTAGTTCTGGACTTCGAGTAGTTGTACTCTTTTTCTTTATTAGTGTTTCTCGATGGGTTTTTACTTAATAAGTTTTTAACAAGGTAGTGAAATATTAGTAAAATTATATTTGTTCTTATTATGCAATTTTAATCATAAAATTTAAGTATTTCTTGCATCTTAAATCTTAATCAACACTTTAACAAAAAATAGAAAAAATTAGAAAAAAGGTCAAAACTTGAACTGAATCTCAAAACGGAACCGATACCGGGACCGATCAAGAACTACCCAAAATCGGTAGAAAATTGGTTCGAATCTGAATCCAACCTTAAGGATTCAGAACCAGAACCGCCCTGAAACTAGTCATGACCGGTTCCGAATACAAATCTTCTCTAGGGGACTCGGAACTGGTGGAATCGGAACCGGAACTGAACCGGTTCGGACCCGTGGCCAGCATTAATTTAATTGATTGTACATATGCCCAAGTACACGTAGCATCATTAAGAACCTTCTAAGCCATGTATACAACACAATTGAAAGATCCAAACCATACATTGCAAAGGTAGTTTACCTACGGAGTTAACTCTCACGACGTCAAAGATGTGTTGATAAACCTTGCCGCAAATGCTGAGTGTGTGACTTCTTCTAATGGTGGGCACCTATCAAGCTACCTTTAAAATATAGTTGTTGGAAAATTCTAACCGTTAAGTGTGGTATCATGTGAATTTAAAAAAAGTATGTGGTATCTCACAAACTTAAACATTATATTGTGGTCCTGCGTATCTCAAACTATACCTTGGTTAAAATATCCAAGGTCAAAAATGTCTTTTTACACCCCAATTAATAGAGGAATTAACGTCCATCATCCTGTTGTGGTATCCAGAGAATTTCAAAAACTTTGCATGGTAGCGTAAAAAACTTTTTTAAAAAACATGATTTTTGTGAATTAGCAAAAATTTTAGTGGTATCCTATGAATTTTCTCTTATATGTTTCTTACATTGTTGGGTAGTTTCTACAACTTTGTTACTTCTTTAAGATTACAAAAATAAATGTAATAAAACAGCTAAGGAGTTATCAACCCAAAACTGACCTGGAGCATATATCCCAATCCGAACTCAATATGTTTGACATGAACCTAAACCTGACATGTTGACCTAACACTAAAATCAACCCAACCTATAGCCTGAGATTACAAATTATGTAATATCAGTACAAAATCACCAAGAAAACATAAGCCATTAACATATCGTATAAAACAACCAAATATAGAAAAAAGAAGCCAAAAGGAGCAAATCATGAGACAAAGAAGAGAGAAAGCAAAAAGGAGATAGAGAAAAGATTAGGGTTATGTTAGAGTAATGGTGGCCACGGGTCCGGTTCCACCGGTTCCGGTTCCGGTTCCGGAAAATGTGTATTCGTATTCGGAACCGGTCTGGGCGGTTCCGGTTCCGATTCCGGTTCCGGTTCTGAAATCTGGATTCGCTTCGGATTCGGTCAAAAAACCGGTTCCGGTCGGTTCCGGCCGGTTCCGGTTCCGGTTCCGGTTCTGATCGGTTCCGGAAAGATTCGATCGGCTCCAGTTGCTTCGTTTTAGCTCTGATTTGAGATCCGTTTGAGCGCACACGTTGCTCTTTTCATCCACTTTACTCCTAGATAGGTTATTCTTCAAGTTTATAATCTTAAATGTGTAAGAAACAAAGACTTAGGAATTTTTATTTAATTTATAAAAAATAAGGAACAAAGAGAATTTTATTATATGATTCACTGCCTCATTAAAACCTTATTAGGTAAAAACCCATTGGGAAAACCATAATAAGGAAAAAGAGTACAGCTACTAAGAGGTTACATGATTTCAATTTGCACGTCTTAAAAAAAAGATTAAATGGAAAGAAAGTAATACTAAATTACTAATACATTCTAAAATATTACAAGATAGAAGTCCTAAGTGGTGTTATCCCCATTCATCTCATACCAATCATCATGTTGGCCTTCATATTGCAATGCGCGTGCTTGGGATCTAACGGCTATTTTCTTCAGAGGAGCGCGCGCCCGAGACCCAAAACGACGTCGTTTTGGCCTGATTACAATGGTAACTTCAACCGGTTCCGGGGCGGTTCTGGTTCCGGTTCCACCGGTTGCAGTTCTGGTTCCGGTTCTCGGTTCCGAATCCGACGACGGTTTCAGGCGGTTCCAAGCGGTTCCAGGCGGTTCCGGTTCCGGGCCCGGTTCGGGCCCGAATCTCAAAACATGTATTCATATTCGGAACCGGCTGAGGGGTTCGGTTCCGGTTCCGGTTCCCACCGGTTCCCGGCCGGTTCCGGTTCCAATCGGTTCCGGGTAGAACCGCCGGTTCCGGGTGGAACCGGACCCGATGGCCACCATTATGTTAGAGTTAGAGTTAGAACACACTATTAAATGATTTATTTTTTAAAATGTTTTTGAATTCCAGATTGAAACTGGGTGAGCATATTAAACCCAAAACACGGAACCCAAACTTGACCAAATTACGTCTCAACCCCTCATTTTAGGGATTTGATTCAGTCCCGGATGTATAAGGCTTCCCTGAATGTCCTGGACAAGTTTTTGTTATACATTTGTAATTTTTAATAAGTAAATTATAGTAAGTGGTCCTTATTCGGTGGTAACTTCCCGTAAAATATTTTACAAAGTATGCTCACGCTAATTATGTGGTAACTTCCTTGAAGATGTATCTTAAAATAACTGTTAATCTAGATATTTTTTTTTTACTTTTGTTACACATTTTCTTAAATTCCCCTCTATAATTAGTAAATATATGGTGTACTCTTTATTTAAAAATTATTCATACTAAATTCATGGGATTATAAATTTTGTTGAATAATATTGCCTTAGAATAAGTAACAAATGTATAATAATTACAAAATTCATCATACCTGATTTTATAGCATTATGTACTTATTTTATTATCGGACGGTCTTTATTTAACTAAATGTTGGTATGTGTACAACTATACATTAATTGGTATGTTGTGAGACAGTTTTACAATCATGTACATTTTTTGACAATTACTTATTATAATTATGCAAATAATATAACTTTTAATATTGAATTGTATTCTTTTTTTTCTTTACTTTCTACATTTTCTTATTTATCATCATTTTTAATTATTTTGTTGAATAATATTTACTTATTCAAATTAAGAAAACATGATATTTCTAATTTCTATGCTTTATGCAACTTAGGTATTTTAATTATTAGACTCATGCTGATTTTACGAGTACTTGTTTCACTATATGAAGGTCGTAATTTAACCAAATGGTGGTATTTTTATAATGGTATTTATTGAACATGTGCTAGGTGTGTCGCTTATAAATAGTATAGTAGTTGTACATATGTTTTTACTATAATAAAATGGCTTCTAGCCATAATTATAAAAAAACATATGTTTTTTGGTACAACATAAACTTGTTTCGCTTATAAATATTTTAATTATGGTTTTTATTTACATATGTGATGGTGTTTAAAGTTCAGTTTATAGGTATTTCGTAATATGGTTTGAGGTTTTAATTCATGAATATAATCATTTACAATTATGAATGATTTTGTAAATGTAAGATATAAAAACTGATACATTATATATGTTTTGTTGGTATTAGACTGACAATAGCATGGTACTTGTACATTTGTTCTTTGGTATATCTTAAACTCGTTTTAATTATGGTTTTTATTTACATATGTGAAGGTATATAAAGTTCAATTTGTAGGTATTTTGTAATGTTGTTTGAAGTTTCAATTCATGAACATAATAACTCACAGTTACGAACGGTTACTGTAGATGTATATGGTATTAGACTGACAATAGCATGGTACTTGTACATATATACTTTGGTATATAATAAACTTGTTTCGCTTATAAATATTTTAATTGTGGCTTTTATTTACATATGTGAAGGTATTTAAAGTTCAGTTTTTAGGTATTTTGTAATGCGTTTGGAAGTTTTAATTCATGAATTTTTAGTTTAGAAACATGCATGATGACCACTATTTTATTGAAAAAAAGCACCACTTAAATTAACAACAATTACCAATACACTGAATACGGACCTATACGCTAACTAATACCATACATATAGGAATGAAGCACATGAATGAAAGAGTACATCACATGAAACCATCGTTATGCTTAACTTCCCTCGTTACCGGTGTCAGTACACATGGGTATAAATGAATTACCAAAAGCCTAAACATTTGTATAAATAACACCATAATGAGTGTAACAAAACACCTAGTACTTATTCACCATTTACATGTTATAAACAAACTGCTCAACTAAGCTAGAACACCAGCCACACACAGCAAGAAGTACCAGCCACAAACATAACTAAGTACCAGCCACAAACATATAGGACCATTCCTTGGCACTAAATAGTACAAATAACAGAACTCTGGGAACTTGAGTATGGGAAGGGAAAGTCCATCCTTCATCAAAAGGCGCCTCTTTTTGAAGGATGAATTTTGAATTTACAGATAGTGTTGCAGAGAAGAGGGTATATTTAAACAAGCTCACATGCGAGACCTGTCCAACCAGATGTCATGACATAAGTTGTGAATAATTTAACCTGCAAAATAGGAGGGTCGGACACATAAGAAGCCTGAGACACTGCTTGTAGTTGAATAGAATAAAACTCGACGTATACATTAACAAAAGGGAAGCGATGATATGTTCTCCAACTGAAATTCAAATTCATACATATCGGGTAGGAGCACAGAAACACAACAAAGCGGTGGCCTTTGCTAAAATTCGATCAAACTAAATTAGGCGGTACAAATAATCACCTAATACTTGATTTTTATGGTATTAAAATGCTTTATATAGATTGATTTTACCCAGAAAGCCGAGAGGGAATAGGAGGTGTGTTGGTGGTGAAGGGATTGTTCCTACACGCAGAGAGCTTGGACGCCTACGAATGGTATGGACGACGAACACGCGTGAGGGTTCTATTGAGCAAAATTGTTGGTATTTGGTACAATGTGTGACGATGGAAGATGTATTACCTCTACAGAAGAAAGAACAGGTATACGCGGACGAAGAACAGCTGCTGCAGGGGGTATCTACTTTGAGCAAAAATTATTGGATTGGTAGATATCCACATCATTCTGACGTGGGGAACACTAAATAACAAATAAACCAAAAAAAAAAACTAATATCTCTAAAAAAACGATAAAAATTCAAACAAAAAAAAGACAACAACACTCATTAAACACAAAATATGTTGTCGTTGAAAAGCAGCAACGGCGTCACTAGTTTGTCGGTTTCGCAGGTAGTGGGCTGCAGTTTCTTGTCTTCAGCTGGTTAGGGTTTTCAAAGTAAATGAAGGAGGTGCAGAACAAGACGACAAAGGAGGGAATTGGGGATAGTTGGTAGTAGAACGTCGATGGAGAACGTGAGCTTGTTCGTGAGCAGCGGTTCGTGTAAGCAGTGGGGGAAGACGCCGAGGTAGCAGTAGGCCGATGGAGAAGATTTAGGAGGGGGAATTGGGATATTGGTATTAGAATCTTCACGGAGTGCTAATATACTGAATCAATAAAATCCCACTTTTTATGGTACTTACTAATCTTTATTTGAGTAATAGGTAATCATAAATCTAGACCCTCCATTTTCTTTATAATCTAATGGTTGATATCTAGCCCAAACTATCAGGGACAAATGTATCCCCTTACTACTATCTATACCTCGGCGTTTATGTGTTCAAGAATCAAGAGAGTTGAGACGCGATACTTTATATTTAAAACAATAAATTAATTGAAAACATGGACATATATAAAGTTGAAAACTAGAAAAAGTATTGAAATCATAAATTAGCTTGATGATATTAGAAGCTAGCCAGTGATACAAGAGAAAAAAAAAAGAAAAAATTGTTGGAAAGTATTTCATATGAAAAACTAATCATCACAATTCATATTAATTTCTAAATATAGAAATGATTTTTAAAGATGTCTAATGTTCAAATTTAATATTTTTATTATTTTCATATTTATAATTAGCAGTGTTGTAATATTTGTACTATTTCAGCTAAAAACAATATAATAAACCAAAAACTAATAGTGTTTAATTTTATAAAATTTAATAAATTAAAATATTAATCTAATAGTTAAAAGTGAGCATAACTTTTAAACATTACACGGGAGCCTCCAACTTTGTTGCTCATCACAAAAATTCTTATATTTTGAACTATTTGGTTCTTGTTTTAAATCACTTTAATGAGCTGCGTTTAAAATTTAAGGTGATGCGTCTACGGAACGTCGGAGCCGCTTTGTTATCTCAATTGATTTTGCAGTTTTTGAACGTCACAAAATCCAAAAAAAAAAAATAAAATGAAAGCTGTAGTAGTCGGCCCCCGACGGTTCTCGGAGCGTCTATCTCGCGTAGTTAGTTATTCCCCTGGTGCGGTATTTACTGACCGGCTTGAAGAAGACGCAAACCGCCTATCCCCGGATACCTTGGTCTCGTGCAATGTGGTCAGCAGCTTCCCAGTTGTTCTCCTCATCCTCTTCTATTTCAGTAATTTAGCATGGGGAGGAGAAGACGGTCAAAACTGGGAAGAGCTCCCAAGGGATGTTATGGTGACGATTCTGATGAAGGTGGACCCTCGTGAAGTCCTGAAGAGCATGCAACTTGTTTGCAAGTCATGGTACGAAATCAGCAAAGATCCGGCGGTTTGGAAAAAAGTCGAGATTCGTGGGCAATCCTTCTCGGATTGTGAAAACAAGAATTTGTTTTACAACGCCATTAGACGCAGCCGTGGTCTTTTACTCGATATCTCTTTGGAGCACGTCTGTCACGATTGGTTGTTGTTGCAAATTGCCGAACGGTTCGCAACTCCTATCTATATGTACTAGTGTTATGGGTCAATTATTTTTCCCGTGCTGCGGACACTGGCAGTCTGTTGCTATTGCGTCTTTACCTTGATCGCTGATTAGGTCTTACTTTCCCCTTGGTTGTTCTTCGATTTTT
This sequence comes from Limonium bicolor, assembly GCA_023374045.1. NCBI lineage: Eukaryota > Viridiplantae > Streptophyta > Magnoliopsida > Caryophyllales > Plumbaginaceae > Limonium > Limonium bicolor. Next base: position 142,626,476 of record CM041778.1, read on the forward strand.
CCTTATTTAAGATTATTTATGTTACTAGCTGAATTTCGGACAACTGTCAGTGTCCTGTGATAGTCAATTCATTTTAGAGATATTATATCCTTATTATTTCTTTGTTTTACCCTGTTTATTGAAGCACAGATCGACCCTCCTCAGATGTCTTCGCATTCGGTGCTGTGAATCTATGTCAGATGATGCTCTGTTTGTAGCTGTTAAGAAGCTCCCTCTCCTCAAGGAGGCGGAGTTGACTCTAGGTTTTCAGTTTAACTGTTCAATGGTAAGATCTGACCCTGATCCATTTTATGAAGATGAAGCTAATCAAAAGGCACAAGCCATTGCAGAAAACCATGCCGAGAATACATCACATTCAATTGATAGAAGTAGGATGATAAACAAAGGACCGCAGGTCATCCTGAATAATTGCCAATGGCTTCAATCGCTTGACCTTACAGTTTGTTTCCAAGTTGATCTGTCGGGCAACCTTGGAAAAAGATGTGCGAATAAGATGGAGAATGTGGAGGGGCGTACGATTCGACCAGCGATTATGGCTTTGAGATAATTGATAATTGGGACTATCGCTGTGAAGGTGAATACTACAATATTATTTTCGGGAGAAGATATTGTAAGCAGTGGCCCCTCTTCACGCTGACGGTGGTGGCTAGTTCTTGTTGCATGTTTGACAGCAGGGTGAAATTGCTAGTTTTATATTTCAATAAAGAAAAATTATGGTTGTTGCTGGAAATTAGTTGTTTCGATTCTGAGATTTGTCCATGGCTAGACCACCAAAGCCTAAGACTATCAACTGTTTTAATGCTACCGAAACAACCTCTTCGTTTAGGTTATTCCATCTGGGGGTAAGACTTTTGTTTCAACTCACGGATCCTTAGATTTGGGAAAAATGTGCCTAGGAGCAATACGCAGACTAGAACCATTGCTTCAATTGGACTGACTGTCCATGTAATTCTGTTGTGAATATTAGGGGATCGGGGACTCGTGATGGTGGCCAATCCAAGAGGAATTTTTGGTAATATTCACCAATTGGAGTCGTCGTGTTGGTCAAAAAGACAGAAGAAACAATTGAAATTTTTGTTAGAGCAGAAGGATCAAGTTTTTTGTTTTTTAATACTTTCGGTAGCGGGTGAGTTTCATACTTATACACCACTATACCAATATATGGTTGGGACGTTATCTTCCGTTTACTTGCTCATGGTTTTTAGGGGAAATTCCCATCTATTATCTTTAGTTTATTTGTCGTTTTTCCAGATTATTCCCCAACGGTCGAATTTCTGGTATATGAGCTTATATAAACGACTGAATGGCTCTTCAAACTTGTGCTGCTTCATTGCTATCCCTTCCTATTTTTCCTTCTCTTTACACATTCCTCACTCTTTCAACCAGTTGCTATACATATTTGATATGGATATCCCATGTACTCTGTACCTAAATGTAGAGCTCAAATACAATCCAGATGGTATTTATTTTCATATAAATCCCAATTGGTCGAAATTTATCCATTGTGAAATTCCCCAGTCTTCCACATATCAATCCTTCAAAGATACCGTCAAAAATCTTGTCGACTTGGAGTTAGGGGGGATTATGTCATCACCGACATGGTTTGCAGAAAGTTGGAGAACAAATATCCAACTTGCTCATATCTTCCACTCAAAATTACTAGCGATTCCCGGGTGAAGCTGATGATATCGAACTTCTTCAAGAATTCAGACTTGCTGAATAATGTGGCTGTGCAAGTTGAGTTCGAGCATGTGACTACCCCTTCTCCGGAGGAAGACAATGAAAACGATGATGATTTTTCCCAGCTCAACAAGCCGAAGATGAAAATCTACAGACTTCGGATGATGATTCTGAGATGGAGCCAGAAGATTTACCTGACGACGACGACATGGTTGATGAAGCTGGGCCCTCCACACCGTACACTCCTGCAGCCCCGTTCTCATCGCAAGTGGATTTAGAGGCCATAAGCCAGATACCATCAGACATTGATCGACGCGGTTGCCATACTGAAGGCCAGGTCAAGAGTTCGTCGTGGGGCAAGAATTTGCTGATAAAAATGTTCTTGTGACTGCAGTAAAACAGTATCACTTGGAGAGAAACGTAGATTTCATTGCTCCCGAGAATAACAGGAGAATTTACACCCTAAGGTGCCGACAAGGGTGCACTTTCAGATTTCGAGCTGCGCTGCTAAAGAATTCATTTGAATGGCGGATACGGAAATTCAGTCCTCACACATGTGCTCCAGCCCTAGACGAGAGTAATGATCGTTTTTTGACTTACAATTTCATAGCTGAAGTCATGATACCAAGGATCAAAGAGAACCCTGGTCTACAAGTGAAGACTGTGATTCAACTTATCCGCTCAGAATATAAAAGGAAGATTAGCTACAAGAAAGCTTGGTTAGGCCGTGCTGAAGCGATAAGAAGGGTCTATGGTGATTGGGAGCAGTCATTTACCGAATTACCCAGGTATATCATAACCATCAAACACACTATACCTAATTCGTATGTCGACCTAGAGTCAACTGTTGTGTTTCAAGATGAAACTCAGACCACTTCTGTTAGGCGGTTTTTAAGCGTTGTTTTTGGGCATTTGGGCCATGTCTCACTGCTTTCAAGTATATGAAACCTCTACTTCAAATAGATGCCACCCACCTGTACGGTAAGTACAAAGGAAAATTATTGGTTGCTGTGGCTCAAGATGGTAACAACAAGATAATACCAATGGCCTTTGCTATTGTTGCTAGCGAATCTAGAGACGATTGGAAATATTTTTCTGACCGTGTTCGCAACATAGTCATTGGAGCTAGGAACGATGTGGCAGTTATTACGGATCGGGCCGCAGCTATAATGTCAATAATGAGGGAAGAACAGTACTGGCTTCCTCCTTATGCCCAACATTTCTTGTGTATTCGTCATATTGCTTCAAACTTTCAGACAAGATTTGGAAACAAGGAGTGGAAGAAGTATCTCATCAACACAGGTAATTGTGAGAGATTTGTATGCCTTCATCTTTTTGTATGTCTTAATCTGATAAAATTTCTTGTGTAGGCTACTATTTCAGGAGGGATATAGTTCAGGACAGATTAAATCACTTACTTTCACTACACCCCTCAATTCCTCCTTTTTTCAACGAGCTGCCCCCTGAGAAGTGGTCACGTGCGTATGATGATGGCAAAAGGTGGGGCCATATGACTACTAACTGGTGTAGAGTGCATGAATGGGGTGTTGAAGAGGGTTCGGCTCTTACCGGTAACAACTATTGTTGAAAGCACACAGTACAAGTTAATAGATTACTTTCGAGATAACTTAGAAACTTACACTGCACAAGGAATAGTGGGTTGTTTTTCACCAAAAACCTACTGGAGAAAGTAGGTGAGAACCAAACACTTGCCAACTACCACCGTGTGGTTGTTATCGATGCTATGGATTTGGTGTTTGAGGTGGTTGACAATGGGGATCCGAACTTAAGGCGTGACAAAGGTAAATTTGCAGTGCGAATTAACTCTAGGGAATGTGAATGCGGTGAATGGCAGGCGTTTAAGTATCCATGCTCACATGTCATGGCCGTGTGCTGTACTACCGCCCTGGACTGGAGGAACTACGTTCATCCAGTTTACAGACTTGTTGAAACGATGATACAGGCTTATAGCGAGAACAAGTTTGTGCCACTAGGAAATCAAGGGAAGTGGCCCATATACGCCGAACTTCGTATTGTTCCTGATCCTGCAATGATGCGCAACGTTAGAGGGCGCCCCACATTCTCCCGTATTCATAATGGTCAAAGTCGCGAACAGACACAAAAACTGCATATTAAAAAACTGCACTCTGGTACCACTTTGCGCTTACAGTTTGGACCACCAAATGATTCACGTTGTGCTCCAAAATTTGTATGAATATAGTACTACATACAAACATCATTGTATCAAAAATTGGTGGCCAACGGACAGCGGCAACCTATTGAAAATAATGGTCAAAGTCACGAACAGACACAAAAACTGCATATTAAAAAACTGCACTCCGGTACCACTTTGCGCTTACAGTTCGGACCACCAAATGATTCACGTTGTGCTCCAAATTTTGTACGAACGTAGTATACATGCATACAACCGTGTTGCTAAATTTTAGGGACTTCAGGGTTAAACAACTGCTTCATAAAAATGGACAAAATAACAAATAAATCAACGTTTTAAAAATGTAAAAGACAATGTTAAATCCTTACACTAATAAGTTTAAAATGAAAGAACAAGTGATAATACAGGGAAAACTACATAGTCAATGTCCATAAAACTAAGGATTAGTGAAATCTAAAATAAAAAATCGACGATTCCTAAACCTAGAGTGTGTGCCCCTTAACCACATCCCCCGATCTTCCTCATTTTCCTGTTGATCAGCAGGTGTACTTGGATCTGCTGATGCAGATGGCGCCGGAGGACCGTGCTGTGGTGTACCTGAAGGAGCAGTCTGCTGCAAAGATGACGGATCATATGAAGGAGCAACAACCGTCTGAGTTTGTTACTGTACGCCACCAGCTAAATTGGCCCAGTTAAATTGTCCAGTTAATTCTGCGTCATCATATATCAGCTGCTCACAAAAGGTGACCAGCTCTTGAGTAGTCATGTTGTCAACAGAAGTAGCAACCTGGTTCGACGAACCCGCACCAGCATCAAAGTGTGCACCAAAATCAGGGGGTACCTGGCCATAGGTTGTCTGCTCTGGCTGAGAAGGTGGTTGTGGCTCAAAAGATGGCCGATATCCCTCTTCCTCAGTGACTGTAACAGGGACAATGGAAAGTTGTGTCTGAGATGAAGGATAGTTCTGGGGGGTGGTGGTGGTGGTGGTGGTGCGTAGTCACGCGACCCTCTTCGTCTCTGACTGTACGGCCGGCTTCTAGCAGCTCTGGGGGCAGGATTGTCATTGATTTGATAAGCAGGGTACTGCAACTCCACCCTATCTGGCGCCTGCTGTGACAACTCCTGGGGGAATGGCACAAACCGATGATAGTGATCAACATCAATAGTCTGAGATAGTCTGGTGGCATATCCCCGAACACTAGGATCAGTAGGGATCCTCTGAAGCTGCTCCACTGCAGACGCCTGATCAACCAGGTAGAACAACGGATTATATAATGGTTAAAAACAATAGAACTATCAAACTAGAGGAACAACTGACAAACAATTTAAATAAATGCTTACCACGATGACATTCCTCCTACTCTCGACAGTGAACCAAGCAACAGAATGCTGGAGGAACCAAACCATATATGCACTCCTCCTGTCCAGTGGGATGCTCCTTGGCGTCCGTGGTGTAATCACCCGGAACTGACTCCTATTGTTCCACATCTGGATGGGTCATGGAATATTTCCCACCATCGCGCATCTGGCCTACCGGTCCTGGTGATTACATGGAGCATGTCACAGTCGAGTGGGGAGCAGGAATAGGCTGATCATACCCGAACTGGCGCAGTACCCGGTCCGGCTGGTGACCCCTCTACAACATTGTAGTGGATTAAACATACCACTACAACCACCCTATCTGGCTCTGGTGATCTGGCACCGTACGGCTGCCAAATCCACTATAGAACATCGAAATAAATATTAAAAATATGCAAACAAATTATAACAAATAAATTAGTATTGTAATAAGGTTTAGTTTATATTACCTCTCCCTCGCTCGGTGGAATCCTCATATTGTCCAGAATTTGTCGCGCAACGAAAGCGTGATATACTATTTCCCTTGCCATTATATCTGCAACATGACATACAATTAGAGTTGTGCCATAATTTAATAAAATATTATTTCAACAACCATACAATGTCTAGTTTGTTACCTATGAGCAAGTGCAAGATGGGGTGAAAGATTAATCCGATCTGGGGTGAGTCGTGGCCTAAATGCTGGGATACGCTCGTATGCCCAGACGGTGAGCAACTTACTGCAGCCATTCAGATACTTAGTGTCGAATTTGGTGGCGTTGCACATCTCCCTATAGAAATGTGCAAGGAGCGCAGACCCCCAGCTAAGCCCCCCACTGTAGGCAAAATCCTCCAACAGCAACAGATAACTGACATCCACCTTGTCCCCATTAGAGTTGGGAAACAGAAACCCTCCAATCAGTCTCATAATATATGCTCTCGCGTGCTGCTGATGAACAATAGCGTCACGCTGACCAAAGTCAACGTCTTCTCGACAAACCTCTCAGCTAGCCACGCAATGGGTATCTGGTTCCCCTTGTGAGTAGGGGGGACATCACCAAGAAGCCGCTGGCACACCGCATTAACATCCACATTACTGTGGGGGGAAACAGATAGGTTTCCCCTCAATAGGCAACCCAAAAAACACACTAACATCCTCTAAGGTTATGGTAACCTCCCCGAATGACATCAAGAAAGTGTGGGTCTCAGGACGCCATCTATCAATCAAAGCGCTGATGATGCCAATACAGTTATTCAATCTCATATTTGCTGGCCCAAAAAAACTAGCTGTAGCAACATATGGAAGTATAGCGTCATGTAGGGTAGTAGCACCCTTCCAGCATGATCTTGTTTTCAAATTCCTATTTTGGTACTGTGCATACATCTACATTCCACAAATTACAATTTAATAGAGCACAAATAACAATTCTAACAAATTAATCATCATCTAGAATATAATTTAGACAAATTATTATGCTACATTACCTATAACTAACTCATACGGTCTATAACTAAGCAATTATATTGAATTAATAATTAAACAGAATTACTGTTACACAGACAGATAAAATTAGACTAAACAACTACATATAGTAAATGTTATTTAACTAAACCATTTATAATCATCTAGAATATAATTTACAGAAATTGTTATGCTACATTACCTATAACTAACTCATACGGTCTATAAACTAAGCAATTATATTGAATTAATAATTAAACATAATTACTGTTACACAAACAGATAATAATTGGACTAAACAACTACATATAGTAAATGTTATTTAACTAAACCATATAAAATCATCTAGAATATAATTTAGACAAATTGTTATGCTACATTACCTATAACTAACTCATACGGTCTATAAACTAAGCAATTATATTGAATTAATAATTAAACAGAATTACTGTTACACAGACAGATATAATTAGACTAAACAACTACATATAGTAAATGTTATTTAACTAAACCATTATAATCATCTAGAATATAATTTACAGAAATTGTTATGCTACATTACCTATAACTAACTCATACGGTCTATAAACTAAGCAATTATATTGAATTAATAATTAAACAGAATTACTGTTACACAGACAGATAATAATTGGACTAAACAACTACATATAGTAAATGTTATTTAACTAAACCATATAAAATCATCTAGAATATAATTTAGACAAATTGTTATGCTACATTACCTATAACTAACTCATACGGTCTATAAACTAAGCAATTATATTGAATTAATAATTAAACATAATTACTGTTACACAGACAGATAATAATTGGACTAAACAACTACATATAGTAAATGTTATTTAATTAAACCATATATAATCATCTACTTAACTAATCATATACAAAGAAACTATATATTGCATCGATTACCACTATATCAAATATCTAAATACACTAAAAATGTACATTATTACACTATACATTAGTTAGTAATACTAACCGGGTAATTTGGAGGCATACGCAGCAGATATATGTGTCGTCTGCAGACTGAACGGCTGCGACTCCACCGGACCATGCTCACCCATATCATATTGATCAGCCATACTATAGTTCCTATGCAAAGAGAGTGTTTTAGAGGAGAGGATTTGGATACTCCTTGAGGTGTTTCTTAAAAATGAGGCTTCTATCTCTAGCAGCTCACGCGATGCGGCCTTATATAGGCTTTGTAGAGAAGCCGATAATTCATTTAGCGGCTTTAGTAATGCCGATAAATGAATTATCGGCTTCTCTACAAAGCCTCAACGGTCGAATTTCTGGTTGTAGAGAAGCCGATAATTCATTTATCGGCATTACTGAAGCCGATAAATGAATTATCGGCTTCTCTACAACGGGTAAAAAAAAAAACCCAAATCGGGAATTACAACGGAAGAAACTCTTGCATGGGAAATGAGGGGGCCAAACACCCGTTCCCGGGAAATTTTCCGTCGTTTGGAAGTTGCAAACATGTTGTCTACTCCTGAGCGGGTGAAGTTACGAGGATTAGATTTTCATTATAGTATAAATGCAAGTTGGAGCTGAAAGGGGGCAAAATGAAAGACCATTCTTGGTTGATTAACTCACAATGACAAAACAAAAAATTGACCGGAGATGATGCGCTAACGGAAATGATGGGCCGTGGCTTAAAGAATTAACAATAAATGTAGATGATTTATGAGGTTTATCAACTTAGGAACTACAACAATGGTTTCTCTAGTCTTATTCTTTTGTGGGTTTATAAAAATGAGTTTATCTCATAAATTTACTTAATTTTTATATGTCATGTATATCGTATCAATTATTTATTTTAGTGATAAATATAGGTGAGATAGAAAGAGATGAGAGAGTGTGCGCGCCTCGAGCTTGGCACCCGCTCAATGGAGCCGCTCAATATCCTCTTCTCATTTCTCACTAGAGCAAGTTCATGGGATGAGAAAAGTAAATCTGTGTGGGGTCAGATGAAGCAGAGTGTAGAAGCTGATGGTTTGTTTCTTAACCTCAATAGAAACAATCAATTTTTTCTTTGGTCCTTGTATGATCTGTGGCATTTTCGTCTCTGAAGATCCACATGTGAGGAAGGAGTCCAAGTTTGGGTGCCAAATCATTGAAGAGACCGTAGCTCTCGATAACCTCTAAGTGAGATACATAGAGTCAATTAAGGATTACCTCCCGGGGACTGAATCATGCTCTTGCTTTTCATCTCGAGGAAGTAAGAGATCCCAGAATTTCTTTTTGGTAGTAAGCAAAATCCTTTGACACCATTGATGGGGCTTCTTAAGTTCGGGAGCCCAGCATGTCTGTAGATACTTCTATGAAGTGAAGTGCAAGTCGGTGTTCACTAATGGGAATAATTCTATTATTTTACATAATGTTTTACATTTTTTACACATAGGGAAAGTACAGTAAATGTGGGTAAATATTTTCCACTATCTAGCTAAAAGTAAAGTAAATATTCGTTTCATTTGTTTTAATAAAGTTTACCATCCACTAATAATATATCTACACTTTCCTTTAATATATATGTGCTCTAAATTAAACAAATCTACACCTATAGTTTGAAAAATCTATCATTTTAGTTAATAATTCAAGGTGAGGAATTAATGAAAAACTAAACTTCTATAAAAAAAAAATCTACTCCTATATTTAAAAAATAATCATTTTACTAAAATATCTACACTTTGGAAATAATAAAAAACTAAACTTTTATAAAACAAATCTACACCTACATTTTGAAAAATCTATCAATAAAGCTTTCAATAGATGAGAATAAATAAACACAAATTGAGCTTGGCGCTAGCGCCATATTAAAAGGTGGTCACTCCCACCTTTGGTGCCATGTGTCACACCCTGATTGGGTGAGTAGGGAAAAATTAAAAGAAAATGTAAAGGTTATAACTTAAAAAATATAAGTGCAAATTATACCATTGGCTCATCATAATCCGTGCTCTTCAAAACAAGATGTGCCACGAATATATTTTGGTAAACTTAAAATTTTATGTTTTACATTGTGATGTGTTACAATTTACCTAAAATGAATCAGTAGCATTACAGAAGTGAATCTTATGTTTAAGTAAAATGAATCTAGTGTTATAAAAGTAAAACATTTATGCTATAAGAGAATTTCATAAACAGATTTGTTTAACTAAAGTGAATAAGAGGTTTAAGAAAAGTGAATCAAAGGTTGTTAAACGTTGAACCTAAACCCTGCACTACAACCTTAAGACTTCATTTGACGTTTTTTAGCTTTCCTAGGGCAGTTGTTAGGGTGTGTGGTGTAGGGTTAATCTTTTTTGAATTTGTTTACATTTTATAATGTCGTCACTAACTCGCGTTTTTTTAGTGTAGGGTTTAGGGTCTAGGCCCTACACTACAAACCTAAAATTGCATTCGATGTTTTTAGTTTTACTAAGGTGGTTTTAGGGTGTTTGAGGGGTACGGTAATATTTTTGACATTAGCTCTACAATTTATATTGTCGTTACTAACTCGACTGTGGGGTTTGTGGTTAAGGGTGTATTGAAAAGTGAATATTTCATTAAAAAGTGAATCACATGTTTAAGTAAAGTGAATCTTTTACTTAAAAAAAGTGAATCTTATGTTTAAGAAAAATGAATTTTACCACAAACTTATGCGAGAACAATATGAATCCTTCGTTTAAGAAAAGTGAATATTTTGTTTAAAAGAATGAATCAAATATTTAAGAAAAGTGAATCTTACCACAAACTTACGTGAGAACAATACGAACCTTTTATCTATACTTACACTTAATGAGAAATGAATAAAAAACTAAACGTATAAAACAAATCAGCACTTTCGTTTATTAAATTATATGCTCTAATTTAAGAATCTATACTTTTATTAGACAAATGTACACTTTCATTTCAAAAGTTCTATTATTTTAATTAGATATTTTTGGTAATATTCACCAATTGGAGTCGTGGTTGGTCAAAAAGACGAATAAACAATTGAAAATTTTGTTAGAGCAAATGGGTCAAGTTTTTTTTTTTTTAATACTTTCGGTAGCGGGTGAGTTTCAAGTCAGGATGTATATAGTTGGGACATTTATTTTCGGTTTACTTGCTCATGGTTTTTAGGGGAAATTCCTATCAGTTTATCTTTGGTGTACTTGTCTATGGTTCTTCAGAGAATTCCCCACTGGTGCTGAGAATCTCAAGTCAGGATGTCGTTTGGAAGTTGCAAACATGTTGTCTACTTGTGAGCGGGTGAAGTTACGAGGATTAGATTTTCAATTATAGTAAAAATGCAAGTTGGGGCTAATAGGGAGAAAGAATGAAAGACCGTTCTTGGTTGATAAACTCACATTGACAAAAATGAAATTGAAAATCCTAAAGAAATATATAGTTTATAACGAGAACATTTTGTAAGGGATTGGAGATGATGCGCTAAGGAAATGATGGAGCCTGTAGCTTAAGACTATAACAAGAAATAGATGATTTATGAGGTTTATCAACTTAGGAACTACAACCACAGGTTCTCTAGTCTTATTATTTTGTGGTTTATGAAAACAATTTATCTCATCAGTTTACCTTTTTTCTCTATATGTCATAATCAATTGTATATAAACTCTTTACTTTTTCTCTTACATACATTTTCTCTCTACTTTTTCTACCATCACACAACTATTAATTTCAGTTTTGCAATAGAATGGGTTATATATGATTGATAAATACCGGTGAGAAAGAAAGAGATGAGAGAGTGTGCGCGCCTCAAGCTTGGCACCCGATCAAAGGAACTGCTCGTACATCCTCTTCTTACTTCTCACTGGAGCTAGTTCATGGATGAGAAAAGTAAAGCTATGTGGGGTCAGATGAAGCAGAGTGTAGAAGCTGATGGTTTGTTTCTTAACCGCAATGGAAACTATCATTTTTTTTTGTTTTGGTCCTTGTGTGATCTGTGGAAATTTTCGTCTATGAAGATCTACATGTGAGGAAGGAGTCAAAGCTTGGGTGTGAAATCATTGAAGAGACCGTAATTCTCGATAACCTTAAGGGGGATACATAGTCATTAAGGATTACCCCGAGGGACTGAATCATGCTTCTTGTTTCCCATCCCGAGGAAGTAAGAGATCCTATAATTTCTTCTTGGTAGTAAGCAGAATCCTATGACACCATTGATGGGGCTCCATTTTAACTGGTCGGGAGCCGAGCATGTTTTTTTTTTTTGGAATAAAGAGATGTGTATATATATAAAAGGTAATGTAACAATAGATACATAGGAGTCCTATGCATCTGATAACTAAAACGAGCTTATGCTAAGGGAGGTGATGAAATACAAGATCTCTCTAGCAGTGAACAAAAGCCTAAGGGCATAGGAAGAGGGATACAACGCTTCCTGCCAGCGCACAATATAACCTAGAGTTTTAAGCAGCCCATAGTCCATGAAATAACAAAGTGTGTCGAACTACAAAATTTCGTACTCCTAGGAGCAGAGTACCCTATCAAGCCAGTCTAAGTCAGCGCTGGAGCTTTCCATCCTTGTCGAAATACTGGCCTTGATAGCATATTTGATGTCGGAAACGATGTGGTAGGGGTCTCTGGCTTTGTTGGCCATGACTCGCTTGCATCTTTCGATCCAGAGGTGGTATACACGTTGGCGATAGCTGCTCGTTTGACTAGGTCAATCGGGCGATGTCTCTTACAGTAGCGGATGATCCAGGATGAGCAGCTGCGTAGACTTTTCCGGTTGGTCGGGATTCCAAGCCAGTCACAGATAGTCCACCAAACCCTGCAAGAGTAACTACAATGAAAGAAAAGATGGTTGCTTGTCTCTTGAGCACGCTCACAGAGCCAGCAGAGGTTAGCTAGACATATGCCCCATGATTGGAGCCTGTCACATGTTTTTAAGCCTACCTTTGAGTGTAATCCATAAAATAAATTTAGCTTTGGGAATAGCCCAAGACTTCCAACAAACATTAAACCAATTGAAACCCGGGACTGGGGGGAGATATCATTATAGAACGTGCTAACCCTGGGATGGGTGGGATAGGAGTTGAAAAGAGACATGGCATCATTGAGAGACCCACATTGCTGTATCCACCAATCCTTAGCATGGAGGATAGCTTTCCAGGTCCATGGGTCATTTCCTTTTGCAGTGGTCATCCAAATGGTGTTGGAGTTAGAGATGAAAAACTTATGGATCCACTGGATCCAAAGTCGCTCAGTGTCATGGTGATGGCAGAGATGGTCTTGAGCATAAACATCTGTTCCATTGTTGGATATCCTTAAGGCCCAGACCTCCATTTTTCTTGGTGTTATTTATAGCACTCCAGGCTACAGAAGGAGTGGCATTGCTATCAGCATCGCCCGACCAGAGGAACGAGCGGAGGTATTTTGTGACTCTTTTGATGACATTTTTTGGAATAGTGATACTAGAGGCCCAGAAGCCCACTATGCCAAAAAGAGTACTCTGGATGAGGGAGAGTCTTCCAGCAAAGGAGAGAGATTTGCTTTCCCAAGCAGTGATGGCTTTACGAATACTGTCCAGGAGGGGTTGAAATCTACGGCTCTAGGCTTCCTAGCTGTGATCGGAATCCCCAGGTAGCGGAATGGGAACGACCCCTTGCTAAACCCTGTGAGCAGGACAAGCGATTCAGTGAGGGAAGTGTTAACCCCTCCTAGGAAAATTTCAGATTTAGAGGGGTTAAGCATTAGGCCCGAGGCATCAGAGAATAGATTGATTTTGTTAAGCAAGAGTGTGATGGAGCTCTGGTCACCTCTACAGAATAAGAGGGCATCATCAGCGAAGAAGAGGTGGGTAATACGGAGGGATTTGCATGACGGGTGGTAATGAAAGCCTGGAGCGGTGTAAAGTTGGTCGAGAAACGGGAGAGCATATCCATTACGAGGGTAAATAAATAGGGGAAAGGGGATCGTCTTGGCGCAACCCTCGCTTCCCTTTGAAAGAAGTCGATGGAGAGCCGTTAATGTTGATAGAGAAGGAGGTGGTGGTGACGCACTGAAGGATCCAATTACTGAACTCCTGGGGGAAGTTTAGGAACGAGAGAGTGTCCTGGAGGAAACCCCAGTCAACGGAGTCAAAAGCCTCCTAATATCAACTTTCATAGTGCAACGGGGGGAGACGTGAGCTCTCTGGTAATTTTTCATAAGGCACGAACAAAGCTGGATGTTATCTGATATAAGGCGGCCTTTGATGAATGCTCCTTGGCTGGGGTTGACCAGCACGGGGAGGACATTTTTAAGCCTGTCGGCCAAAATCTTACTAATGATCTTGTACAGAGTGTTGCAGCAAGAGATTGGCCGGTAGTCACCTGGGGTCGAGGCGTTGTCAGATTTGGGGATAAAGGTGATGAGAGTGGCATTATTTCTTTGAGCAGCCGACCACTATGGAAAAAGCTTTTGATAGCTCTACAGACGTCCCCTCCAATAATGTCCCATGCAGCTTTAAAAAATTTAGATGTGTAGCCATCCGGGCCTGGGGCTTTTTCGTCTCCTATGGAGAGGAGAGCGGATTTAATATCACTGTTATCAACCGGACGGGTGAGGTGGGCCCAAGAGGATTGATCAAGAGTTCTAACGGAGTCTAAATTGAGATCCGAGAGAGTGTATTGGGGGGAAGGACTAGTGCCTAGCGCTTGATGGAAGTGGGCCACTACACAGTTCTCTATTTCCATAGGGTCCTTTAGGGTTTCTCCAGACTCGTTAACAACCGCCGCAATGGATGGAGCCGAGCATGTTCTATGAAGTGCAAGTGCAAGTCGGTGTTCACTAATGGGAATAATTCTATTACACAAATTTTTACATTTTTTACACAAATGTGGGTAAATATTTTCCACCATCTAGTTTTAAAAGTAAAGTAAATATTCATATCATTTGTATTACTTAATAAAAGATTACCATCCACTAATAAAATCTATATTTAATAAATATGTGCTCTAATTAAACAAATCTACAGCTATATTTTGAAAAAATCTATCATTTTATTTATTATCCATAGATGAGGAATTAATGAAAATTAAACTCCTAAAAAACAAATCTACTCCTAATTTTAAAAAGATGGAAGTGGGCCCTACACAGTTCTCTATTTCCGTAGGGTCCTTTAGGGTTTCTCCAGACTCGTTAACAACCGCCGCCATGGATGGAGCCGAGCATGTTCTATGAAGTGCAAGTGCAAGTCGGTGTTCACTAATGGGATAATTCTTTACACAAATTTTTACATTTTTTACACAAATGTGGGTAAATATTTTCCACCATCTAGTTTTAAAATAAAAAGTAAATATCATATCATTTGTATTACTTAATAAAAGATTACCATCCACTAATAATAAATCTATATTTAATAAATATGTGCTCTAAATTAAACAAATCTACAGC
The DNA here is from genome assembly GCA_023374045.1 of Limonium bicolor. NCBI lineage: Eukaryota > Viridiplantae > Streptophyta > Magnoliopsida > Caryophyllales > Plumbaginaceae > Limonium > Limonium bicolor. Next base: position 142,641,517 of record CM041778.1, read on the forward strand.
TATATTTTGAAAAAATCTATCATTTTATTTAATTATCCATAGATGAGGAATTAATGAAAAATTAAACTCCTAAAAAAACAAATCTACTCCTATATTTTAAAAAGATGGAAGTGGGCCACTACACAGTTCTCTATTTCCGTAGGGTCCTTTAGGGTTTCTCCAGACTCGTTAACAACCGCCGCAATGGATGGAGCCGAGCATGTTCTATGAAGTGCAAGTGCAAGTCGGTGTCACTAATGGGAATAATTCTATTACACAAATTTTACATTTTTTACACAAATTGGGTAAATATTTTCCACCATCTAGTTTTAAAAGTAAAGTAAATATTCATATCATTTGTATTACTTAATAAAAGATTACCATCCCTAATAATAAATCTATATTTAATAAATATGGCTCTAAATTAAACAAATCTACAGCTATATTTTGAAAAAATCTATCATTTTATTTAATTATCCCTAGATGAGGAATAATGAAAAAATTAAACTCTAAAAAACAAATCTACTCCTATATTTTAAAAAGCTATCATTTTACTTAATATCTACAAATTAATAAAAACTAAACTTTTATAAAAATAAATCTACACCTACATTTTGGACAATCTATCAATAACACTCTCGTTAGATGAGAATTAATAAACACAATTTGAGACTAACGCTAGCACCGTATTAGAAGGTGGTCACTGTCACATGTAAATTAATCTTACGGATACAATGATATTATAGGGAAAATTTTAAAAAACAAGGACCTGTCACAAGTAATCATCTTACGGGTACAATGGTATTTGAAATATCCCTAACCATTATAAAATATTTAAGGATTTTATTGAATTATAAAGGCTAATGAGCATTAAAATCATTAAGGATTTATGAAGTCTCAAATATATTTCTATAATAAAATATATAGCCATAAAGGGTTATTAACCCTTACTGAAATGATAATTAAAAGGGAGTATATACGAAAGAAAGTAAATAATAAAGTTGGTTTAACATGTAATATGTTTACATGATTTAAGAGCACAAATTACATGAGGGAGCTTTGGAATTTATTTTAAGCAATCAATATGACTTGTGAGTATTATAATCACGTAAAAACATGAGAGAAAACGTCATGGGCCAATATAATTAAATAAGCTAAATTTAACACATGATAAAATCCAAAATGAGCAAAAATAAAGCCCAAAATGGTCTAGAATTCAGCCACAACAAAGAAAGGCCCATTACCCTACATTCGGTTTTCCTGTTTTCATTATTTCCCCTGCGCGATCCAACGTCCCCTTAGACCCTTCGTCTGTGTAACTCCCTAACCTCCGCAAAGTCTTCATTAGTAGACCTTTGATCTTTTGTTTTCATACCACTCAAAGATTGATAATGTATACTATATAAGGATGTACAATGAAATGATAATGAGGATGTCAATTATGTTTATCTTTTCTATTATACTTTTCTTCTTCCTCTCACTGTTATATCATTATTTCATTTGAAAACTAATCATCAAATAATTCATATGAATTTCTAAAAATAACCATAGTCTTGTCCGATGAGACTTTAAGATGTCTAATATTGAATTTAATACCTTTTATTTATAACTAGTAGTGTTATAATATTTGTACTATTTACTAAAAATAATATTAATAGTTACTATTAGTGATCAAATTTTTAAAAATTAATTTAGTGTAAATATTAATCTAATAGTTAAAGTGAGCATAACTTTTTAAGACATTATAGGGGAGCGTCCATATTTTGAACTATTTTGTTCTCTTGGTTAAATCACTTTTTAATGGGCTGCGTTTAAAATTAAAGAGATGCATCACCCGAGGGCAAATATCGGAGCCGCTATTTTGCAGTTTTTGGACGTTACAACTTCCGAAACTGTCGTCGGCTCCTCGGTTTCTCGGAGCGTCTATGGATGCGTTCGGTGCATATTTTATGTGCATTTTTTGACAGCATAAATGTATAGTTATGTTGTTTTGGACTCCTTTATTTGTTTTTGTTGTTCGCCTAAAACAGCAAAATGTCAGCATAAATGACAGCATAATGCCCGCAGCAAATGCTACTTTTTTACTCACTTCATAATGTAATTACTGTGACTATTGATTTTAAAAAAAAAGAATTTTTACAAGTTACTTTATTTATTACAAATTACATTGTGTTAAATAATTTATAAAAATAGTACTACATTTTTAGCCAAATTTACAAAAAATCACATTTATAATACAAATCTATAATATTTATTTGTAATACCACATTGATTAATAAAATTAAAAAACGAATAAATATACACACTTATTGATATATAAATTAAAATATTAAAATAGTATATAGAAATATGAATGCATAAAAATTTATTAACATACAAAGTTACAAAAATATTATATATTATCAAAAGTTATAATTTCACTAAATAAATTCACATAACATTATCAGAAAATTTGAAACGCTTTTTCTCTTTTTTTACGCTTATATATTTGTAAGAATTATAAAAAATAGATAATAAAATATATTGTTTAGGAGTTCAAGTTTTGCTTAAATAATATAAATAAAATTTTATTGTTTGTGAATTTTTTTATTTATTTTTACTAACAAAATAAAGTTACGTAGTGTAATATAATAAATATAATTGTAATACAAAACGGTGAACGCACTGCATATAACTAACTGAACCAAACATGCTGCATATATGCTGCACTGCCAACAACAGTTTTCAAAATAGCTGCATTTATGCCAGCACATTCCTGCCAGCAAATATGCTGTATTTATGCCAGCGCATTCCTGCTGTCAAATATGCTGCATTTATGCTGCCAAAACAGCCATGCCTAACAGAGTCAATATCTCGCGTCCTTTGTTATCCCCCCTGGGAGCTATTTACTGACCGACTGAAGAAGACGCAAACTGCCTCTCTCCAGATACCTTAGTCTCGTGCAATGGGCTCAGCAGCTTCTCAGTTTTTCCCCTCATCCTCTTCTTCTTTCACTAATTCAGCAGGAGGTGGAGAAGATGATCGAAAAGCTCCCAAGGGTGTTAAGGTGACTATTCTGATGAAGTTGGACCCTCGTGAAGTCCTGAAGAGCATGCAACTTGTTTGCAAGTCATGGTACGAAATCAGCAAAGATCCGGTGGTTTGGAAATAAGTCGAGCTTCGTGAGCAATCCTTCTCAGATTGTGAAATCAAGAATTTGTTTTTACAACACCATTAGACGCAGCCGTGGTCTTTGCTCGATATCTCTTCGGAGCATGTTTGTGACTGTAACGATTGGATGTTGTTGCAAATTGCCGAACGGTTTGCAACTCCTATCTCTATATGTACTATCCTTTGATGAGTGTTATGGGTTAATTACGTTCCCCCTTGTTTGTTCTTTGATTTTTCCTTATTTAAGATTATTTATGTTACTAGCTGAATTTCGGACACTGTCAGTGTCATGTGATAGTCAATTCATTTTTTTTTTTTTTTTTGGAATAAAGAGATGTGCATATATTAATAATAATATAAGATGTACGTACTTAGATACATAGAGACCCTATATATCTGAAACTAAACGGGCAAAACAGCTAATGGGGAGGGTGGATATACAAAACCACCCTAGCAGCCCCAGCCAAATCTCAAAAGAAAACCAGAACAACTAGAATTACAAATCTTTCATCTCCTAGGAGCAAGAACCCTATCGAGCCAATCATAATCAGTGCTGGAGCTTTTCATCTTTGTCGAAATGATCGCTTTCGTAGCGCTGTTGATGTCAAGAATAATGAAAGAAAGGGGATCCCTGGCTTGGTTGGCCATGGCCCGCTTGCATCTTTCGATCCAAAGGTGATAGACAACGTTTGCGACCGCCGCTCTTTTCACTAAGTCCATTGGGCGATGCCTCTTGCAGTAGCGGGTGATCCAGGTGAGCAGCTGCGTATGCTTTTCCGGTTGGTAGGGATTCCTAGCCAGTCACAGATAGTCCACCAGACCCTGATTGAGTACCTGCAATGAAAGAAAAGATGGTTGCTTGTCTCTTGAGCTTGCTCACAGAGCCAGCATCTGTTAGCAAGACATATGCCCCAAGATTGGAGCTTATCACAAGTTTTAAGATTGCCTTTAAGAGTAATCCACAAGATAATTTAGCTTTGGGGATAGACCAATTTTTCCAACAAATAGTGTACCAGTAAAAGTTCCTCGAAGGAGTGGAGACGTCATTATAGAACGAACTGACCCTAGGACGGGGGGGGTACGAACTGAAAAGGGAGAAGGCATCATTAAATGAACCACATTGCTCCATCCACCAGTTCCTGGCATGGAGGATGGCTTTCCAGGTCCAAGGGTCATTACCTTTAGCAGTGGTTGTCCAGATACTGTGAAGGCCAGTAAAAATAGCTTATGGATCCATTGGATCCAAAGCCGCTCAGAGTCATGGGTGATAGCTGAGATGGTTTTTGCGTAAAACACATTCCCAATTATGGATGTTTTTAAGACCAAGGCCACCATTTTTCTTAGTGTTTGTGAGGTCGCTCCAGGCCACAGAAGGAGTGGCATTGCTGTCTGCATCACCAGACCATAGGAATGAACGGAGGCATTTAATGATTCTTTTGATAATATTCTTAGGAATCGTGATGCAAGAGGCCCAGAAGCCAACAATACCAGATAGAGTACTCTGGATGAGAGTTAGCCTACCCGCGAAAGAGAGAGATTTACTACCCCAAGCAGTGATGGTTTTACGAATACTGTCAAGTAGGGGGTTAAAATCAGCAGCTCTAGGCTTCCTAGCCGTGATTGGAATGCCAAGATAGCGGAATGGGAAAGAGCCCTGGTTAAACCCTGTAAGGTGGACAAAAGATTCAGCAAGGGCGGGGTTACCCACCAAGAAAAAGATCAGATTTTGCAGGGTTGAGCATTAAGCCGGAAGCTTCCGAGAAGATATTGACTTTATTAAGCATGAGGGAAATGGAACTTCGGTCTCCTTTGCAGAAAAGAGGGCATCATCAGCAAAGAAGAGGTGGGAGATACGAAGGGATTTGCAGGATGGGTGGTACGAAAGCCTGGAGAGGTGGAGAGCTGATCGAGAAGGCGAGAGAGAATATCCATAACAAGGGCAAGAGATAGGGGAGAGGGGGTCACCTTGTCGTAGCCCTCGTTCCCCTGAACGAAGCCGAGGGGAACCATTAATGTTGATCGAGAAAGAGGTGGTTGACACATTGTAGGATCCACTTACTAAACTTAGGGGGGAAGTTTAGGAAAGAGAGGGTTTCTTTTAGGAAGCTCCAGTCACTGTGTCAAAAGCTTTCCTGATGTCCATTTTCATTGTGCACCTTGGGAAATGTGAGCTCTCTGATAGTTTTTCATAAGACACGAACAGAGCTGGATTTTGTCAGAGATAAGGCGACCTTTGATGAAGGCTCCTTGGCTAGGGTTCACAAGAAAGGGAAGGACATATGTAAGCCTCTCTGCCAAAATTTTGCTAATGATTTTGTACAGAGTGTTGCAGCAGGAGATGGGTCTATAATCACCCGGGGGGTGGCATTATCCGATTTGGGAATAAGGGTGATGAGGGTGGCGTTAATTTCTTTGAGGAGCAGTCCACTATGGAAGAAGCTTTTAATAGCGCCACAAATGTCTTCCCCGATAATGTCCCAGGCTGCTTTGAAGAATTGGCAGTGTAACCATCCGGGCCTGGGGCTTTATCGTCACCCAAGGAGAAGAGAGCGGATTTAATGTCATTGTTTTCAACCGGCCGGGTGGAGAATAGCCCAAGACGATTGGTCAAGGTTTCTACCAGTGTCCAAGTTGAGATCAGCCAGTGAACACTGAGGGGGAGCCCTAGAGCCCAGAGTTTGACGGAAGTGAGTGACTAGACAACTCTCTATGTCTGAAGGGGTTTTAAGCATCTCTCCAGATCGTTTACATTGACGCAATAGAGTTGTTGTTCTTTCTCGCCTTAATAGCTCTATGAAAAAGGATTATTAGAGTCAGCCAACTTAAGCCACCGGGCCTTCGAGAGCTGGCGAAGGAATAGAAGTTCATGAGCGTCCCTAAGCAGAGATTGTACCTAAGGGACTTTTCTTGGGAGATGAGGGCCGCATTCCATGGATCCCCATCCAAGTGTTTCTGAACTTCACAGAGCTCATTCCTGATGGCTTGGCCTTTGTCCCCAAGAGACCCAAACTCTTTCTTATGAAGGTTTATGAGTCCGAATCTGAGATACCTAAGCCTTTGAACAATAGAGTAAAGGCGACTTCCCGAAGGGGAAGCTCCCACGCTTCACGAACCAGGGAGAAAAGAGGGTCTTTGGTCCAGAGATTAAGAAATTTAAACCCTTCTTTTGCGAGGGGCAGGAGCGGGGAGGGTAATCATGGGGCTATGATCCGAGACCAGGGGGGGAGGAATGAGGCAAAACTGGTGGGGGAAGCCAGGATCCATTCCTCGTTAACAAGAACCCTGTCTATTTTCCCTAGGATGCGACCGTGGTCATGTTGATTATTCCACCAGGTGAAGAAGCGCCCATAAAACGGAGATCCTGCAGCTCTGCCCTGGAGACACACTCAGCAAAGTCTCTATAGTCCCTAGGATGAGGTTGCGACTGCTAAGCCTGTCTTGAGCAAAGAGGATATTGTTAAATCGCCCGCCACCACCCATGGGCCAGTGATGCTTTGGTGAGATTGGATATATCCTCCCACAACGCCGATCTAAGAGTGGGATTTTCCTCCCGTAGACAACAGAGAGGGTAAAGTCCATGGCCCAAGATAGACGCCTTACAGGAGAGGACTTGGTCTGAGCAGTGGATAGGAGAGAGGGCAATGATGGAAGGGTTGTAGAGAACCCAAATTCGACCATTAGGATCTGCCCATAGTTATGGAAAATCTCCATGTAGGGGAAGAACCGCTAGTATGGTAGGATGGTTGATAAACGAGACGTGAGTTTCAAGAAGGCCGAATGCACAAAGATATGTTAGCCACAAATTTTTGGATCTCAAGGAGCTTGGGGTGTTCGTTGCAACCCTAACTTCCATATCGCAAATTCATTGAGGGGGTATTGAGGGGAGAGTGGCTGGGTTGAGCAACACCTTCTCAAGAGCATCAAAGAGTTAGTTAGTTGGAGTGAGAGGTCATTAGGAATAGATTTTGGGGTCTTACCATTAGAACCTTTACCAATAGGGGGTACCACTTGCCAAGCTACCTCAGGGGAGGAGTGAGAACAAGCCTGAGAGAGGCGACATCGTCGTAGTAAGGGAGCCACTGGGATAAGCGGTATCCAGGTCTGGCTGAGTAAACGAGTAGACTCAGCAGTCACGAGAGGGAGATTGGGAGCTGAAAGGCTGCGAGACAGAAGAAGCAGGATTAGAATGGGCCTTGGCCCCAGGAGAAAGGGTCGAGGCCTGCATAGGGTAACCATCTCAACATTTCCCGCCAAGTGTGCATTGGCACCCGGAGGTTGGGTCGATGTCTGTTTAGAAGCTACCTTCTTAACAATGGACAAAGAAGAGGCCTTCTCCGGTTTGATTTGAGAGATTCCCCAACGACTTCTTATCACGCCCTGTGCGAGCGGGCACTGGGCGGACAGAAGATGGACAGCGTGAAGAGGAATGTCCGAGTAGACTAACAGGAGGAGCAAGAAATAGGTTCCCATTCAAAGACTACTTGCTGACCAGAGAGCCACTGGGGCGCGGATCTCTATTTCTCTAACTAGGTCAAGATTAAAGTCAACTTCGACGAGGACTCTAGCATAAGAGATTTCTAGTTTTGTGGCCGTAGGGTGGTCAGCGTGGAGAGGACACCATTTTTAGAGCAGATTTTTTCTAAGGCTAGATGGGGACCACAGGCTAGTGTGGAGACCAGGAGCTGAATCCAGACGGGGATGCGATTGAGGTCTTTCGATTGAAGGAGAAGTCAGGAGACCATCTCTTTAGAACCAACGGGGACGAATAAAGAAGCCAAGGGCCCTTATCTAGCACTTGTTGAAGGTCTTCTTCCTTATCGAGCGGAATAGGAACCATCCCTCATCATGAAGAAGAATTTGGGGGGGGGGAACAAGCACCAGGCTCTTTCACGAATTCTTTGACAATATTATAACCAAATTTCTTACCCCTATATGCCCAACTAGAGCATTCCTCCAATAGTCAATTTCAGGCACAAGGTCATTCTGCCTCAATGGTAACATATGGGTTATCAGTGTCTATAATGTCATCATTCTCTACTCGTAAGGACATGCCACAACGTGAATTTTGTTTAGCAAGAAGCATGTCAAGGAAGAGGGGTTAGGTTTCGTACCTGTTGTCGCTTTGCTAGTGTGTCGAGGGGTTCTTTTGGCCCAAGCAACCCGATCCCGAGCTGGAGCAGCCCCTTCTGGAGCTTTGAGGAGAGGCGGGACTCCTTGTCCGGCAACACCGAGGAGAGGGCGGGTCATAGTCAATTCATTTTAGAGATACTATATTCTCATTATTCCTTTGTGTATTACCCTGTTTATTGAAGGACAGACCGACCCGCCTCAAATATCAGACCGACCCCCTCAAAATCTTCGCATTCGCTACTGTGAATCTATGTCAGATGATGCTCTGTTTGAAGCTGTTAGAAAGCTCTGTCTCTTTGAAGAGGCGGAGTTGACTTTAGGTTTACAGTTTTAACTCTTCAATGGTAAGTTCTGACCCTGATCCATTTATGAAGAAGAAGTTAATCATGAGGCACAAGCCACCATTGCAGAAACCACGCCGAGTATACATCACCTTCTATTATAGGAAGTAGGATGACAAACAAAGGACTGCAGGTCCTACTGATAATTGCCGTCAGAGGCGGATCCAAGGATTTTTGAAAAAGTAGAAAATGACATAATATTTTTAAGAGTGATAATGTCAAAAAAAAATTTGCACCCGAGACAAAGCTCCGGATCCGCCACTGATTGCCATGCGGCTGTACGATTCAATCACGTTATGGCATTGAGACAATTGATCATTGGGACTATGGCTGTGAAGGTGACGACCTACAACAATATGTGTGATATTTGGGTTCTGTGCTAAAATTAAAATTAGGCCCCGAGAGAGTATCATGTTATGGTATCACAAACAAAAATGTGTGATTTAGTTAATACAAATAGTTACTTTAAAATACTCATTCTTCTACCTACCGATAGAGCTATTAGAGGACAAATATGACGGAGTATGTGTCTAAAATATGGTGGGAATATGTGTCTAAGGGAGCATTACTGCCAATCAGTAAAATCTCTACCTTAAAAATTCCATAGGCCTTTTACGATACCATGGGAGTACGCTGCACTTGATATGATAAATCAATATAGAACTGAGGAGGCATCTTGCAAAACTAACCTAAGGAGGAAACAATTATGCTAGAACAATCAAGCCGCAATAATATGTAAAAAAATCAACAACCACAATAGAATCAAAGAAATGACATTCCAAAAAGAAAAGCATCTTGATCTGAAGTCAAATAAGTAATAGGTTATAGGGGTTATATTGGGACTATATTGGGATTAAGCTGGGTTTTTCAAAACTTAAATACACATGTTAATTTTTAATTGGGTGTTTATTTAACTAGAGGTCAGAAAATAGGTACTTTATCACACTTGTCAATCCCTATATCGTTAACTAGAGTAAAATGGCTTTATAAATTCGCAGAAATAGTTGCGTTTGGCCGCGATTGCCGAACGCACTCATAGACAAGGACAAGGGAATGTAAGTTTATAAGTTAACCGACCTCTTCCACAAGAGATTTTGGTAAAAAAATAATAATAATAATAATAAATGAAACTCAAAGTTTATTTTGGGGTGAGGATGAGTAAAGGGGTCATGTGTCCCCACAATGATACATTGATACATTAGTGGATTCAAGTGTAAATCATACTTATAGAATGGTAGACAAGTCCTAACAAAAAGTAGGCGTTTCACAAACTTAATAACCTTATCCATTTCCATCAGCTTGAAACACATGAGAATAAAGTGATTCAGACATACCAAACCAAAAGTCGATCACTCTAATAAAACCTAACTTAACCAAAAAGACTACTAATCGGTTTACCTGAAACCAAATATTCCTATCCAACCCGGTTGTCATTACTACTACAAATATTTTGTTGAGGTTGACCACACAATTCCCAACTATATTATAGACTACAAACCCCAATCAAAATTACAATACCTTTTTTCCATTTGCATGTATAACTTGTGATGATTAACAAACTCTGCGTTTGCTTATGTGTTTCACGAATCAAGAGAGTTGAGACGCCATATTTTATATATTTTAAAACATATATATTAACTGAAAACATGGACATAAAGTTGAAAAACTAGAAAAGGTATTTCAAAGCATAAATTTGTTTGATGATATAAGATGTTAGCCGGTGAGACGAGGAAAAAATAGAAAATGTTAGAAAATTATTTCATTTGAAAAATTAATCATCAATCATTTCATATGAATTTCTAAAAATAGCCCATAGTCTTGTCGGTTGGCTAATTCTTAAAGATGTACCCCTCTGTCCTGAACTGACCGTCCTGTTTACTATTTGGATATATCGTTTGACTTCAACTTTTAACATATAAGATAAATTAATTTTGAAAATTTAAGTTTTGCATATGAATCCTTACATGATAAACTATATGTTAAAAAATTTAGTTTTATAAAATTATTTTATCTTATTACTTAATATTGAAATGAAAAACGTGTCATAAAGCAAACAGACGGTCAATTCAGGACGGGAGCGTATATATAATGATTGAATTTCATATTTTTTTAAAAATTATTTTCATATTTTTAATTAAAAGTGTTATAATTTTTGCTCTATTTAACTACATTTAATACTGATAAACTTAAAATATTAGTGATCAAAATTTTTAAAATTAATTTAGTTAAAATATTAATCTAAGAGTAGAAAGTGAGCACAACTTTACAAACATTATACGGGAGCCTCCAACTTTGTTGCTCATCGCAAAAAGTCTTATATTTTGAACTATTTTGTTCTATTATCTTTTTCTTTTTCATTTTTTTTCGAGGAGAAATTTTGTTCTCTTGTTTTAAATCACTTTAATGAGTTGTGTTTAAATTTGAAGTGACCCATCTAGGAGCGTTGGAGCCGCTTCGTTATGCCAATTGATTTTGCAGTTTTTGGACTCCGTCACAACTTCCAAGACTGTATAGTCGGCCCTCGGTTTCACGGAGTATCGCGCGTCGTTAGTTATTCCCCCTGGGTGCGGTATTTATAAACCAAACAGAAGAATTAAGACCAAACTGCCACTCTCCGGATACCTTAATCTCTCGTGCAATGGAGTCATCTTCCCAGTTGTTCCCCTCATCGTCTTCTTCTTTCACTAATTCAGCAGGAGGAGAAGAGAGTCGAAACTGGGAACAGCTCCCAAGGGATGTTATGGTACTATTCTGATGAAGTTGAGCCCTTGTGAAATTCTGGAGAGCGTGCAGTTTGTTTGCAGGTCATGGTACCAAAACTGCAAAGATCCCGAGACTTGGACAAAAGTTGAGATTCTTGGGAAACCCGGGTCAAAGTATGATCGCACTCATTTTACTTACACCGCCGTTACACGCAGCCGTGGTCTTTTGTCTCGAGATCACTTTGGAGCACGTCTGTGATGATTGGCTGTTGTTGCATATTGCTGAACGGTTCGTTGTTCTATCCCTATGTACGCTTCCATTGATGTGTGTTATGGGTTAATTATTTTTGCCGTTGCTGTCTGTTTGCTATTGCTTCTTTGCCTTGATCACTGTTTAGGTCTTGCTTTCTTTCTTGGTATGTTCTTTGATTTTTCCTTATTTAAGATTGTTTCATCAACCTTTATATATGTTACTAGCTGAATTTCGGAGAACTGTCCTGTGATAGTCAATTCATTTGAGAGATACTATATCCTTATTATTTCTTTGTTTTACCCTGTTTATTGAAGGACAGATCGGCCCACCTCAGATGTCTTCGCATTCGGTGCCCTACATTTATCTCAGGTGATGCTCTATTCGAAGCTGTTAAAAAGCTCCTCTCCTGGAAGAAGCGAGTTTACTCTATGTGGTCTGTTTAACTGTTCAATGATAAGATCCATTGGTCAGTGCTGTCCCAACCTAGTCTCATTCAAACTAAATGAAAGAGGATCTAAAAACTCAGTTAATGAAGAAGAAGCTAACCAGAATGCACTAGCCATTGCAGAAACTATGCCGCATATACATCACCTTCAACTGATAGGAAGTAGGATGACGAACAAAGGACTGCAGGCCATCCTGAATAATTGTCATTGTCTTAAATCGCTTGACCTCCGAGCTTGTTTCCGAGTTGATCTGTCAGGCAACCTAGGAAAAAGATGTGCGGACAAGGTGAAGAATATGAAGTGGCCTCACGATTGGACAAGCGATATTGGGTTTGGGGACAATTGATTATTGGGGCTATAGACTATAGTTCTGATGATGATTACTACGACGACTATGATATATATGGTGGTTGCGATTCCTGTTGAACTTATTTGCTCAGGATAGAGAGGTAAGTTTGGTTACTGAATAGATGATTTTATTTATCTTTACTACACCCTATGTATAGTAAACAAGCGTACAACTACAACACTTTTCTTAGTCACACGTCTACCTTATTTCAACTATGGCAACTGGAATAGTGATGGACGGTAGGACGGTGCCTACCTCCTTACCTACTACTTCTAGAAGTTGGTGTTGATTATTCAACAGTTCCTCTCAACATCAACTTCCTATTAATCTAGTACACATGTAGCTTTTATATGGGAAAACTACAAACCATCTATTTCACGTTGTTGCTATATGGGCAAGCTCCTCATCATCTCTGTAGAGAGTGCATCATCGTCCCATAAGGCAAGCTCCTCTTCATCTACTGCAAAGAGTGCATTAATATCCTCAAGGGCAAGCTCCTCTTTTTCTACACCCGAGAGGGCATAAATGTCCCATTCATCTTCATTCCTTGAAGTAGCAACATTGTTCTCTATCCTCTTCTTCTTTGACCAACAATCTTTCGCCATATGACCTTTCTTGTTACAGTGTAACACTTTCCTTCAGACTTTTGACTATTATCATAGTCGTTCCAATTTGCTCTTGCTTCTGTTCGATCACTCTACTCGCCTTGATGACTCATCTCTTCGTGGCTCTTCTGTCTGGATCCATCTTCAACTCTCTGCTTGGAATTCCACTTGCCTTTCTTAGCATAGAGTGTCTCTTCCTCTGTCTTCAACGAGACTCCTCCCATTTGCTTAGCCAATGCTTCTTGACTAGCTAGCAAGTTTTCGAATTCCACAAGCGATGGCTGCACTTGCCAACCTTGTATAGCAGCAATAAAGCTCCTGAATTCCGGTTTCAACTCATGGATGATGATTCGTTTCATCCTGGTATCACCGATTCGAGCTTCCGAATCCAACTCTGAAATTTCTAGGCACAACGACTTTACTTTGTGAAAGTACTGCGCAACGTCATATCATTTTTGCACAATTGCCAACAGCTCATTCTCCAAGAGTTGAAGCTTTGTGTCATTCTTTTTCGAGAACAACTTGGCAAGTGGTCCCAAGCTTCTTTAGGAGTCTTCGCATCTCGAATGTGTTCGAGAATCTCTTCTTCAATAGTCAGATTGAAGGTGAACATCGCTTTGCCTGCTTTAATCTTCCATTTTCGCAGCGCATCTTCTCCCCTTGACGGTTTTACTTCGGTGCCATTAACGATTTCCCATAAATCTTGTCCTTGCATATATGACATTATACAAGTAGACCAGAATTATAATTGTTGTTGCTAAGCTTTTTAATTCCACCGGTAACTTGAAAATCTGCCATATCTCAACTCACACTTTTTTTTAACTATTTTCCACGACAGCCACTTACTTTAAAATAGAACAAAAAAAAAAGAAAAAGCACGGTTGTACTCTCTTTTGATTTTGAGTTCACGTGAAGCACTTTCCTCTTTTTTTTTCTTGCTTTGCTTTTTGCTGTGACTACAACACTTTCTCTCTTTATATATATATAGTGACTGACTGAATGGGTAGGTGGCACAACACTCACCTCACGCAAACACTTTTTTTGTTGTTATATATATTTTTTTACACACCAGCCACTCTCTCGTTCTCTTCTTTTACTGCTTCAAGAGGACTAAACTTTTTTATTTTTACTCCTGACTCTTCTTTCTCATTTTTTTATTCTCTTTCTTCAACACGGGAACTCCCTCTCGTTACTCTTCTCTCTTTCTCCAGCGACTATCTCTTCAACACCCAGCCCCCTCTCGCACTGTGATTTTTTTTCTTTTGCACTCGGAAGATATCAAGAATGAAGAGTAGATTGGTGAGCAGAACAAACACTTCAACAGAAAATAGTGATAGCTAGTTACGACAGTGTTAGGGGATTTTCTTTTGAGATTTCAAGCAACATACGATGAAGAAATGGAAATGGCTCTAGCTACGGGGTTGACGGAAGATTTTTTATTTTCTAGCTCTGATACCAAATGTTGAACTTATTTGCCCAGGATAGAGAGGTAAGTTTGGATTACTGAAGGGATGATTTTATTCATCTCTACTACACCCTATTTATAGTAAACAAGCGTACAACTACAACACTTCTCTTAGTCACACGTCTACCTTATTTCAACTATGGCAACTGGAATAGTGATGGACGGTAGGACTGTGCCTACCTCCTTACCCACTACTTTCAGAAGTTGGTGTTGATTATTCAACAATTCCGACGAATGTTTTGATACTAATTTCAGAATGGGTTTTGAAATAAGGTGGGTTAAATGTATGAGGTTTGTCAAACGTGGTGAGATTGCTCAACGGGGAAGCATGTAATTCTTTGTAAGCAATGGCCCACTTTATGAGATGTAATCAAGTGTGCCTTGTTAAGAATAAAGGGTGTCTTGCCTCCATTGTGGAGTATCATAGGACTTCATAGATCTCATTGTTTGAAATAATGCAGCAGTGGATTTACAAATGCTGAATATGACAATCAGTTCATCCAATGCAGGATTCTATCCAGAGGTGGAATTTATACCTTTAAATACAAGGAAGGAGTTGCGGAACAGTTCTAGTTTTGAAGAAGCTTGGACAGTGCTGGACAATTTTAACTGTATGCTGAAAGAAGATGGGAAGACGGAGAAATCAGTCAGTTAGAAGTTGATGAGAATCGGCCGGAACTACACAGATCTTAATTTTGTTGGTTACACGTGGTATAATAATAAACAAGGTGTGGATACAAGAACTAAGAGTATGCTTGATGGAGTCCTTGTCGATGATGAATGGGCTAGATAGATAGTATTTGGATGCCAAGGGCCCTTTGGTTTCTAATCCTTCTCTCTCATATTTTCTCTTTGAAATTTTAGATTTTTCGACTACCAATATATTGATTCTTACTTTATTTTTCTCATTTATGTGGAGTACTATGATTGGAAGGATAGTTGTTGTGGAGTTCAAAATAGGGTTTTTAAGAGTTTGTGTACAAGAACCCTCACTCCTAAATTCTTAGTTTTTCCCTTCCACCTCATATACAACTCATATTTTTTATTTTAGCTAGGAACCATAAGAATATAATCATGCTCTAGGCGGTAAAATGATGAAGTAAATGCGATGAAGATAACATGGGGCTAAAATCCTTGAGAATGTGAAGAAGAGGAGCGGGTAGGAAATTTGACATGAGATTAAGGTAGCGTTCGGCATGCTCTTTTTGAGCATCAGTGGACAACATAAATGTACCAGCATATGCTGTTTTGGACTCCTTTATTTGTTTTGCTGTTTGGTTAAAAGAGCATAAATGTCACCATAAATGGTAGCATAAATGTCAGCATAAATGCCCGCAGCAAATGCTACTTTTGCGTTTCCGTGCTTTCACTTCCGCTTCTTTACTCACTTCATAATGCAATTACTGTGACTATTGATTTAAAAAAACATTTTTTTACAAGTTACTTTATTTGTTATAAATTACATAATGCTTCAAATAATTTATAAAAGAAAGTACTACTTCTTTAGCCAAATTTTAAAAAAAGCACATTAGTAATACAAATCTACAATATATCATTTGTAATACAACATAGATTAATAAAATTAAAAAAACCAATAAATATACACACTTGTTGCTATATAAATTAAAATATTAAAAATTTATATAGAAATATGAATGTAAATAAATTTATTAACATAAAAGTTACAAAAATATTATATATTATTAAAAGTTACAATTTCACTAAATAAATTTCACATAAAATTATCAGAAAATATGAAACACCTGTTCTCTTTTTTTACGCTTTTATATTTGTAAGAATTATAAATTTTAGATAATAACAATATATTGTTGAGAAGTTACAAGTTTTGCTAAAATAATAAAAATTAAAATTTTATTGGTTATATAAATATTTTTATTTTCTTTGGTTTCTCAAGTTGTTTATTGTAAATTAAATAATCATAGTAGTATATTGTTTGTGAATTTTTCTATTTATTTTACAAACAAAATAATGTTACTTAGTGTAATATAATAAATTGTAATTGTAATACGAAAACGGTAAACACACTACATATAACTAACGAAGCCAACGGGAAGATGGACGTGCTCAGTTGGATGTTCTATGTCGGATTTTGTCGTCAATCCCCATGATTGAAGAACACGTTTTCGAACCTGGCGCTTGGTTGTAATATGGAGATGGTTTTGTTTTTTTTTTGCTAGTGTGTAATTTCTGCCACATGTCAACACTCTATTGGAGATGAAATAAAGGAAAAAGAAAAAAAGAGAGAATAAGAGGGAATATGAGACACGCCATGCGTACGGGAGGGAGGGGTATGAGTAGGAAAGAGATTTTTTTTCAAAATGTCACAACTTACAAAATATAAGTGCAAAAATAAAACAAATTATATCATTGTTCATCATTTTTCGTGCTCTTCAAAATAAGGCCAAACATTAATATGATTTGATAAATTTTAAATTTTTTATTTTTTGTATGTACATATTTTTTAAGATTCATTGTGAATCTTAAGTTTAAGACAAATGAATCAAAGGTTGTTACAAAGTAAATCAAAGGTTGTTAAAAAGTGAATTAGAGAGTTGCTTAAAAGTGAATAAGAGGTTTAAAAAAGTGAATTTCATAAACAGAGATTGTTTAACTAAAGTGATTCTGATTGTTTGACTAGTGTGAATTAGACACTAGTGGAAAAAATATCAAAAAAATGTAGCCTATAAAAGGCGGTTTTACCAAAAACCGTCTTAAATTATCTCTGGGCGCACGAAGAGACCTGAGAAGATGGTTTTAACTGAACCGTCATTTAAAGCTCTGCTCATACCACGCAAAGCACTCTTAAAAGGCGGTTTACCTGAAACCGTCATTTAAAGTGACTCTTAAAATACGGTTTACTAGAAACCGTCATTTAAAGTGCTGCTCATTCGCGCACGAAACACTCTTAAAAGACGGTTTATTAAAATCCGTCATTTAAAGTGTTGCTCAATCACGCGTGAAACACTCTTAAAAGTTGCTTAAAAGTGAATAAGAGGTTTAAAAAAAAGTGAATCTCATCAATATAGATTGTTTAACTAAAGTGATTCTAATTGTTTGACTAGTGTGAATCAGAGGTTTTAGAAAAGTGAATCACAGGTTGTTAAAAAGTGAATCACAAGTTGTTACAAAGTGAATCAGAGTAATAAGAGTGAATCTCATAAGCATAGATTGTTTAAGTAAAATGATTAAGAGATTTAAAAAATGTGAATCAGAGGTTTTTATAAAGTGAATCATGCGTTTACGAAAAGTGAATCAAAGGTTTAAGAAATGTGATTCTCGTAAATAGAGATTGTTTTAACTAAAGTGAATCAGAGGTTAAGAAAAGTGAATCAAAGGTTTTTTTAAAGATGAATAAAAGGTTTAAGAAAAGTGAATATTTTGTTTAATACTAGTAAAAGTTAATCCTACCACAAACTTATGCGAGGGTGGTTTTTAGGGTGTTTGGGGGTAGGGTAATCTTTTTGGCATTAGTTTTACACTTTATATTATCGTCACTACTGGACAGTTTTTTAGGGTTTGTGGTTTAGGGTTTAGGATCATTAGACCCTAAACCCTGTAACAAACTATAAAACGCCTTCGATGTTTTTAGCATTCCTAGGGTGGTTTTTAGGGTGTTTGGGGGTAGGGTAATATTTTTGGCATTATTTCTACACTTTATATTGTGGTCACTGACTCGACAATTTTTTAGGGTTTGTGGTTTAGGGTACACTACAAACCATAAAAATGCCTTCGACGTTTTAAACTTTACTATGGTGGTTTTAGAATGTTTGGGGTAAGATTCATTTTGTTAATGAATAAGGTTCATTTTATTATTAAAGAAGATTCATTTTGCTAATGAATTAGATTCACTTTAAAAATACCTAATATATACTCATTCTAAAACTATAAAATTTTAAGTTTACCCAAACATATCCATGATACATCTTGTTTTGAAGAGCACGAAAATTATGAACAATAGTATAATTTTTTTTTTATTTTTGCACTTATATTTTATGAGTTAATATTTTAAAAAAAAATTATTTCTCTCCTAATTTATCTTTCTCCTTATACGTAGTAGAGGGAGGATTTAAAAAAAACAAAGAAAAAGAGACGCGGAGCACTACTGCCGCGATTGAACTCGTCTCTGTCATATTTTTTCTGTTTTTTTCTTCAATCTCATCCTGACATGTGCACTATAGGTATACTTGCACCAGGGACGCCATGCCGTTGAAGAATAGGGGTGAGAGGTCGAAGATGACCAAATGTAGTGACTTTGGTAAGAAAAAAAATCATGAGAGAAAAGAAACAAAATTAAGGTACTTTAGTTTTACAATCTATACTCAAAGAACCGGACTCTTTTAAAAAAATATACTCAAAGAACAGGACGTATCAGACAATATAAAAAAAGTTAATAGAAAATTGTTAGGAAAAAAATTCATTAAATAAAAAAAAATTGGCTCACAACATGCAAGGAGGGAAGGTGTCCAAAGCAAGTTTGAGTATGGTGTTCAACTATGACCGTTGAATTTATAAAAAATAAATTGAAGGTTTAGATTTTACTGTTTATTTTAAGATTATAGATGTCAAAGTTAATTTGTAATTTTCAGAAATAAAGAAAAAAATATTTGATGTTGGATTGCATGATCTAGTTTGAAAAGAAAAAATAAATCAACAATTATAATAAATATTCTCATAATTTGTAATTATATTTTTTTAAACTAAAATAGAAGTGGAGTAGTGATTTGAAAAAAAAAGATTCGTAAAAAATTATTTAAAATAACAAAGCAGAAATTTATTGACAAAACTCCTTTTAAAAATATATAAGAAGAACGTTTGAATTTATTTATTATTTAATAAAATATTACAATCAAACAAAAACAAATCAAGTCTTTCATTTTATAAACACTATAATCAAAGAATTACATTTTGAAACATCTATTATTTACCTAAATATCTACACTTTTACTTAAATTAGAAAATAATTAAAAATCTACACTTCTACAAACAAATCTTCACTTGCATTATACAAATTCTAGCATTTTACTAAAATATCTAAATAAGGAAGTAATCTTAGATGAGATTTTATATTCCAACTATCTAATTTGAAAAAAAAAATTATAAACCATCAATATTTTTTTAAAATGTGAATGTATGCGAAAGAAAGATCACATTTTTTACAAATTTTTTTGAAATAAACAATTAGAAAAAGATCATAAGTGAAATGGCTAGTATTTATATATTACTCATTAAAATAATTACACTAATTCATTTTAAAATTGAATTGTTCAAATTTAAAATCTACACTTTTTGTCAACAAATCTACACCTAAATTTTACAAAATCTATTATTTTAGTTAAATATCTACATTTTTACTTAAATGAGAAATTACTAAAAATCTACCATTCCACCAAACAAATCTACAGCCATGAAAATATATAATTTTAGCTTAATATCTACATTTTTATAAAAATCTACACTTCTATCAACAAATCTACAACTTCATTTTGGAAAATCTGTCATTTTAGCTAAAATATCTACACTTTTACTTAAACGATGAATTAATAAAAATCTACACTTCTAGGAAACGAATCTACATCACATTTTGATTTTAGTTAAATATCTAATTTGAAAAGAAAATAAATCAATGAACTTCAACGTACTTCTAAAAATAAGATCCTACATTTAATGCAACGTACTATTACGTTATAAAATAACAAAGAACAATGAACTATCAATTCTAATAAAGATCCTACAATTTAAGCAACGTACTTTACTTAAAAATAACAAATTAAAAAATCATTGACAACCTATATAGCATTAATGGATGTGATAAATAAACTTCCACAATGTACACAACCTATATTTAGGGAAGTTATTGGAGGAATAATAATTAAAATTCCCAAAATATATACACATGACATGGTCCTCTCTTTTACACCAACATGATCTTTAGGAAGTGGTTAGACTTTTTTGCGTTGTAACTTTTTTTTAAATAAGGTAAGGATTAGTATTAAGTAATGAATGCTTATACAAAAGGAGATACATAGGGAGACCCTATATATCAGATGGCTAGGATTTACATACTCGGTAGTGCCCAAAACAAAAGGTGACTATTAGCCAACCAGGTACAAAAGACCAAAGAGAGAGCCTTAGGATGATAATGGGGAAAATCCAAAAAGAACTCCAAAGGTTAAGAGGTTGGACTCGTTCCAGCCAGGATGTGTCCCGATTGGCAGCAGGCTTCATCCAAATGCTTGCCTTGATGACTCCTTTAATATCCGCTATGATGAGCGGAGAGTCTCTGAAGTGGTTTGTCATTGCTCGTCTACATCATTCTATCCAGATGTAGTATATTGTAGTGGCTATAGCTGCACGTCTCACCAAGTCTTTTGGGTTTTTGCTTCCGTAGTAGTGGGGAGCCAGAAAGCACACCTACGAAGACCTGATGTGTTGTTTGTAGTTGCAACCAGCCACATACAGTCCACCAGATCCTACAAGAAAACTGCAAGAAAAGAAAAGGTGGCTATTTGTCTCTGGAGCGCACTCACAGAGCAGCATCTATTAGCGAGATTAATGCCTCAGGATTGTAATTTATCACACGTTTTAAGTCTCCCTTTAAGGGACACCCATAAAATGAATTTGGACTGTGGGATAGCCCACGACTTCCAACAAATTTAAACCAGATAAATGGGAGGTTTGAACCATAGACATCAAGATAGAGGGTGCTAACACTCGGACGAGAGGGGAGTAGGAGAGGAGGAGGGATGCGGCATCTTGTGAGGAGCACATGTTTGATCCACCAATCCCGAGCATGGAGGATAGATTTCCAAGGCCAGGGGTCATCCTGTTTAGGAGAAACTGTCCAAATGTTTGAGAGCCAAGGAAGTTGCTATAAATCCATTGGATCCAAAGACTTTGAGAGTTGTTGGAAAAGGCAATTATGGATTTGAGGAGGAAGCACATGTTCCATTTATGGATGTCTCTTAGGCCAAGCCCCTCATGGGTTTTACTACTACAAATGGAATTTTAAGCTATGGGGGGGGGGGTGGGACTACTATCTGCGTCTCCAGTCCAAAGGAAAGAACGAAGTTTCTTAACAATCCTTTGGATGAAATTAGCTATGGACACACAAGAAGCCCAGAACCCAATAATACCAAACAAAGAACTTTGCATGAGAGAAGCCTACCAGTGAAGGATAAATGCTTGCCCCCAGGACCCAATTTCTTTGTGGATGTTGTCAATCAACGGAGCAAAGTTTGAGGTACGAGGTTTCCTAGCCGAAATAGGGATACCTAGGTAGCGAAATGGAAAGGAGCCTAGGTTAAATATTGGAGTATACTACATTCCTGTATACTGTAATATCCTCATATGTTATATTTGTTTAGTTTGTATTCTAGGAAACTCCATGTAATTTTCTAGTTTGTAAGCTAGGTTTATATGACATGTATTTTATTTGCCAAAGCGCTGCGTTTCAATAACGCAGCTTCCTTCTGCATTCTTTCTTTCTGTCTAGATATATGCTGCACATATAGATCTCAATATACAATCTGAGTTTCTCTCTGTTTACGAATTGTACTATCGAGAACTCTCCCTCAAGATTCAATAGAAGATTTATTCATTGTTTCAATTCCAACATGGTATCAGAGCTGTAATCGCTCCTGAATATGGCTAACGACGACGGCAAGAAGATGAGAACAGTCAGAGCGGGGCGCAAACCCTAGGAACCACCATCGATATAAACGACCCTTTATATGTACACCCATCGGAGAAACCAGGGCAGAGTCTTGCTCCCAAATTCACCAGAAAAGGATTCCAAGGGTGGAAGTGGTCGATGCTTACAACCCTTAGTGCCAAAAACAAAGATGGTTTTGTTCACGAAACCATCAAGAAACCAGAAGACAGCGACACCATTCGAGCTGCGGCTTGGCGCAGGGCAAATTCGCTCGTGGTTTCCTGGATAGTCTCCTCCATCGCGCCCAACATAGCAAAGAGTGTTATGTACAATAACAACCCTAAAGAAGTCTGGAAATGGCTGTGCAACCGGTACGAGCAAAACAATTTCGCAGTTGTTCACTGTTTGAAGATCCAGATAATGAACCTGAAGCAAGGCGAGGACACCATTACAAATTATTTCACCAAATTGAAGGAAACTTGGTCGGAGTATGAGTTGGCTCACCCGTCGAGACGTGCGATTGCTGTTCTTGCTGCAAGAGTGAGGAAAATCAGAAAAAGGAAAGAGAGGAAGATCAACTCGTACACTTTCTCATGGGTCGAAATAAATCCTACAGACATATCTGCGGGCAAATATTGGCCATGAAGGAAGTTCCAACCCTCGAGCAAGCTTTTTCGATCGTGTTCATGAAGAGAACCGAAGGACCAGTAGCGATATGAAAGGGAACTTGGAAGATTCAGTAATCTTGGGATTCAAGAATCAAGAACTCCTCAATCGCGACTTCTAGCAGACAACAATCGAGCTTGTCAAACCCTAAATTCCAGAACAAGAAGAATCCCAACAGAAGCCTAAATGGCACGAAGAAACCCTAGAGTTCGTCGAAGTGCACGAACTACGGCAAATTAGGGCATTCCAACAAAGATTGTTGGTGGCTTGTTGGATTCCCCGAAGGGAAGGAGAGACAGCCGAGAAATGCAGTAGCTGGTTCCGCCATTGATACTTCAAATAGAAACAAGACAGAAGAAGAAACCAACAACTCCATCTCTCCAGTAAGTGGTCTTAGCGTCGAGTAGTTGAACCAACTGGTCAATTACATTCAACAGAGAACTAACACTGATAAATCACAGAGTCAAGGTAACTTTGGAGATTTTTCAGGTAATGTTATTCCTGTTTTGGTGCAATTAGATACCTTAATTCAAACACGAACTCTGTATATAATTCTTTACAAAACTGTTGGATTCTTGACACTGGGGCTACTGAGCATGTTAGTGGAAATAATAGTCTGCTCACACACTATGAAACTCTAAATTATAGAAGAAAACATAACACTACCTAATGCCATACTAGCATAGTCCATAGCACTGCTAAACTTGTTTTCAGAAAACATTGAGTGTCTCTGCAATATCATTTTGTCCCATCGTTTCTGTTTAATTTGATTTATGTGGCTAAACTGGTGAAAGACCTCAAAGTTTCAATTGTTTTCAACAATGACTGGTGTGTTTTGCAGTACTATGAAAGGAAAGTTTTGTCAAGATTGGCAAATAGAACTGTGGTTTATACTTGCTTGATCTGCCTGCCCTTAGTGATTACATGTTGTGTAGGAAGACTGTTTTACAAACAGATGCAAATAGCAGTAGCAATCCTAGCTGTTATGCAGGTCCTATATTGTGCAACACTACTAGAAGTGTTTCTGATAATGTTGTTTTGTGGCATAATAGATTAGGCCGCCCTCTGTTAGAAAACTTTGCAAAATCAAGAAATAAACAGTACTGATGTTCCTACTACTTTTCCTTGCACCATCTGTTTTAAGGCTAAGGCTAAAAGACTCAAATTCCCCTTATCGACTATTAAAGCTAGTGAACCTTTGGAAATGATCCACCTGGACATTTTGGTCCAATGAAATGTCAAACTTCAGAAGGATATAGATATTTTCTAACCATTGTAAACGATTTCACTAGAGCCACATGGTTAGATTACTCAAACAAAAATTTGAAGGAATGCAATCCATAAAGGCTTTTGTTCTCCTCACTGAAAGACAAATGAACAGAAAAATAAAAATCGTAAGGAGTGATAATGCAAAGAATTAGGTAGATCTCTAGAAGGAATAGAATTTTTTGCTGATAAGGGAATTATACACCAAACTTGCTGTCCCCACACACCCCAACAAAATGGGGTGGTGGAAAGAA
This sequence comes from Limonium bicolor, assembly GCA_023374045.1. Lineage (NCBI taxonomy): Eukaryota > Viridiplantae > Streptophyta > Magnoliopsida > Caryophyllales > Plumbaginaceae > Limonium > Limonium bicolor. The sequence goes on from CM041778.1 coordinate 142,665,795, forward strand.
AACATGGTCACATAATGGAAGTGTAAGAGCTTTTCTGTTCCAATCAGGCCTTGAAGATAAATATTGGGGCCATTGCGTTGAACATGCAACACACATCATAAATAGGCTCCCCTCCAAAGCCATAGAGAACATCTCTCCATTTGAAAACTTCTATGGAAACAAACCAAACTATGAAGATATTAAAACTTTCGGTGCCTTGTTTTGTTACCTCTGTTAATCCTAACCGAAATAAATTAGATCCTAGAGCCTATGTATGTATTACCTTGGGAACAGCAAAAATACAAAAGGCTCTAAGGTTCTTCACATGGAAACTGGGGAAATAAAAAACAATAGGGACCTCACTTTCTTCGAACAAATATTTCTTTAAGGGACCATGAATGGAAATCCCTTTGGGACATGAACAGGGCTGACCCTCTCAATCTCCAGCCTGATTCTCCTCTACTCCCCACTACTTCTGACACCTTTCTTGATACTGATTTTCAAAGCAGTAATAGAAACATTGCTACTGATCTAGAAAACCAGGATCAAGCTCTACTCCCAAGCCCTTCACACAGGAAATCTTGAACCTCATAGCACATCCCAGCAAGAAATCCTTGAACCTGAAAATTCAGAAGACTCTTCTCCTCAGCCCACACAAGAAATTTCTCTTAGGAGATCTACTCGAACCACTAGACCTCCCACCAAGTTCCAAGGTTATGTCTGCTCCACTCAGCCTAGCCAAAAAAGACTCATTTTCTTCCATCATTGCAGAAAGGCTCTAGAAACAACAAAATACCTTTAACAACACCGATCTGAATAACCTAACTGACCTCATACCAAAACACACCATTCTGTCATGTAGTCTTCACAGCAACACAAACACTTACTACACCAGTTAGACAGTCTTAAGGAACCATCAAACTTCATTGAAGCCTCCAATGATCCAAGATGGGTTAAGGCTATGGCTGAGAAAGTCAAGCTTTAAAAGATAGTAACAGGTGGTCTATAGTGGATCTTCCTAACGGCAAGAAACCAATAACATGCAAATGGGTTTATAAAATGAAATTAAAGGCTGATGGCAACCTAGAAAGGTTCAAAGCTAGACTTGTCGTGCGAGATTTCACCCAAAAACATGGCTTAGACTACGATGAAACCTTCTCACCCGTAGTCAAGCTAACCACAGTGCGTGCACTAATCATAATATCCATAAAGAAGGGATGGATCATTGACCAACTAGATGTCAATAATGCCTTCCTTCATGGCGATCTTCATGAGGATGTCTACATGTCCATACCCGAAGGTCTAACTGTCCATGGTAACAATAAAGCTTGCAAACTTCATAAATCCCTTTATGGGCTGAAGCAAGCATCAAGACAATGGTATGAGAAACTTGGCAAGTTTCTCACAAGTCTTGAGTACACCCAATCTCTAAATGATTATTCTCTCTTCACCAAAAGAAAAGGAAACAACACCATCTTTCTAGCTATATATGTGGATGATATCCTTATTGTTGGAAACAACACCAAGGAAATCAAATATTTGAAACAACAGCTACACAAGGAATTCAAATTAAGGACTTAGGGAGAATACATTATTTCTTGGGAATGGAATTCATGGAAACTGATAGTGGTATGATCATGACACAACACAAATATGCAAAACAAATTCTAAAAGATCTTGACATGGAAAACTACAGGTCTTCTGTTTCACCACTGCAACTAAACCTGAAACTTTACAAAGATTCAGGAGGAGAAAAACTTGAAAATCCCACACTCTACAAATGCATGTTGGCAAATTAAATTTCCTAACTAACACCAGACCTGATCTGGCTTTTGCTGTTCAGTTTTTAAGTCAATTTCTGCAGGAACCCACCACAGAACACTTGAAGGCAGCATATCATACTGTCTCCTATGTAAAAGGTACAGTTGGTTTCGGTTTATTCTTTAACAAAGAACCAGTTTATGATCCCACTGCTTTCTGCGACTCAGATTGGGCATCATGCCCAATCACAAGACGATCTGTCTCTGGTTATTATATCCTTTTTGGAGGTTCACAACTCAGCTGGAAATCTAAGAAACAAATTTTTGTAGCTCTATCCTCTGCTGAAGCAGAGTATAGGGCAATGCGGTATGTTACTTCTGAATTAAGCTGGCTAAGCAGGTTACTAAATGAGTTAGGTATTACTGAAATTGCTCCCATTCCCCTAAACTGTGATAACTTGGCTGCAATACATATAGCTAGAAATCCGGTATCACATGAACGAACAAAACATATAGAAATAGACTGCCATTTTGTTCGTGAAAAACTACAAGCAGGTTAATACATGTTCAGTACATTCCTGGAGCCAACCAGTTAGCTGACCTCATGATGAAGCCTCTGACAGGAAAGACCTACCGCACCACACATTAACACATTGGAATGCAGAATGACAGCAAAGATTGAATTGTCCACGTCATGTACAGATTCAATTTTTGAGGGGGGATATTGGAGTATACTGCATTCCTGTATACTGTAATATCCTCATATGTTAATTTGTCTAGTTTGTATCTAGGAAACTCTATGTAATTTTCTAGTTTGTAAGCTAGGTTTATATGACATGTATTTTATTTGCCAAAGCATTGCGTTTCAATAACGCAGCTTCCTTCTGCTTTCTTTCTTTCTGTCTAGATATATGCTGCGCATATAGATCTCAATATACAATCTGAGTTTCTCTCTGTTACGAATTGTGCTATCGAGAACTCTCCCTCAAGATTAGAAGATTTATTCATTGTTTCAATTCAACATTAAAACCTGACCAGGAGACAATCGAGTTAGTAAGGCTGGGGCTAACCCCCCCCCCCCCCAAGAAAGATGTCCGACTAGGAGGTGTTAAGCCTAAGGCCAGGCTTCCGAAAAAAAGGTTAATAGTGTTGACCATAAGAGAGATGGTGGTTTGGTCCCCGTTACAGAAGAGGAGAGCATCATCTGCGAAGAACAAATGGGAGAGGCGGAGAGATTTACAAGCAGGGTGGAAATGAAAATTTGGGTTGTAGGAAAGCTTATCCAGAAGGCGGGGAGAACATATCAATAACCAGAACAAAGAGGAAGGGAGAAATAGGATCCCCCTGTCTAAGTCCCCTCTCCCCTCTAAAGAAGCCCCTAGACGAACCGTTGAGGTTGATGGAGAAGGAAGTGGTATAGACACATTGCATGATCCAAGTGATGAAGGTGGAGGGAAAAGTGAGGAATTTAAGGGTGCTCTCAAGGAAAATTGAGGAAAATTTGTGTTGTAACTTGAAAGTACCTATCCATGTGCAAAAATTTGAACCGACGTTTTTTTTTGATAAGTTGCTGGTACGAAACCAGTACAATAAGGCAATACTACGGCTTGAAAAGCCCTTCTCGCCTGGATAATAAAGAGAGTTCACAAGAAAAGAAGAAAACTACTGATGTTCGTATAAAATGTTAAAGAGATTCCTCGAAGATAAAACTATATGCGAAGGCAGCGAGATATGAAGTCGACACCATTCAGGCTGGATGATTTGGACCAAGTATAAAATGTCGAAGTAACTATTCTTTTTCAGTTAACGCAAAGAGTTTCTGGGAAGTTATCTAATAAATCAGAGGACAAACATAAGGTGTTTTTTTTTTTTTAAAAAAAAGAGGACGCATAATAATTACTTTTCTGAAGAAAAATGCACCAATGTATTCGTTTTACATATATACCATGAAACAGAAGGGTACAATAATGTCGTTTGATAACAATCTCTAAGTCAACATAGAACTATCAATAACATCCCGAACCATAGCTTGCAACATTATGCCTTAGCTTGCACCACTGGAGATAGTAGGCAGCAACAACGACAAGCCTCTCAAAGCTCATCACGTTTTCTTCAGACATTATGGTATCTGATTCTGCTTCCTTCTCAAGAAGATACCTTACAGCGAGCGAGGCGTGTAGAGCTGCCCCATAAGGAAGAGCATCTTCATCACTCTGTATATGGGATTGTGCTCTGGAGCAGAAACATGCTCCTAGCTTCTCATCCCAACGAAGGAAAACATTCCTGGAATCGCCTCTTGATAAAATGCAAAATCCTCTGATCCTAGTAATGGCGCTGTTTCCTTTACGTTTTCAGGACCGAGCATATCCATGGATGCGTTTACAAAGTGGGAGTGTAAGTTCTTGTTGTTCCCTGTAGGGGGAGGGGGAATATGGGGCAATCATCATTTACGAAACTGATGATTGTTTCACATCCTGAACAGATGCTTGCCTAGAGATTACCTGCAATTTCATGTGAGATATCAAAGTAATTAATATAAATGACCATCATGGAGCAAGATCTAAAACACTTTGAACGAGTCAAGTTAAGAGTAAGGTGGTGCGTAATCAGAAGCTGAAGGTCATTGGCACAAAACATTGGTTTATTGTTGTGCTAGCAAATGTGTTTGATGTATAGTTTCTAGTGTGTGTAATGGCTATTATATGCGGATTGATACAGCAACATGGTATGAGGTGAACTAGGGGATTATAACCTCAGGAGACAGATTTATAGGTGGAAGTTGTGACCGCTAGGAGGGGTGAAAAAGCGGGGTTGTTATCAATGTTGGGTATTCTAAGTGAGATTCCTTGAGTACTCAAGAAGTAGGAGATGATATTGTAACTGGTAGCTAATGTAAACTATTTAATCCGAAAATGCCTTTACTGATTAAAAAAGGTGATCGCATCCCAAAGCTAGTTATGGACGCTTGAAAAATGAGTTGGTGAAAGAATGTGCGGATTACATCTCAGAGATAAACTAAGATCACTGAAATTGCAGTGATCAGATGTATTAGGGACAAATTGAAAGAAAAATTGATAAATCCCTAAATTGTACCTATTGATGCATTTTTGGAGTTGCGAGGGTATCTTATCTATCAATAAGTAGTATAATTTTATCATTTATTTTAATTTTTTTCCTACCGATTTAAATTAATTATCATATAATTATATTAAAATTTTAAAACTAATATTCAGAAAAACATATTTTATTTATATTCTATTTACAGATAATGACATATTATTTTTTGTTATTTATAAAATATATGTCATAAAGTTATCTAAAAAATATTATGTCATAAAAATATAATATAATATTTATAAAAAATATATTTTCTAAATTAGTAAAAAATAGAACATAATTTTTTTGAATAAATAATTTAAATTTGTTAAAAAATATAATTTAAAATGTATGATATAATTATAGTACTGATTGGTATAAATGCTGATACTTAATTAGTATAATATGGTACTTAATTAGTATAAATTGGTAGAAAATTAGTAATAAATTAAATGTGTAAAATTTTATATTCTTTATGGTAACAAATAATTTAAAAAATCTAAAATATATTAATTTCAATTTATATGATTTTTATACAATTTTTGTGATTTTTCATTATTTTTGTATATTTTTTATTCTTATAGTATTTTGAATTTTTTTGTAACTTTTGTGAACCTTTAACACTTAAGATCATTTTATGAACTTTAAAAATCATTCTTAACTAGTAGGTGATTTTTGTTTTTTTCTTTCGGATCAAATGATTATAATATAATTTCATGACTTTTACATAAACATAATAACATTTGTGACTTTTTTTGCATTTCATCAATTAGCTAAAAATATACTCACAAATGTTTTTAAACTATTTTGTTTTAAATCACTTTAGAACATCACAATGGTTGGGATTTCACCTTCGTGTCAGTAGAAAAGTAAAAATATTGCTGCATGGCCTAGACGTCACCCCTTTTTCTCACACATGGTTGCTTAAGTTGTGATAACAAAAAACATTACCTTGAACTCTGCAACAATAATAAAAGTAAGGGAATAAAATTAAAAAATCCTAATTAAATTCTATGGTAAAGTATCAGAAAGTAGAAGTGAGAATATTAAAACTTACAGATTGATAGATTATTTACGTAATAAAATACTTATTATATTTGGTACCTACAAATGTGAAAACTCTGCGATGCTCGTTTAAAATTTAAGGTGATGCATCCACGGAGCGGCGCTTCGCTATCTCAATTGATTTTGCAGTTTTTGACGTTACATCTTCCGAACTGTCGTCGGCACCTCGATTTCTGGGAGCGTCTTTCTCGCGTGGTAGTTATTCCCCGTGGGTGCGGTATTTACTGACCGGACTGAAGAAGACGCAAACAGCCTCTCCCGGATACCTTAGTCTCGTGCAATGGAGTCAGCAGCTTCCCAGATTTTCCCCTCATCCTCTTCTTTTTTCAGTAATTCAGCAGGAGGAGGAGAAGACAGTCGAAACTGGAAGAGCTCCCAAGGGATGTTATGGTGACTATTCTGATGAAATTGAGCCCTCGTGAAGTCCTGGAGAGCATGCAGCTTGTTTGCAAGTCATGGTACGAAATAAGCAAAGATCCAGCGTTTGGAAAAAAGTGGAGATTCGTGGGCAATCCTTCTCGGATTGTGAATTCAAGAATTTGTTTTGCAACGCCATTAGACGCAGCCGTGGTCTTTTGCTCGATATCTCTTTGGAGCACGTCTGTCACGATTGGCTGTTGTTGCAAATTTCCGAACGGTTCGCAACTCCTATCTCTATATATATGTACTATCTTTGATGACACCACAGTCTATTTGCTATTGCATCTTTGCCTTGATCACTGTTTAGGTCTTACTTTTCTTATTGAAGAGATTATGTTACTAGCTGAATATCGGACAACTGTCAGTGTACTGTGATAGTCAATTCATTTTAGAGATATATACTTATTATTTCATTGTTTTACCCTGTTATTGAAGGACAGAACGAGCCATCTCAGTTGTATTCGCATTCGCTGCTGTGAATCTATGTCGGATGAGGCTCTATTTGTAGCTGTTAAAGCGCTCCCTCTCCTGGAAGAGGCGGAGTTTACTCTATGCTGTCAGTGTACACTCAATGAGAAGATCCGTTGGTCAGTACTGTCCAAACCTGGTCTCATTTAAACTAAAAAAAAAAGGATCTAAAAACCCTGATTCGTTTTATTATGAAGAAGAAGCTAACCAGAAGGCACAAGCCATTGCAAAAAACCATGCCGCGGCTTCATTGCTAGGAACTAGGATGACATACAAAGGACCCGCAGGTCATCCTGAATAATTGCCATTGTCTTCACATCGCTTGACTTAGAGCTTGTTTCCAAGTTGATGTGTCGGGCAGCTTTGGTAAAAGATGTGCGAATAAGGTGATGAATGTGAAGGGGCCTTACGATTCGACCAGCGATTATGGTTTTGAGACTTATTGGGTCTGTGGCTATGACTATGATTGATTTCTCCATTTCCTTTCGGGGAAGATGGAATCTGTGGTTGTACGTTATGCCGCGGTTAGGTAGCTCAACGGGGAGGCAAGTTTATTATTTTCAGGAGATGTAAGTTATTGCAAGAGTGGCCCCTCTTCACGCTTGACGGCTTGACGGTGGTGGCTATTCTTGCTGCATGGTTGATAGCAGAGTGAAATTGCAGTTTTAATATTTCAATAAAAAAAGAAATTATGATTGTTTCGATTCTGAGATTTGTCCATGGCCAGACCACCAAAGCTCTTATAATTTGTTGACTGCAGAAATCAGAATTGAGAGAAAGGCAAAACGAGAGCTATACTTCATTACTTCCATCAGCTATTTATAACATACATAGCCAGGGGTGAAACGACGAGTACTGCTAGAGAGTAAACTAACATATTATATGTAATATCGTAACACCCTCATTCCCTCTCAATGTCTTTTGTCAGGATTAAAATTTTGCATTCAACTCTAATATATTGCTCCATTCTCTGTCATCCTTACAAAATGGCGGTCCACTTCAAATATTTTTTTCTTTCGTGATGGATTGGATTTCTTGCTATGTAAACACAGAATGAATGTTCTAACTTCAAGGGGATAGAGGGGATCCGCCAAGAGCTATGATTGATTCCTTTCGTTGGGCAGCTGGTCCAATCCGCATCGCAATAGGAAATTAAATGTAAATCATGTTTCTTGTTTAAAGACAATCCATAACCTGCAGTACCCTGTATCTAAGGGTGTGGGGATGCTTTCCAATGATTATTAGTTGGTTTTTGCAAAAATTGACTCAACAATTGAATGCCAAAACAAATATATGGTCGAGTATATGCAAGGAAACTAAGCTTTGCAATCAGCTTTCGATAAAAAGAAAATCTTTTGTCGAAAGGGCCAACAGTTGGCTGTGTTACGATGACAATTAAACTCCTTGACCAGATTCTCTTAATATTGCTTTGGCACTACGATAATACCATCATTTGTAGTAATGAACTGCATTCCAAGAAATTAGAGATATGACCAAGGTCTTTAATTTTGAAATGGGTATGTAACTCATTTTTATAGCAGTCATCATGTCAATATCGCTCCTGTTAACAGTATATCGTCAACATATACAACTAGGTGAACAATCTTTCCCTTATCTTTGCGTACAAACAATGAGTAGTCATTTAGGGACTCTTTGAAACCAAGGTTTGAGAGAAACACGCCAGTTTTTCATGCCTTTGCCTTGAGCTTGTTTTAAACCATAAATGTTTTCCTAAGTTAGCAAACATTGTTCCCTTGCTCTAAGGTATATCCTAGTGGGACTTCTATGTAAACATCTTCCTTGAGATCCCCGTGAATGGAAGCATTATCAACATCCAATTGGTTAATGGTCCAACTTCTCTTGCAAGCTATGGCAATCAAGCTCTTATGGTAGAGAATTGACTACTAGTGAAAAGGTTTTTAAGTAGTCTACCCCATACTTTGTGTCTATTGCTTTGTATTTCAGTTTGTAGACCCATTTGCACCTTATAGTCTTCTTTCCTTTAGGTAAATCTACCATTTCCCAAGTTTTGTTCCTTTCCAAAGCCGTAAATTCTTCTATCATGGCTTGAACCCACTTATCATTTGCACAGCCTGGTAGGAATTGGAAGGCTCAATTTACCTTCTATGTTCTTATCAGCCTGCAAAGTTTTCATATTAGCAAAGTCTATGCTACTTTCAAGAATAGGAAAAAACACGTTCGGGCCTTGTCATGGAGCAAAGACACCCAAATCATCCAAAACAACAGCAGTTTCATGTTGATAATCATGAGTCAGTGCCAGCATTGCTATTATTAGTTAGTCTTTCATGCAGAGAATTTTGAGAAAGGATCTAAAAATTTAGTTGGTCTTGGAGTTGCTGCATCTCGCTTTTTCACACTTCCTACAATGAAGTCTTGAAGATTTCTTGGTGTTTCTCTATGTCTTGTTGATCTCCTTACCTCAGTATCACTTGTACCGGCCACAATCACTTTGTCCATGGACAGTTTCTAATACAACTTTATGTTGTTCCTGATGCATGTCTTCATGATCATTTTTAATGTTACCTCTTGTTGTTGTAGGGGTGTTGTCTGTCTTCCTCAAAGCTTAAAAAACCTTTATGATCCCGCACATGGTTTTACAAGGAAAAATAGGTAGATCTTCGTTGCCAACATGGTTAGGGGCCACCGTAGTTTCTAATCTGAGAGGGAAACATTTTCATAAACTTTACAAATCTACTAACAATAACTCTTTTGTTGTAAAGATCATAAAGTTTGCATCCCTTTTTGTTGGGTGCAACCAAGGAAAAAACCTTTTACATATCTAGAAGCAAATTTATCATGTTATGTTGATTACATGAGAAAACCAAGCATCCAAAACACTTAAGCTCTTGATAGTCAAGTTCAGAATTATAAATAATTTGGTAAGGTGATAAACTAGATGCGGAATCTAGGGGCATTCTATTTATTAGGTATACTGCTGTGAGTATACTATCCCCCCAGTATTACAGGAAGTGCAAAGTGAAACATCAAAGTTATAGTTGTCTCTATGATGTGCCGATGTTCCTTTCTACCGACCCATATTGTAACACCCCAACCGCTAATCTTGCTTTATCCTCTAATCATGCTCATAATTACCAGATTCGCAGCGGAATACTTACCTACTTACTTACTCCCGGCGGGTGGTACAACGCCGTTAGCATCCAAGACTAACAAGGCTACTGCTACTTACAATCACGGTCTGACGATTAGAATAACCGAATACATAATATTACTACACAATACCAAATACTTACTTACAATTGATTACCGAGTATACCGAGATATAAGAATTACATTCCAAGGCTATCTCCAAAAGAATTTAAGAGTTATACAATTACTCCTTTCTATCCAATCATAATTCAATATCCCAAAAGGTGTACCACATGGTACGCCGACTACTCAAAAAGGCCTTAGCCGTGTACAACTCAGTACACCATTCCAATCCTACTAACTCCCCAAAAGGTATTCACATTCAATCCTTACTCTACCTTCACGCCTCGCGGGTACCTGTAGAATAAAAACATTCCCCCGAGGGGTCAGCTTTCGCCGAATATGATAACCGCATACCCCGCGTACTAGCGGGGTACGCCAGCTATTTGGTCGAGTACATGCGGTTCGTTTCATTCATGCATACATACATGCTTCATTCATTACAATTCAATACATTCCATTCACAAGGCATACACACATATATTCAATACATGCATGGAAGACATTACAAGTCAACCGTTCTTACTTACCGAATACTCACCGCATTAAGGAGATACAATTCTCCAATTCATACCGAAGTCATGTTAGCTTCATTACACACCCGGGTTATTCGGGTGTTCAATACTTCTTACTCAAGGTCAATGACTTACAATAGTCAAGACCGATACAAATATAAGACTTACTTCTTACATACTTATTCCAGTCAAGTCGGTATGACCTCCGGGCAGGGATTACTATATCCCACCACCGGGCTTTAGGGTGGCCCACTAATCCAGGATGCTACCCATTCAAGGGAATTGGTCCATGGAAAAAGATTACAGCCAGGATTCGGATCCAACCTCTTGTTTCCTTATCCTCACGCATGGCCGAAGCTATATCGGACTTCTACTCATTCCATTTTACACATTACAAGTTAGGAGTTTAGAATGTTAGGAATTAGTAGAAGTCAGTACTTCATTTCCATACATACATACAATACACAAGTACGCAATACTTACACATACTTCTCATTTCCTCATTCATTTCATGAATTATACAAACTAAATGTTCAAGAGAATACACAAGAACAAAATAGTTCGAACACAGTTAAGTGCAATAAACGTCCGATTCGTGCATTTATCTAATTGGTGATCACATAAGCACACAAATCGGGGTAACCAAGTTAGGATACAGGGCATGAAGAAATCAACCGTTCACCGTCGCAATGTACTACCGGGTTCCTTTCGATGTCCGACTACTAGCTTCCTATACATACATGAAGTTGTATGATCAATCCTATTATTGATTCAACTTACTCCTTCATTAATACTCCTAAGGTATACTTGCTACTCCTCCACATTCATACTTGATTATAAACCATTCTTTTCCTTATTACTTCATAAAACTTGTTTCCTTACTCATTTACTTACTTCCTTACAATTACTACTTCTTTAGGGCTATTACTACATACATATGCACATATGTGTATAGGCATATTATACATATATATAACTACTATAGTCATATAAAAACATTTTTTTTTGTTTTGACTCGACCGACCTTGCCCAGGGTCGGTCCCAAGGTCGGTCGAAGTCAGTAAGTTTCGACAAGGCAAAATTCTAGTCTCGACCGACCTTGCAAGTCGGTCCCAAGGTCGGGTCCATTCCAGTAAGTTCCTACGTGAAATGTTGAAAATTTTCCCCGACCGACCTTGCAAGTCCGGTCGCAAGGTCGGTCCATTCCAGTAGCTTGCATTACAGGAAATTTTTCTGGCCCGACCGACCTTGCAAGTCCGGTCCCAAGGTCGGTCCATTCCAGAGGGTTCAGACGGGAGAATTTTCTGGTCCGACGACCTTGCAAGTCCGGTCCCAAGGTCGGTCCATTCCAGAAGGTTTCCCGTCTTTTGTAATTCTGGGCTCGACCGACCTTGTAAGGCGGTCCAAGGTCGGTCCGGCCCAGTATTTCAGTTTCAAAATCTGGTCTTGTTCTTAGTGTTTTACTTTCCCATTATTCCAAATCTTTACCAATCTTCCCAACATGTTTACCACTCATTTAGATTATCTAAATCACCTTAATTCACCCTCCAAACTTACTACTCAATTCCTACACAACTTACACCAATTTTCATCATCTCAATTCAACACTTACATTACTTTCCTGCACACTAATGCTACAGATTTGGTTTTCCACATTATGCTACAGATTTTTCCCTCAACTCCTATCCTCCAAATACTCCCTCAACTAATGCTATTCCTAGCATCCAAAATACATTACATTACACTCTAGTTTCATCCCATTTACAAACTCATATTCAAACCTGTTACAAGATACTAAACACTCCTTTTAAACTCTCCAAATACTTCCTCTTCTTAAACAACTTAAGTCCTCTCATTCCTACACAAAATTTGACATAGTCTTCCCTCTATAATTCTTACTTTGCTCACACACTATTTCAACTCACAATTGTTCATTCTCACAACCTGTTTATACAAACATCATATACACATTTCGACCCTACTACAACAACATAAAATTCCTGCACACATACACATACTACCCATGGTTTTCCCAAGCTTTTAAACATCATTTAAAAACTTCAAAACTGTTACATTATGATTCCTCATTATACCAAACATAATTACCTCTTATTACTCAAATACATTACTCATTTTACTACTCAAAAATCTGTTACATTACTACACATAAACTAGCTTAAGGTAAGGGTGATGACCTTGTGTTTCTAGTTTTTCTTTTCTTTCTAGCCTTTTCTTCTTTCTTTCCTTCTTCCTTGTTCTTCCTCACACAATACACAATACTACAACCACCATACCAATACACACCCACCATTTAGCATTCATTTTAATCTAACCCTAGAATTAAATGTTTTAGGGTTAGAGAGAAGGGTATTTGCAGACTGTTATAATCTGAGTTTATATTGGGTATAATTAACATAAAATAATAAAAGAAAAGAAATTAAAACTCAAAATACACATCGGGCTGCAAACAAATCCCGGTCGTAGTAGTATAGTAAAATGTAAGCGACCGGATATCGAACCGTGGGACTAATGTACATATTATAGTACCTAAGCGTGTCACTAAAAGGGGGGATTAATTGACTTTTTACATATAAATAAAAACAGTAAATAAAACTAACTAAGTAAGCAAATAAACCTAACGGGATCCTGGTCATGTTAATATAATAACTGCTCTCTTATGCTAGGTCTACTGGTTAATTATAATATTTGGCAAAATCCTCTTAATATCTTAAGGTTTAAAATCATAAACTCAAAAGAACTTGTTTACCATAAATTGCAAGGTTCTAATCAAGGTTCAAGCAATTTATAAGTAAACGGACGGTTTAGATATGAGGAATTATTTTTGCAACTGAAAGTATTAACTCATTAAATCATAACAAGCTTTCTCCAGTTTTACGGCTTAATTAACCTGTCTATTTATCACCGGTTCTGATCAAAATGGACAGGTAAAGCATTTTAATAAATTCATGAGGTTATTAAAAAGATACGTGAATGAACCATTAGCACAACAAACTTTATTAAAATAAAACCAGTAAAAAACATATTGCATAATTAATATAGAAACATAATAATTATTCCCAGAATATACGTAAACTAGCCTAAACATATTTAATAGTGATCTGCTAAATAAATACGTGAGACTAGAGGTGAACTTAATGAGATGAAAAGAAAACAATAAGGAGAAGCGGGAGATTAGAGATGAAGATGAAAGAGTGATGTGAAGTGTAGTGATACGAAGATGGAATGAGGGTATTGAATTGGAACTCCAGAGGAACCACGGACGAACCTCCGGAAGGACGCGGGTTAAGGAGGAATGAAGCTCGTATTTATAGAGGAAGAAGAACAGAGCAGCAGCTCATTAGCTCACTGATTGAGCTCGTTGATTGCCGCTTCACTGATTGCAGGGGACAGGAACAACGCGTCGTTCAGTAATTTCAGGTAGGCGCCGTCCCCAAGTGTTGTAGAGCGAGCGAGCGTCGGCGTAGAAGATAACCCGTATTTAATCATGACCGCATGAAACAGGCGGTTTCTTCCTTCACGTCCGCTTGTGCATGGGCGGTTCCATGCAAACCCTAGCCTTGACCGCCTAATATGAGGCGGTTGCTCTTGTTTTGTCCGCCCCTTATTGGGCGGTACTCTCTATTTTGTCCGCATGAGATGAGGCGGTTGCCTCCTCAGAGTGGTCCGCCCTTATTGGGCGGTTGCATGCAATTCATGCATGCACGTTCTCCTCCACGTGACCATCTTTAATCCCTTATAAACATATGTATGTTTTTAGGTATTTTTCCTACAATTTAACACATAAATACATCAGTTAATATAACAACATAATTATAGGAAAAACCTAGATAAGTGAGAAACATTACTAAAAATGCTATAATTAATAAGGTGATTAAACCCTAAAAAGTCTATATGTTTTGCACTTATCAGTATTACCTTCCAACCAAAGATGAAGTCTTGCTAGCAAGAGAACAAGATTCCTAGCCCAACAAGAGAGCCAAAATCGGCGGAAAAAGAAGAGGACAAGGCATTCAAAAACTGAAAATACTTACAATGCTAATGAGGGCTAGAAATGATGGATTTTCGAACTTCTTTTTACCTCAAGATGATAAGGAGGTGAAGGTGCTTCTAATGGTGGACTTGAATCTTCAAATGGAGAATACCCTCAAAAATGAAAATGGAGTTCTTGGATTTTTGAAAGGAGGAAAGTGTTCTCCTTGGTGAGGGGATTTCAATTGTACGATTTTGTTGCATTTGAGAAGATTTTGAGTGTTCAAAGAGAGGAGAGAAGGAGAGGTTTTTGTGTGGGTCTCAAAGCTCCATGGCTGTCGCATGAGGGAGAAGGGAATTCAGAGAATAGAGAAGGAGGGGGAGCCCAATGCGTGAGAGAGGGAGAATGGTGAGGATGGAGAGAGAGTCGTATTTTTGCTTTTTACTTATTATGTTTGTCCTTTAGCAAATAGAAGAGAATTAAAGAGAGTGTGAGAGAGGAGTTGGCCGCCCCCCCCTATACACACACAATCAGATTTTTAATTTTTATTTGCAAAGTGGACACACTAAGTTTGTTTATTTACATTCTCACCCCACAACTTTCTCGGTTGTTACAGTTTTACCTAACCGGAACCCGTTTTCCGGAATTTTCATTTAATTAATTTTATTGGTTCTAAAGCTTCACTAATGTTTATTAGTGACTATTAGTTGACCAAAATTGTTACGAGTCTATTTAACCCGCTTAAAGTCACGTTTTCCCGGTTTTCCTCGAAAAACGTGCTTTAAGGTTTCGTTTATGCTTTTAACGCCCATTTTAAAGGTCCGTTTTCTTCGCGATTTGTTCCCTCATATTTATTAAGTGTAATAAGCCTTTAAAATTGTAATTAGCCTAATTAATCACTGTTTTTAATTACGGGGTATTTCAATACCCCCTTAAGGAACTTTGCCCTCAAAGTTGCTCAAGGTTTAAGGTTTACTATTTCTACTCATTTGGCAAACTAATTGCCACAATGCATTTCTACTACCACTTACAGGGTGTTCACAATTTTTACCACTACCAGTATACACAATTCAGATACTATGCACCAACTCGATTCCAATACCATACACAATACTCAATTCAAATACACATACACAATACACCATCCAATCCGCACATTCAACAATACATTCACAATATCATTCGTGTCATATACCGTACAACACAAATGCATTACTCATTACACATATACCATACACATACCATACTCATTGTACTACTATACTGAATACTACTAGCACTACATGTGCCAATAAATACAATTAGCACTACATGTGCCAACAAAATACAATTACGATACATACATACTACGCAATGCTAACCCGAAGCAATGCAAAAGCAAAAGGCTCTACCCCCTTAAAAGGGGTATGCCCCGTACCCTCCGTACTATACGGATACTAGACATCTAGTCTACAAATAGATTCGGGTACTTCGCCTTCATGCCGTCCTCTAATTCCCAAGTCGCTTCCTCGACATCGTGGTTAGACCACAAGACCTTCACCATTCGTACAGATTTATGGCGTGTGTCTCTTGTCTTTGTATCAAGGATTCGTAGTGGAGTCTCGACATATCTCATCGTCGGCTCTAGGGATGAATGTTCGGGTTCTAATACATGAGAGGGATCGGCTATGTATTTCTTGAGTTGTGATACATGAAAGACATCATGAACACGCCCCAATTCTTCAGGCAATGCTAGCCTATAAGCTACGGCTCCAATCCTCTCGGTAATGGTATACGGGCCTACAAATTTCGGGCTCAGTTTGCTCTTCTGGCCAAATCGAAAGACACCCTTCATAGGTGAGACACGCAAGAACACTTGGTCACCCACGGCGAACTCAAGGTCGCGTCGTCGCACATCCGGATAGGATTTCTGTCTATCTTGGGATGCTTTCATATTTGCACGGATTTGCTGAACTTCATCTTGTACTTGTTCCAGATACTCCGGTCCTATGATGACCGCTTCACTTGACTCATCCCAACACAACGGGGTACGGCAAGGTCTACCATACAAAGCTTGGAATGGCGACATCTTAATCGAAGCATGGTAGCTATTGTTATACGAAAACTCGATAAGATGAAGCTTATCAATCCAGCTCCCCTGGAAGTCTAAGGCACATGCCCTAAGCATATCCTCTAGTGTCTGGATGGTCCTTTCTGTCTGACCATCGGTCTGTGGATGGAAGGCGGTGCTAAGCTTCAACTCAGTACCAAGCGCTTCCCGTGTTGCTCTCCAGTATCTCAAAAGAAATCTGGTGTCGCGGTCAGATACTATGGTTTTTGGGACTCCGTGGTGTCGGATAATCTCCTTATCGAATAGCTCTGTGAGCTTCGCCACCTTCCAGGTGTCCTTCATCGGTATGAATCGGGCAACCTTGGTGAGACGATCGACTACTACCCAGATCATGTTGAGTCCTCCCCTAGCAGGGGGGAGTCCAACAACAAAATCCATAGAGATATCGTGGAATTTCCACTCGGAATGGGCATGGATTGCAACATTCCTCTCGGTCTTCGGTGCTCGAACTTCACCTTCTGGCATGTGAGACACCTCAGAACATACTCAGTCACGTCGGATTTCATTCCTGACCACCAGAAGTACCTCTTCATGTCTTTGTACATTTTAGAGGCTCCCGGATGGACATGCAATGTCGAACAATGTGACTCTCGCAGAATGCGATCCCTTAGCTCAGCATTGCTTCGGGGAACGCATAATCTGCCATTCAATTGGATCAGACCATCTTCATGCAATTTGAAGTCGTACTTTGGCTCTCGAAGGTACCTTCTGTGATTTTCTGTCTGATCTCCGTGAAGTAAGGGTCGCTCAACTGAGCGTCTCGCACCTCCTCAACCACCTAGAAGAAGCGAGTAGCGAATGGAGCGAGTGTGCTCGATGACTCAGGGCGTCGGCTACAACGTTTGCCTTCCCTTCTTTATACTGGAGGTTGATGTCGTAATCTGAGAGGAACTCCATCCACCTCCTTTGTCGTAGATTCAATTCCTTCTGTGTGAAAACATACTGTAAACTTTTGTGGTCGGAGTAGATGGTGATGCTTACCCCATAGAGATAGTGTCGCCATATCTTCAAGGTGAAGACAATGGCTCCTAACTCTAGATCATGTGTCGGGTAATTCTCCTCATGCTTTTTCAGCTGGCAGGAGGCATAAGCTACTACCTTGCCATGCTGTATGAGTACGCATCCCATTCCCTTGCCCGATGCATCACAATACACCTCAAATCCCTCTGTGCCCTCTGGAAGTGTGAGAATTGGCGCTGAGGTCAATGAGTCTTTTAGTTTCTGGAAGGATAGCTCGCACTCCTTTGTCCATACAAATGGTGCATCTTTCTCATCAATGACGTCATGGGCTTAGCCACTTTTGAGAAGTCCTTTACAAACCTCCGGTAATAACCGGCTAAACCAAGAAAGCTCTGGATGTCGGTAACAGTCTTAGTCTAGGCCATGATCGCACTGCTTCGATTTTGGATGGATCTACTGAAATACCCGCGCTCGAGATGACATGACCGAGGAATGATACCTGATCTAGCCAAAACTCGCATTTGGAGAAACTTCGCATATAGTGATTCTGGCGCAGTGTCTCAAGTACTCTTCTCAAATGGTTTTCATGCTCTTCTGGTGACTTCGAATACACAAGGATGTCGTCGATGAATACTATTACTGAAGTGTCCAGCTGATCACTGAATAGCCAATTCATTAGGTCCATGAATTTGGCTGGTGCGTTAGACAAACCGAATGGCATCACTGTGAATTCGTAGTGGCCATATCTTGTTCGGAATGCTGTTTTCTCAATATCTTGCTCCTTGATAGCAATTTGGTGATATCCGGATCGGAGATCAATCTTAGAAAAGACCGAAGCTCCCTTTAACTGATCGAACAGGTCATCGATGCGTGGCAATGGATATTATTCTTTACAGTGACCGCATTCAATTCGCGGTAGTCGATGCAGAGGCGGAGACTACCGTCCTTCTTCTTCACGAAGAGGACCGGTGCTCCCCAGGGTGATACGCTCGGGGTATATAAACCCTTTGTCGAGTAGATCTCGTAGTTGCTCTTTCAACTCCGTCATTTCTGCTGGTGCCATACGGTATGGTGCCCTAGCAATGGGACTAGTACCAGGTACAAGGTTGCAGACGTGTAATATCGTGAGTGGTTAAACTGGTGTAAAAGTAAAAGAAAAGAAATTAAAACTCAAAATAAACGTCGGGCTGCAAACAAGTCCCGGTCGTAGTAGTATATTGTAATGTAAGCGACCAGATATCGAACCGTGGGACTAATGTACATATTATAGTACCTAAGCATGTCACAAAAAGGGGGGATTAATTGACTTATTTTACAAATAAAAGGAAAGATAAAATAACTGAGTTAACAGATAAACTAAACGGGACTCTGGTTCACGTTAATATAATATCTGCTCTTTCATGCTAGGTTTACTGGTTTAATTATAATTGTTTGGCAAAATTTCTCTTATTATCTTAAGGACTAAATCATAGACTCATAAGAACTCATCTACCAGAAAATGCAAGGTTCTAATCAAGGTTCAAGCATAACACATGTAAACGGACGGTTTAGATATGAGAAATTATATTTGCATCTGAAAATACTAACTTATTAAATCAATAATAGTTTTCTCCAGATTTACGGCTTAATTAACCTGTCTATTTATCACCGGTCTAATCAAAATAGACTGGTAAAGCATTTAATAAATTCATGAGGTTTATTAAAAAGATGCGAGATAACCTTTAAGCGTAACAAACTTCATTAAAATTAAAACCAGTTAAATATATTGCATAATTAATACAGATACATAATAATTATTCCCGGAGTATACGTAAACTAGCCTAACATATTTAATAGTGATCCGCTATTTGAATACGTGAGACTAGAGGTGAGATTAGTGAAATGAAAAGAAAACAAATGGAGAAGCGGGAGAATAGAAATGGAATGAACGAGTGAATGAAGGTGTAATGGTACGAAGATGGATTGATTGGTGAATTGGAACTCCGGAAGGAACCACGGAAAGAACCTCCGGAAGGACACTCGAGAAGATGAATGGAGCGTGGTTCATATAGAGGAAGGAAAGGTAAGAAGAGGAAGAACATTTATTGCCGATTGATTGCAGCTCATTGATTGCAGGAGACAGGTGCAGAACGCGTGAGTGAATTAAGGCAGCGCCTGATATGTTAAATGGAGCAGATGGATAAGTTGCAGGCGCGCCGAAAGGAAGAGGCAAGTTGGAGAAGACAGTCGGCGAAGAAGATAACCCGTTGCGTTAATTTCCAGATCTGGACATTACACGCGTCCGCGTAGGTCCGCCTTAAATGGGGCGGTTCTTCATGTGATCCTCACTTGTCTCATGTCCGCATGTGTGTATGGGTCTCACGTCCGCATGTGTTAATGCGGTTGCATGGGTTCACGTCCGCATTATATAGGCGGTTGCATGGGCGGTTACATTGTGTCACGTCTGCCTTATCTTAGGCGGTTGCTCATGCGGTTGTGACTCTTCTTGTCCGCCTAGTATGGGGCGGGTTGCAGGGGCGGACAAGGCTTCTTGCGTGCCATCTCACGTGCCTCTCTATAATCCCTTATAATATGTAATTATTTTGGCATTTTTTCCTACATTTTAACACATATAATACATCAGTTAATATAACACATAATTATAGGAAAAACCCAAGATAAGTGAGAAACATTACTAAAAATGCTGCAAATTAATAGGTGATTAAACCTTAATAAGTCTATGTGTTTTGCACTTATCAAACTTCCTCACACTTAACTTTTGCTTGTCCCAAGCAAATAAGGAATAAATTATCTCTAAGCCATAAAATAAAACAAGATTAAATAAGTGTAGAAGGTAATTTAGACAAAGTGACAATTGAAAGAATAATTCTACTCTTAGAAGTAGGTTTTTATAAACAGTGAAGAAGAACAATTTAATAAAAGCATAGAAAAACTAGACTGCAGAAAACAAGTTAGATTAACCTGGGATTTCCAACCAATTTCAATTCTCTAACCCGGGATGACAAGGGGTGTGAAGTAATGCCTTATTCCGCAATACCTTTCAACACCACGTACTCATGTTTATAAATATAAATTGCAATTTATTATTTTCATCTCTCTTTTTTTTTTGATGCGAAGATTGTACACACTTTTTTTAATTGCATTATTTTTCTGTACCCCAGACTTTTCTCTCTATCCTTGTAGCGGTGTTGGGTCTTCTATCCCAGATCACGAGACCTTAGGTAGATAGGTGTTAAAGCACCCCAAAGAACTTAATAACCGGATAGACGAGGCCTGTTTTGGTTAGAAAAATTCATAAACAGCGGAGTACCTTGTCTTTATCCTTTTCTTTCCTTGACTTTCACATATTTCCATAATCCCAAGCTAAACTAAATTGGTTTCTACAATTAGCAGATCTATCATATTTTGAGTGAAAATAGAGTATTTTGATGGAAAATAAATTTTATACAAACTCCTTTAAATAAAACTATCTTTCAGTTGTCACTTGACATAATTTCCGACACTTCTACAATTATTTTATCTCATTTTTTTCATTTTTTATACAGGCAATTTAGAGTAGCAAAAAACGAGTGTGGCATTATCGAACAACTGTCATATTTTCAGGGAAAGGTCTCTCCTTCCTCACATTAAGAGGAGCAATGTCCTCATTGATCAAAATTAATTCAAGAAAAGGACCTTTCAAAATATGACAGACTCATAAAGGATTAAACTCATAAAGGTTGAACATGAATATAATAAAGGAAAAACTGAAACTCCCCTTGTATCGTAGATTGAAGAAGGTATCCTTCCTCACACTTAAAGCTTTGGTAGGGGTGAGACGTTCCTCACACTTAAGTTCGCGCAAGTGTTCAACCGAAGATATCGAATTCTAGAGCAACTGAGGTTGCTTCCATAGGCGAGTTCAGCTATATTGTTGAATATAGAATTAATTCTGAAAAGAAAATCATATATAGCCAGCAGAACTCAAATTTCACCAAAAAATAATAAAAGGTAAACCATAAATAATATTGCATAAAACAAAACATAAAGTAAACTAAACTGTTACCTTCCTGTATGTAACAAAAGTTGACAAGGTTAAAACAGTATTAGTCTACAAAATGTTAGTAAACAACAGAGAATATAAAATAAAATAAAAATAAAAAAAATAAAAATCACTGTGGTGGTGGTGGAGGCTGTGAAGGCTGCGCTGGTCCCTGGCCTATCTGAGCGAGGAGATGCTGCATGAGCTGAGCGGTCTGTGCATGCAACTCGTCACTCCGGTCTAAGCGCTGAGTCATCCGTGACTGCTCAGCCAGCATCCTCTGTTGGGCCTGCTCAAAGCTCTCAAAGCGCTGATGCTCTGCATCATGCTGCGCATCTGATGGAAGGCCTGAAGCTGAGTTTGTAGATCTGTCGAGATAGGAACAGGAGGTGGAATCTGCATCACGACAGTCGTCGGTACGAGGGCTCCTCTCCCTGTGCAGTGTCAGCGGACGGGGTCGGGATCAGCTGAGGGTGTAGCTCCGTAGAGGGTCCCGCTGCTGTGGAAGATGCAGTGGAAGACCGGGCAGCGCTACCCTTGACCCAGGTACCGTCATCTAAGCGCATAAAACCCCAGCGCCGCACAGTCTGCAGTGTGACTGGGCGCTCTCCTGTCCGGAGCTCTGCACCACGTGTGACCTCTACTGGGGAGGACAGTGAAAAGGTAGTACCAGATGGAGAAGGGAAAAATAGGCGTGATCTTCTTCTTCTTCGTCCTCAGATAGGAGACCACCTTATGGAGCTGCCCGAACATGATGTGGCTGAAGGAGATGCGCTGAGTGGGTGGAGATGGAGAGAGGAAATAGTCTAATAAAGCACAATCCTCATCAAAAGCATCGTGCGCCGCAGATGGGCGAATCTGATGACTGAGGATCAACAGGAGAGAAGCCTCTGCTGCAGTGTGGGGAAACTCGCGAAAGGGAGGACATCCTTGTCCTCCTCCCCTCGATGTCGGGTCCTCCGACCTACATCCTGAAGCCACCTCGACTTCGACTATGCATGTGATCCTCTGTGAATCCTCGGAAATCGTCAGGATTAACCGGGATCTGTAGGATAAATGAGAATGTCGAGGGTGTGATCTCACGGGGTGATGGCGTACGAAAGAGGTAATGCTCAGATTGCCCACCCGGGCATTCGCATAAAACTCTCTAACTAGCTCTGCACAATAGAGTCCCGCACCTATCTTTAGGACCGGCGAAAGTCCTAATCTGGCAAACAGGGTGTCCACCCCTGCAGCCTCTAGCACCTCTGGCACAAATCTCCTCTCCATAATAAAATCCTTGCCTAGATCGTACCAGGCACGGGCTTCTGCCGAAATGAAACAGTCATCCCGAAGATCGGATGACGAGGAGGTGCAGAAGAAGATGATGCTCCGGGGCAGTTGCCCTAGCAGGTCCAGAACCAGAAAGACCACCACGCATACGAGGAGGCATACTAATATTTGGAATTTGAAAGTAAATAAATATTAACAACATAACAATTAATATTTAATATTAAAATAGAGTAATAATAACATAAAAATTAATAAACACAAAAACAACATAAAAATCAATAAACAAAAATAACATAAAAATTAACAATTAATAATAACATAAAATTAATATCTAACAGAGCATTAATATTTGACGTAAACAACTTAGTAATTAGCAAAATAGAAAACAAGTAGAACAAATAATATGAAATATAAACAAAAATAAAAATAAAATAAACAACGTAAATTTTGTCGAAAATTCGACAGAGTCTCCCCTAAAAATCTTCAATTCTCCACAATTAATTCAGTCAAAATCTAGGTAATCCCATACCATTATCACACAAATCCACATATAACATCCTACAATCATAAATTTATTCGGTTAATGTAACAAGGCATTTTAGAATTAGAAAATGCTAGTTTTAACAAGCAAGTTTTCGTATCACTTATATACCTAAATTAGAATTCATCAAAAAACACCAATCTAAGTGTAATAAGTGAAGATTTAACCTTCTATATGTATAATATGATTAATAGAAGAAGAATTCGAGGATAAAGTGGCATTATCAGTTCGAAATTTTCGAACCCGTCGACTTAGGGTTTCAAAAATTCAGTCCCTAATTTCTCCTAGTGTAGTTCATCATTTATGAATTTGAAGCTATAGAAACGTAGAGAACGGAAAAACAAAGATTTCGGTACTAACCTTGCGTGATTCGGTGGAGAATTGAAGAAGTTGTGGCAATTGAGGGCTGGGGGCTGTCGCGCGAGCTGCTCTTCTCTTCGTCGTCGATTCGGAGCAATTTGAGAGTGTTTAGGGAAGAACAAATATTATGAAAACGCAGCGTTTTTTTTTTCTGAATCGTGCCACGTCCGCGTGGGCGTCCGCTTGGTGGGGCGCGGACAGGTAAGCGGACAAGTGTGTGTTGCGGTCCTCAGTGGCGTCCGCGTTGGCGTCCGCGTGAGCTGGGGCGGACAGGTGGGCGGAG
This sequence comes from Limonium bicolor, assembly GCA_023374045.1. Taxonomy (NCBI): domain Eukaryota; kingdom Viridiplantae; phylum Streptophyta; class Magnoliopsida; order Caryophyllales; family Plumbaginaceae; genus Limonium; species Limonium bicolor. The sequence goes on from CM041778.1 coordinate 142,689,864, forward strand.
CGGTGGAGTTGTGGCGTCCGCTTGGATGTCCGCACGGGACAAGGCGGACACGCCTTATTGGCGTCCGCGTGGGAGTCCGCATGGACGTCTGCTTGGGACAAGGCGGACAGCTGGGCGGTCTGCCTCTGTTCGTTCTCTCTTTTTTTTATTTTAATTAATGAAACAATAACAAATGAACAAATTAAATAATGGTAGACAGAAAATTAATAGTTAGTAGTTAGATTACATAAAATTATAGTTAGTAGTTAAATGATAGAAATATAAGTTAGTAGTTAGATTACATAAATTAAACGTTAGGAGTTAGATTACATAAAATTAAATGTTAGGAGTTAGTATATACAAAAATTAAAATGTTAGAAGTTAGAATTAAATGTTAGGAGTTAGATTAAACAACAAATATAATAATATGAACAAAATATAGTAGATAATTATATTAACAATAAAAAAATATTATGGAAATAATATTAACAGAATTAAACAGAATATTTATAATTAACAGGTGAATAATCCGGGGCTTAGGAACTAGAATAAATCTAGTCCCCGGAAACGGCGCCATTTTGCAGACGTGTAATATCGTGAGTGGTTAAACTGGTGTAAAAGTAAAAGAAAAGAAAAGAAAGAAAAGAAAGTAATTAAAACTCAAAATAAACGTCGGGCTGCAAACAAATCCCGGTCATTGTAGTATAGTGGTGAGTATTCCCGCCTGTCACGCGGGGACCCGGGTTCGATCCCCGGCAACGGCGCCATTTTGCAGACGTGTAATATCGTGAGTGGTTAAACTGGTGTAAAAGTAAAAGAAAAGAAATTAAACTCAAAATAAACGTCGGGCTGCATACAAATCCCGGTCGTAGTAGTATAGTGTAATGTAAGCGACCGGATATCGAACCGTGGGACTAATGTACATATTATAGTACCTAAGCATGTCACAAAAAGGGGGGATTAATTGACTGACTTGTTTTACAAATAAAAGGAAAGATAAATAACTGAGTTAACAGATAAACTAAACGGGACTCTGGTTCACGTTAATATAATATCTGCTCTTTCATGCTAGGTTTACTGGTTTAATTATAATTGTTTGGCAAAATTTCTCTTATTATCTTAAGGACTAAATCATAGACTCATAAGAACTCGTTTACCAGAAAATGCAAGGTTCTAATCAAGGTTCAAGCATAACACATGTAAACGGACGGTTTAGATATGAGAAATTATATTTGCATCTGAAAATACTACTTATTAAATCATAATAAGTTTTCTCCAGATTTACGGCTTAATTAACCTGTCTATTTATCACCGGTGATCAAAATAGACTGGTAAAGCATTTTAATAAATTCATGAGGGTTTATTAAAAAGATGCGAGATAACCTTAAGCGTAACAAACTTCATAAAATTAAAACCAGTAAAATATATTGCATAATTAATACAGATACATAATAATTATTCCCAGAGTATACGTAAACTAGCCTAACATATTTAATAGTGATCCGCTATTTGAATACGTGAGACTAGAGGTGAGATTAGTGAAATGAAAGAAAAACAAATGGAGAAGCGGGAGAATAGAAATGGAATGAACGAATGAATGAAGGTGTAATGGTACGAAGATGGATTGATTGGGTGAATTGGAACTCCGGAAGGACCACGGAAGGAACCTCCGGAAGGACACTCGAGAAGATGAATGGAGCGTGGTTTATATAGAGGAAGGATAGGTAAGAAGAGGAAGAACATTTATTGCTGATTGATTGCAGCTCATTGATTGCAGGAGACAGAGCTGCAGAACACGTGAGTGAATTAAGGCAGCGCCTGATATGTTAAATGGAGCAGATGGATAAGTTGCAGGCGCGCCGAAAGGAAGAGGCAAGTTGGAGAAGACAGTCGGCGAAGAAGATAAACCGTTGCGTTAATTTCCAGATCTTGACATTTACACGTGTCCGCGTAGATGTCCGCCTTAAATGGGGCGGTTCTTCATGCGATCCTCACTTGTCTCATGTCCGCATGTGTTGTATGGGTCTCACGTCCGCATGTGTTAATGCGGTTGCATGGGTTCACGTCCGTATTATATTAGGCGGTTGCATGGGCGGTTACATTGTCTCACGTCCGCCTTATCTTAGGCGGTTGCTCATGCGGTTGTGACTCTTCTTGTCCGCCTAGTATGGGGCGGTTGCAGGGGCGGACAAGGCTTCTTGCGTGCCATCTCACGTGCCTCTCTGTAATCCCTTATAATATGTAATTATTTTGGCATTTTTCCAACATTTTAACACATATAATACATCAGTTAATATAACAACATAATTATAGGAAAAACCCAAGATAAGTGAGAAACATTACTAAAAATGTTGCAAATTAATAGGTGATAAACCTTAATAAGTCTATATGTTTTGCACTAATCAAAGGTCGATTTCAAATTCACTGCCCTCTGTGGTGGCATACCAGGTAGCTCTTTCGGAAATACATCAGGGAATTCTGAGACTACGGTCACATCAACAACTGAATTCTGGATCTCTCTCCAGATCTTGTTCATGGCATAAATACACTTCATGTCCTTTTCTGAGCTCCCGGTACATTGCCATAGCGGAGATGACTGTAGTTGAAGGCTCTCTCGGTCTCTGGCAGTATGAAACAGTGACCCCAGATGGACCTTTGAGCAGCAATCGGTGCTCGGCGCATAGGATTCTTCCCTTGTGCCGCTCCAACCAGTCATTCCTATTATCAAATCGAATCCCAACCCGTTGAATTCAATGAAGGAGATGGGAAACGCTTCGCCTTGATTTGAATTGTGGAGGTGTGGTAATACTTAGTGCATTTTACTCGCTCCTTCGACGGGAGAGTAACCAAGAAATTTGGTAGCTCATCAGCGTCTAGCCCCAACCTTGTAGCGAATGATGGCGATACAAAGGTGTGAGAGGCGCCGGAGTCGAATAGTACTGAGGCTTCGATGCCGTTTACTGGGAATGTTCCCGTTAGAATGGTGCCGCTCTTGCCGGCTTGTGCTTCGGTGAGGATACTCAGGTTACCTTCGGTACCGAGTCCACAACCTATTGATTCATGAGATTATGAATGAATAAAGATGGTGGGACGCAAGTGGAATTTAATAACCAACTCTGCTTTTATTGAATAACCAACCATCATACATACTGTGTCTCTAATACACGTTACTACTGGTACATGCTACTACAAGATTAATACTTTCTAAAGGTAAGGTTCAGGCATCCTGGTTTCATTGTGTGGCATTGATTATTGCCGGTGGTGCCGTATTCAACTGATCTTCTGGATCCTGTGATACAGCAACCTTGATTTTCCACCCATGATTAGAACATCTACTGATCTCAATACTAACTTCTCTGCGAGGTCCACACGCTTCTGCTCGCTATACAAGAATACGGCGTCATCACCAATGGACCAAGTCACTATGGGCACTCTTAGTTCAAGAGATTCCGCTGTCTCGTCCTTATCTTGATGTAAGCCAAGTAGTCCTTCTTTCTCATAGAAGTTGACAATACATACATCTGCTTCAAGTGCAGGGATTGGTTCATCTTCACATTGTTGTGCGATTTCTACAGCTTGTGTGACAAGCGTTTGTATTCAGGGGGTATTTCTGGAGGTGTGGCTCCATCTCCTGCTCGTGTCGTTTGGTATGTCTTGGTATAAGGGTTCCAATCCTTTCCCAAGCACATCATTTTCAGCTTCATAGCTCCACCGGGGAATTCGGGTGTATAAAATCCTCCTAGACCATTCCTAACTCGTTGCATCGTCGGAAGATTGAAACTTGTGCCTCGGGTGTCAGGTATCCTTTCAATAAATCATACCTGGGCGGATGACCTAACACTGCTCGTTGTTGAAGTGGTGAGTGGCGATGTCGGTCTCTTCATGAGGTGAGTTCGAAGGTATTGGGTAACAGATAAGGAATTCCCTAAGGTGGTAAATTATATCTAGAGTTAGTTCTAGGCTTACTAGTTTATTTCATGCTCAATACATACTTCCATGTTACTTACTCATGCTCAATTTCGTACTTCAAGTACTTACACATTCATACTCCCATTCATACAATTACTCTAACACTTAGTCATGCTACTCAAGGTTAAAGGTTACGGCAGTTACCTGGGCCGGACTTAGTCCCGGTCCCATCACGGTCAATGATGTGTAAGGCCGGCTGCCTCTGCGGTGCGCCCTTCTGCGGACCTCGGGACCGTGTCCTTGTGAGGCACGTTGGGCATGAGCATCGCCAGATGCAACCTCCTTGCCTTCACGCTGCTTGTAGCCCTGGTAGTTGCCATTGGGCTTAGAGTTTTCTGGGCATGCATTGGCACGGTGCCCGGTTTCTGGCAAGTGTAGCAGCGGATCTCCCTTCCTTGGCAATCTGTGCCGGGATGATCCTTGTTGCAGTTACGGCATATGTAGCTGCGGCCATCAGATTGGTTCTTGCCTTGGCCAAATCCAGAACCTATAGCTTCTAAGTTAGCGAGGTTCGGTATACTTACAATACTCTATATACATACAAATTCACAAGTGTACTAATTCGGATTCGGGTTCTTACCCCTGTAGGGCTGAGACCTCAGTGGCTTTGCTGCCACTGGTGCGGTGTAGGCAAGCTGCAAGGCTCGGCTGCCTTGCCCTTCTCAGTATGGGCACCGCCGTCTCCGGAAGTGATCTTCTGATGGAAGTGCTTCCCCTTCTTCTTCTTCCAGGTTGGATTGGTTTTGGTCATCGGAGGTGTTGCCCTTGCTGCTCACCTTGCGCTTAAGCGCTTGCTCTTCATCTCTCAGCTGGCAGGTGATCTCAACTCGAGATGCAGCATGGTAACACTCCTGAAGTACTTAGGCATTAGGTTACACTTACATACGGGAATACTAATTCACATTACTCATGGCTTTTAAGGGTTCAACGATGTTTACCTGAAGGGAGGTAAACCGTGTTGAAGCCCATGCCATACCGGAGTCGATGGCTCAACCGCCGTAGAAGCGGTCGACCAAGACTTGGCGGTGGTATACCCAAGGTCGTGTAGAATTCTGAGAGAGAGAGGTGAAGGTGCGGTAATATTCATCAACCGTCATCTTCTCGGTCATTTTCAGGCATCGAGCTCAAGCCATTTCTTGGTCTTGACATGCTCGGGATAGTACTTAGATCGGAGGAGAGAGGTGAATGCTTCCCAACCGAATGCAGGATCGGCTATGTGCTCGGCCTTAACGAGCTTCCACCAGTCCATAGCCGCGTCTTTCAGGTAGTACGCAGCTATCCTCACTCGAACTCCAGCGGGAGTCTCAAGTGTCTCGAATGCCGTCTCCATCTCGGAGAGGTAGGCCTCGAGCTTGGCGGGGTCGCTCTCGCCTCTAAAGCATGGAGGTCGAAGGTCGGCGACGACCTTTACCCAATTGGTTTCACGGGGATGAGGTGGGTTGGGTGCTGCTGCGTTGCTGTGTTTGTTGTGTTTGTCGTACAGCGGTAAGTACTTGTGGTAGCATCTGTGCTACCGTGGCGGCGATGATTTCAGCTATCGTCTGAGTGCCAGGCTCCTCTGCCTGTCCTCCCCGGGTTCCGCCACGACCACGTCCTCTTCCTGACATCTGAATAAGTGTGGATTACATTAGGTACGGTGATACAATGACCTCATGGTCTTGGTTCAAACAATGGTATCGTCTTTGTAGACGTCAAGGGTATCCGTTATGCTAACGGTAGTTCCTAGTTAGGTTTCTAAATATCCGTCTTAAAACGGTTGAAATCCTAACTCGGTAATCACTACACTTAGTATTCTAATCATCAGAACGAGACTTCGCTTTATACCACTTTTTGTAACACCCCAACCGCTAATCCTTGCTTTATCCTCTAATCATGCTCATAATTACCAGATTTCGCAGCGGACTACTTACCTACTTACTTACTTCCGGCGGGTGGTACAACGCCGTTAGCCATCCAAGACTAACAAGGCTACTGCTACTTACAATCACGGTCTGACGATTAGAATAACCGAATACATAATACTTACTACACAATACCAAATACTTACTTACAATTGATTACCAAGTATACCGAGATATAAGAATTACATTCCAAGGCTATCTCCAAAAGAATTTAAGAGTTATACAATACTCCTTTCTATCCAATCATAATTCAATATCCCAAAAAGGTGTACCACATGGTACGCCGGATACTCAAAAAGGCCTTAGCCGTGTACAACTCAGTACACCATTCCAATCCTACTAACTCCCCAAAAGGTATTCACATTCAATCCTTACTCTACCTTCACGCCTCGCGGGTACCTGTAGAATAAAAACATTCCCCCGAGGGGGTCAGCTTTTGCCGAATATGATAACCGCATACCCCGCGTACTAGCGAGGGTACGCCAACTTTTTGGTCGAGTACATGCGGTTCGTTTCATTCATACATACATACATGCTTCATTCATTACAATTCAATACATTCCATTCACAAGGCATACACACATATATCAATACATGCATGGAAGACATTACAAGTCAACCGTTCTTACTTACCGAATACTCACCGCATTAAGGAGATACAATTCTCTAATTCATACCGAAGTCATGTTAGCTTCATTACACACCCGGGTAATCGGGTGTTCAATACTTCTTACTCAAGGTCAATGACTACAATAATCAAGACCGATACACATACAATACTAACTTCTTACATACTTATCCAGTCAAGTCGGTATGACCTCCGGGCAGGGATTACTACATCCCACCACCGGGCTTTAGGGTGGCCCACTAATCCAGGATGCTACCCATTCAAGGGAATTGGTCCATGGAAAAGATACAGCCAGGATTCGATCCAACCTCTTATGTTTCCTTATCCTCGCGCGTGGCCGAAGCTATATCGGATTCTACTCATTCCATTTTACTCATTACTCAAGTTAGGAGTTAGAATGTTAGGAATTAGTAGAAGTCAGTACTTCATTTCCATACATACATACAATACACAAGTACCAATACTTACACATACTTCTCATTTCCATTCATTCATTTCATGAATTATACAAACTTAATGTTCAAGAGAATACACAAGAACAAAATAGTTCGAACACAGTTAAGTGCAATAAAAGTCCGATTCGTGCATTTATCTTATTGGTGATCACATAAGCACACAAATCGGGGTAACCAAGTTAGGATACAGGGCATGAAGAAATCATACCGTTCACCGTCGCAATGTACTACCGGGTTCCTTTCGATGTCCGACTACTAGCTTCCTATACATACATGAAGTTGTATAATCAATAACCTATTATTGATTCAACTTACTCCTTCATTAATACTCCTAAGGTATACTTGCTACTCCTCCACATTCATACTTGATTATAAACCATTCACTTCTTATTACTTCATAAACTTGTTTCCTTCATACTTTTTCTTACTCATTACACTTCCTAAAATTACTACTTCATAAGGGTATATTACTACATACATATGCACATATGTGTATAGGCAATATATACATATATATAACTACTATAGTCATATAATAAACATTTTTTTTGTTTTGACTCGACCGACCTTCCCCAGGGTCGGTCCCAAGGTCGGTCGAAGTCAGTAAGTTTCGACAAGGCAAAATTCCAGTCTCGACCGACCTTGCAAGTCGGTCCCAAGGTCGGTCCATTCCAGTAAGTTTCCTACGTGAAAATTTTAGCCCGACGACCTTGCAAGTCTCTGGTCGCAAGGTCGGTCCATTCCAGTAGCTTGCATTACAGGAATTTTTCTGGCCGACCGACCTTGCAAGTCGGTCCCAAGGTCGGTCCATTCCAGAAGGTTCAGACGGGAGAATTTTCTGGTCCGACCGACCTTGCAAGTCCGGTCCCAAGGTCGGTCCATTCTAGAAGGTTCCCGTCTTTATAATTCTGGGCTCGACCGACCTTGTAAGTTCGGTCCTAAGGCGGTCCGGTCTAGTATTTCAGTTTCAAAATCTGTTTCTTAGTGGTTTTACTTTCCCATTACTTCCAAAATCTTTACCAATACTCCCAACATGTTTACCACTCATTTAGATGCTCTAAATCACCTTAATTCACCCTCCAAACTTACTACTCAATTCCTACACAACTTACACCAATTTCATCATCTCAATTCATCACTTACATTACTTTCCTTCACACTAATGCTACAGATTTTGGTATTCCACATTATGCTACAGATTTTTCCCTCAACTCCTATCCTCCAATACTCCCTCAACTAATGCTATTCCTAGCATCCAAAATACATTACCTTACACTCTAGTTTCATCCCATTTACAAACTCATATTCAAACCTGTTAAAGATACTAAACACTTCTTTTAAACTCTCCAAATACTTCCTCTTCTTAAACAACTTAAGTCCTCTCATTCCTACACAAAATTTGACATAGTCTCCCCTATAATTCTTACTTTGCTCACACACTATTTCAACTCACAATGTTCATTCTCACAACCTGTTTATACAATACATATATCACATTTCGACCCTACTACAACAACATAAAATTCCTGCACACATACACATACTACCCATGGTTTTCCCAAGCTTTTAAACATCATTTAAAAACTTCAAAACTGTTACATTATGATTCCTCATTATACCACAACATAATTACCTCTTATTACTCAAATACATTACTCATTTTACTACTCAAAAATCTGTTACATTACTACACATAAACTAGCTCAAGGTAAGGGTGATTACCTTGTGTTTCAAGTTTTTCTTTTCTTTCTTGCCTTCTTCTTCTTCTTCCTTCTTCCTGTTCTTCCTCACACAATACACAATACTACAACCACCATACCAATACACACCCACCATTTAGCATTCATTTTAATCTAACCCTAGAATTTAAATGTTTTAGAGTTTAGAGAAGGGTATTACCTTCAACCAAAGAATGAAGTTCTTGCCTAGCAAGAGAACAAGATTCCTAGCCCAACAAGAGAGCCAAAATCGGCTGGAACAAAGAGGACATGGCATTCAAAAACTGAAAATACTTATAATGCTAATGAGGGCTAGAATGATGGATTTTCGAACTTCTTTTTACCTCAAGATGATAGGAGGTGAAGGTGCTTCTAATGGTGGACTTGAATCTTCAAATGGAGAATACCCTCAAAAACGAAAATGGAGTTCTTGGATTTTTGAAAGGAGGAAAGTGTTCTCCTTGGTGAGGAGATTTCAATGGTACGATTTTTGTTGCATTTGGAGAAGATTTGAGTGTTCAAAGAGAGGAGAGAAGGAGAGGTTTTTGTGTGGGTTCTCAAAGCTCCATGGCTGTCGCAGGAGGGAGAAGGGAATTCAGAGAATAGAGAAGGAGGGGGAGCCAATGCGTGAGAGAGGGAGAATGGTGAGGAGAGAGAGTTTATTTTTTGCTTTTTACTTATTATGTTTGTCCTTTAGCAAATAAGAAGAGAATTAAAGAGAGTGTGAGAGAGGAGTTGGCCGGCCCCTATACACACACAATCAGATTTTTAATTTTATTTGCAAAGTGGACACACTAAGTTTGTTTATTTACATTCTCACCCCACAACTTCTCGGTTGTTACAGTTTTTACTAACCGGAACCCGTTTTCCGAATTTTCTCATTTAATTAATTTTATGGTTCTAAAGCTTCACTAATGTTTATTAGTGACTATTTAGTTGACCAAAATTGTACGAGTCTATTTAACCCGCTTAAAGTCACGTTTTCCCGGTTTCCTCGAAATACGTGCTTTAAGGTTCGTTTATGCTTTTAACCCATTTAAAGGTCTGTTTTCTTCGGGATTTGTTCCCTCATATTTATTTAAGTGTAATTAAGCCTTTAAAATTGTAATTAGCCTAATTTATCACTGTTTTTAATTATGGGGTATTTCACATATTGCTGCGGGGTATGAGCACAAGTCAGTTGATGTTTTATTCCCTTTTGTTTCAAAAAATCAGAACTGGCCTTAGAACTACCCAACTCATAAGCGTTATTTGTTCTAATAGCCTTTACATATTTACCAAATTAGAGTTTAATCATGCTCAGAAACTGTATTATGACATCAAAAGCTTCTGATTAGCTTCAATCAAGTGAACCTACGTGGCTCTTAACCGATCATCAACAAGGTAACAAAATAACCTAAAACCATCATAGGTCTTGACCTTATAAGGTCCCCAAACATCAACGTGCATTAGATCAAACAAGTCTGTAACAGTTGTGTTTTTCCTTAGATTGGGGAGTCTATGACTTTTCTCGCGACAACAAGACTCACAAAGAATTTGACGTTTACAGAAAGATTTATAACTAACTTCAATTTTTCTATCTTTCCCTGTGGGAAGCGTCCTAATCTATGGTTCCATAAAAGCATAATGTCTTTACAATCAAAACTAGAACTACATTGGTAAAGCAAAAACAGTTCCTTCAGCAACCTTGTTGTCACAGTCTTGGTCTAGCAATAGATTCCCTCAAGCAGGTTCCTAAAGTCCTGAAAAGTACAACAAGTTGGATCAAAATAGAACTTTCCTGGCATGTCAGTGCGAGTCTAGCAACTGAAATCAAATTGAATTCGAAATCGGGACATACAAGACATTCCTTAAGGTGACCAGGTCATTAATTTTAACTTCTTTTGTCATTTCTATAGGTTGTGGGTGACCATCTGGCATGCTAACAATGTGGACATGGTTAAGGCACTTACAAGTGCAAAATTTATTCAAATCAGAGCACATGTACTCCGAGGCACCAGTCTCTAATATCCAATACATGGGTTTTCTAGTGCTGAAATTATTCACATTCAAAACTAGCAATAAAATCAGCACCAAATTTATTGAAGGTGCACAGACAAGGTAGGGCAAATAGACTTGACAGAACCTTCATTTCGCTGCTAATTCTAGATTTTGGAGAAATTTTGAGTTTTTGGCTAAGAAATGTGTTACCAGAGAAACCGTATCATACGTTATTGTGCATAGGAACTCAATTTCCAGCTTCTTGTTCCTTCGCATAGTGTGCCAAGATCTGGTTGATTTCTTCAGTACTGTTTGTTGTGTCTGGTATTGTTGTTGCCACTAGTGATGGTGGTCTCTTGGGTGTTGGTTGTCACCGTTGATTTCTTGTCCTTTCCAACTCTCCAATTCAGTGGAAACTGATCTTTTCAAAGCACTGCTCCTCGGTGTGTCCATTTTTATTGTAGTGTGTGCAACATAGATTCGTTCTTCTAACCCACTCCATCCCTTGACTTTAGTTCTGCCTCCCAAATATGTCTTGCCCCCGTAACCTGTCGAAAAGACAACACTCATTTCTCTAGCTTCACTTCCATTGTGAGATTATTAATGTTGTTTTTCCGCTTCTCTTGAATCATCAAGTTGTAAAGCTGCTCTATATTTGGCAATGACAACATCATCAGACATTCCCACGAACTTAAGAAAACTTACTATTTGCTGACATCAATAGTTTGATGCATCTTTGATGTTTTACGAAGGTTTTCAGTTGATCTACTCTTCCGCAGCTGCAGGTTGTGTTGACAGAATCCAATTGGTCCCAAAGAGTCTTGAGTTTGGTGAAGTAGACTTGATAAGTGGTGAAATAATGCTAGTTTAAGGTTTCTATTCACCTTCATTTTACTTGGTGCATAACCTATTTCATCACTTTATAAAGTAATTTTGTTAGTGAACTCATACTTTTGGACATACTTTATTAGGAACCTATTTCACCACTTTATGGAGTACTTTTTAGGCCTGGCAAATCGTATTTTTGTATCGTGTAAATGATAGAAACGATGCACGACACGAAATATACATGAAGATACACGATACATGTCACAAAATATTTTCGTGTATGGAATTCTATATACGAATATGAAAATTCAAAAACCTGTAAACGAAACGAAATATACAAAATTTATTTGTGTGTAAACGAATCACATGTGTACACGAATTAATGAAATAAATAACACATAAAGAAAGTAAATACCAAAACATTTATTTACACAAATTAATGAAATAAATAAGAAACACGAAATTTATTTTGCCTATACACGTATTACATGTGTACACGAATTATATGTCTACATGAATTATTTACATGTATTTCGTGACTACACGATATGTATACAATTAGATATGGTACACGACATGTTTATATATCATGTATATACGATACACAACCCAAATTAGTTTCATGTATAAAATTAAATACCTATACATGTTAATGTCGTGTCATATATTCATTTTTGTTACTTTTTTGTCAGGCCTAGTACTTTTGTGATTATAGTGAACTCATACTTTTGGACATACTTTATTGGGAAAATACTCATTTGAGTACATTTGGAAGGCCTAATGAGAGTCCACATCAATGATCAAACACTTTGGGAAGGATGTCAAACCAACAGGAAGCGTCCGGATGATTCTGGTGCAAATAGAAGCTCACAGGAGCCGACCGACCCAGGTGGGTCGGTCTAACTCGTCTCCAAGATACTGGAACCGACCGACTCAGGTGGGTTGGTCTGACTTAAAAGTGAGCATGTGTCGTCTTCCTCAGAGGGCCGACCGACCCACGGAACCTACCCAAGTGGGTCGGTCGGACGGAATTTCTGCCCATACTTACGTTTTGAAAAGCTGAATTTGGGGACACTCCTTCTCATTATTCATTCCACCCAACTCCAGCCATAAAGAAGAGAGAGAGGCAGAAACAAGGGTAAAAGAAGATGAGAAAAGAAGAGAATAAGAGGAGGAAGAAGGGCTTGAAGATCCTACCTTCATTGAAGCTCCAAAGCTCCTCTAATGGGTAATCCCTTTTCTCTCTTGTCTCTCTCTTTCTAATGGTTGGGTAGTCTCATTTTTGTATCCTAGGTTGGGTTTGACCCTAATGTTACTCAATGAATACACTTAAAATCTTCTTCATTGTTCAATTAATGCTTTATTTGATCAACTATTGCATTTATGGTGGTTCCTTTCAATATGAGGTTTTGAGATTGGGACTTGACCAAAGAGGGATAAAGCCTAGTTTTTGCACACTTGATTTGAGGGTAAAATCTTAGGGCTATTATTTAAGAGCTTGTGTTTAATGCTACCTAGTTACTTTGACCCTTTTTTATTAAGAGTTTTGATTAATTAGGTAAGAATTGATTGTTCAGTGATTTGGGGATTTTTTATTTTATCTCTAATAGACATCGTGAGAATGAGTTATGGTTATGAGTTTCATTAGGTAATTTAGCCGATTCCCCACTATTCTACGGTACTTTTCCATTCATTCCAACTAACCTTTTCAGTTTTCTGTTTATTGTTGCCCTTGTGTTTACAAACGACTAAGCTTGCCTCCGGCTAAACCCTCATTTACAGTTTTTAATCGTAATTTACTGAGATACCGAAGCTTGGGATTTAGAAACCAATTTCTTTGTGGTTACGACACTTGTTTTTACAATGAATTGGGTGCACTTGCCCATTGTAGCTAGATTTTACTGTTTATGTTAGAAATTTCTTCAACAAGACTCTCACGCTATCGTCACCATGCTTTAAGTTGGAAATTTCCAGTTCTAGGGTAGAAATTTGGGCAAGATTATCTCCTCGTATCAGAAATCAGTTCGTTCCAAATCTGGGCCATGGTGGAACCGAAGATAACACTTCCAGAAATATCCTTTTCCAAGGCTGTGATGAGCCACGACATCACCATATCATCGCACCTCTTCCAAACTCGGGCTAAAGGAGAGGAACTTTCCGGTTCTCAATCGAACCACAATGAACCCTAATTTGTTCTTTGTTGGTTGTGCTATCATAATGCTTCTCTTCCAGGCCACAAAACCGACACCATCGAATTTAGGTCCGGTGAGGAACATTTCTGGGTGGTCATAGTTATGCATGTAGTATGGGTCATTTGCCTCAGACTCCATGCGAGAAGCTCCAGGCCTTTCTTCAGTGTCTTTCTTCTCGGCTCATTCCTAAGGAACTTACTCTCCTTCCTTAGTGTCCATTTCTTGATTGTACGGTCAACTAGTATAGTGGTTAGAGATAGAAAAGAATCGACTTAAGCTCGGATACTATGTTATAATTTGTGTGACTTTGCAGAAATCAGAACTGAGAGAAAAGGAACTAACATATTAATTCTATTAGCTATTTATAACATATAATAGCTAATAGGCAAAACGACGAGTGCTACTAGAGAGTAACTAACATATTATATGTAATATCGTAACATATCCTAAGACTATTAACTATGTTAATTCTATCGAAGCACCCTCTTTGTTCAGGCTATTCCTTTGGGAGTAAGATGTTTGTTTCAACTTACAGATCCTTAGATGATTGCTTCGATGGAACTAATTGTCCATGTAATGTTGTGAATATCAGGGGACCGGGGCTCGTGATGCTGTTCAATCCGAGAGGAATTTTTGGTAAAGTTTACCAATTGGAGTTGTGGTTGGTCAAAAATACAAAGAAACAATTGAAATTTTTGTTCAAGCCAGATGGGTCAAGTATTGTTTTTAATAGTTAAGGTAGTGGGTGAGTTTCAAAACCAATATGGTCAAGTAAGATACATCAATTTACTAGTATGGGTTGGGACGTTTATCTTCAGTTTACTTGCTGATGGTTTTTACGGAAATTCCTATCTGTTTATCTTCAGTTACTGATCCATGGTTCTTCTACATAATTCCCCATTGGTGCTGAGAATCTCGACATCAGGACGTCGTTTGGAAGTTGCAAACTTGTTGTCTACTCCTGAGCTGGTGAAGTTACGAGGATTAGATTTTTAATTCTAGTATAAATGCATGTGGGGGAAGATGGGGGAGCAACATTGGAAGAACGTTCTTGGTTGATAACTCACAATGACAAAACAGAAAATTGAAAATCCTGAGGAAAGAGTCTATGATTAAAAGATTTTGTAAGGGAGTGTAGACGATGCGCTAACAGAAATGCTGGAGCATGTAGCTCACAGAATATAACAATAAATTATGTGGTTCATCAACTTAGGAACTACGAAAGGGTTCACTAGGCCTCATTCTTTTTACGAATTTATGAAACGAGTTTATTTTACCAACTTACTTTTCTCTCTACATGTCATATACATCAATTGCATATCAATTGTTTACTATTTCTCATACATACTTTTTCTCTCTACTCACTACAACATACTTGTTCAAAAAAAGCATTAATAATTGTCCTCTTTGATCTAAATATTGCCCTAGTTATATATTGTGGCAAAATGTATATTGTCTGTAAATTGCCCTACTAGCTATGTTGTAGTAAATTAATGAGAGACACCTTTTTTATTGCCCCTAAACAGGGCATTTAGATTTGTTGTTTCTGGTAAATATCAAATAGAACAAAAAATATATTGTTGTCATTAGTTAGCAACAATGTTCATAGGATCGCGATACGGATTAGGATCGTACGATCCCACCTAATAAATACGAGTTGGATTGTGCTAGACTCGGAATTGGTAGGATCATGGTAGGATCGGGTAGGATCGGTGGGATCGTTCAGGATCGCGATCCTGCACCGATCCCACCATTTACATTTTAGAACATACAAATATATAAAAAATCATAAAATGAGTTATCTTATTCATGATATCACCTCACGTCCTACACCTAATGACTTAACTATTTCCTAAATTTAACCCAAACTTATTCAATTTCCACTCATTCAACACAACAGCTTCAATCATCTCATTCAACCACCAAAGTGAACATCAATTTCAATCCTCTTAATTTTACCAGGAAAACGAAGGCAACAAAGCTTCAATCCTCTTTGTTCAACTAGCAAAGAGAAAGCAACACAACAACTTTAATCCAAAATTGAACAGCAGCACATTCAGCTTCATCTCCTCTCATTCAACCAGAAATAGCAGCGAACAACAACACAACATCGAACAATGGTTTCTTTTTAAACAGCTGTTTTTTATAACGAAATGTTAATAATATCTAGCATATTACGTGGCATAATTGACCAGAATCAATTGGATATATCTAATTATAATTTAATGTTACTGTTATATTTAATGGTTCATTTTTTCTTTTGACTATTTTATGATGCAAAGACACTAGCGTTACAGCAGTGTATCAATCGTAGTGGCAAACTATAGATTGAAATGCTTATTTGAAATCTCATAAAGTAGTGGATAGATAATAATTACTTAATTGTTCTATTATCTTCTAGTATAAAGCATGTTGTGGGACTTTTAAGTTTTGAAGCTGGCAAGCAGCAATGTCAAATTCTGGTTAGAGCTGGACCTAAAGGTTGTGTTGAGGTAGAAGGAAAATTTCTCTTAGTAATAGATCAAATCTAGGATGGGAACAAGGTATTGAGGTTGATCGTGCTATGAAAAAGTAAAGTGCATGTGTCATGTATTGCAACGTTGTGTATGTAGGGTGGTATTTATAGGCGGAAAGCGGAAACATCATTCATGGCACCAACATAGATGTGAAGCATGTTTGACAGTCTCAGCTGAATGAAATGTATCATATCTAACATTTTTTTTTTGTTTAAGAACTGAATTATGGGATTGTGATCCCACATGCTAATATTTTGATATTGTAAGAGCATATCTTACTTATCGATTTGCTTAAGATGATGAAATATATGTTATCTTTGCTGTAAAATTCTATATGATTTTAAGTTGGCTCATGCTTTTTCTTATTGAAGTTTCATAATATGCAAGATAAATGAACTACGAACTTATATTTATCAAATTTTGTAGGATCGTTCGATCCTACGATCGATCCCCGATCCGATCCTAGGGGTCATTACGATCCACGGTAGGATCGCGATCCTGAAACATTGGTTAGCAAAGAAGAGATAAAAAAGTATGTTGTAGGTGGTATTATCTGATAAGACAAAATAATATTGCCTTCTTGATGCTACTCAAGAAGGGCAGTTCTGCCACATTGTCAATTTAATACTACTCATGTACGACAATACTTTCTAATTGTCGTCTTTTGATATCTTTATGAATGACAAGTTGGACTATAACTAACGAATCATCAAATCTTAGTTCCCTTTTAATGTATAATAAAGCCAAAAAAACATGGTCTACGAAAATGTTATTGCTCATATTTAATTAAAAAAAATTCAAAAAAAAAGAAATCCGAAATACCATCCAACAATGACTTTCATTAATTGAAATGATTAGTCTGTACAAAATTGATCAAATAGATCATTCACTTACAATTCTAGATATTCTACTGCTTTCCACATCAGGAAGCATGCAAGAAATAAACATGGACCCTAAAATCCCTTTTATATAATAATGTTGTCAATGACCCTCAAATCTTTATATAATGAAATACCCCTAAATTAATTTAAATTAATTTAGGGGATTTCTTTTATTAAAACCGTAAATAATACCATTAATTATTATATTATAGTATGGTATGGTGAATAATAAATCATTATATCCTTATATGGAATTATGAAAATTAAATCATGGGATTTCTCCCATTTAATCCTAAGAAAACTATTAAATATTGGATTACCATAATTATTATATAGTATTATGAATTTAATAATAAGATTATAAGTCAATAAATCTTGGAAAATTTATAAACGCTCCAAGTGATTATAAAGATTTTAGAAAGAGTTGGAACATTGCTTTGAAACATAAAAGTCAATATAAAATTCTAGAAACCCTAAAGCCTTTAAGCCTTGCTAGGGTTGACTTTTTGAGAATGGTCAAACCAGCCCATGAAACCTAACCAATAAATAGGTTATGGAAAACCATGAAGATCGATAAAAAGAACGTAAAAAACAGATCATCCTAGCCAAGGTTATGATCAAATGAAGTTTAGAGCCAAAATTTTGAAAACAAAGCTGATGTGGCAGGTTTGCTGACTCATCGCGCGCCTCGGGATATGCGCCCCAGTACTTAGTCAATCTATCTCCTATTTTTCGGTAACAGATACGGTCTTGCCCTAACTTGTGACCTTCATAACTTTCTCATCTTATGGAATTTTTGAGTGCCGTCTCTTTGTTATCTTCTCCTACACTTCCTATAAACAACCAAACTCACACTAAACCTATTTCATCCAGTCAACCGGAAATTCGATCCAAAGTAGCCACCCTGCAAAAACGAAAATATGCAGATTTCAGTTTTCCTTCGATTTCAGGTAACTTCGTCTTGCCATAACTTCTTCGTTTCGCAGCCAAATTTCATGTTCTTTAGCTTGCTTTGAAGAGCTATAATCCCTCTACAACTTTCATGTTAATGGCCAAAAGCCATTCCCAACCGTTTGGAAGAACGAGGTGTCTAAATTTCGGATTTTCACCACATAAATCATAGTTTTCTTTCCAGAAAACGCAAGGTAAACTCGCAACTTCCAGCTTCGATTTCTTTCTGTGTAGTGCAAGTTAGGGTGAGTTCTTGCTATCATTGTGTAGAGTTAAGTTTCTTCTTTAGATTAAGCCCAAGAACTAGTTCCAACTCGGACGTGTACTGAAAATTATAGCGTTGCAAAGTAGGCTACTCGGTCGGGTTGTAAAGGGGGAAATTTTCCAGAGAACCGAAAACAAATCCTTTCGATTCAAGCAATTCCGGTAAGTTTTCTTCAAATTCCTTCAACCTTGCTAATCTATATTACATTATCGAAAAAACCATGTTCCAATTGCATCAATTACGCATTATATTGAGTGAATTTGTGAGATTCGAATTCGGAAACCCATATAAACCCTAACTTCGAAACCGAAATCGAAAACCGATGAATCTGCATTATAGCTAGCGAAATTAGTATCATTAGAACCGGAATTGAATTTCGAAACCATAGAAACAAGAATCACTCAATTTGGTTCTGTGGATTGTGAGAAAATGTCGAATTAGTACTCGAGTCGGTTCTCTAATCGCTGAAGAACTCGAAGATCTCGGGCCGTCCGATCGTAGTTAAGAGAAACGGACGGCCGAGATTAAAACGTTTCAGATTTAAGTTATTAAGGTTTTTATAAGTTCCAGTAAATAACCCTAACTTGTTGAATTAATTTAAATACCTTCCCGAATGTGTTTTGACTTGAAAGTTTAACCATAGATCCTTATAAAACTAGTTTATTTTATGTAAAGTAATATGGTTTTGGAGTTTTTAAACGTAAGTTATGATTTTTGCAATTTACGGGTATTATGGAATTATTTTTAAATTAAAAAGATATTTTTATGAGATAAAATTTTTATAATTTGTATAAAATGTTATAGTAGTACTGTACATTAAATTTGGGAATTTTTGGACTATGGTAAATGGGTTTAAAAATTGTGTATATGAGGTTTCATAAGAATAACTTCTAATATATGGTTTTTAATGTAACCAAGAATTAAAGTATGGTTTTTTAATAAACTTTTAAGCTGGGGAAAAAAATAAGGAAAACTAAATTAACATTTTATAACAGTATGTTTATAAATTTTTTGGGTAATATCTTTTAAGAGAGGTGAAATTATTTACATATAAGATATATACTTCTTTAAGTAGAAACTTGTGTAAATCAAGGAATTTAATTATTTTACGTTTATTTATTATAGTATATGGGAGTTAATATTCTTAATTAAAACTAAGGAATATATATATATTATATATATATTTACACATATATAAAAAGGGAATAAAGTAGTAACTTAGAGTAAAACAGGGAGCTAATAAATTAACATTTATAATAATTAAATATTATAAGAGCTAGTACCCAAGATATAGTAAAGAAATACTTTATGAAACCTACATGGAATGCAGTTAAATGTTGTAGTAATAAGATAGTTTAAATACAATAAGTTACATAGGGGATGTCTTAATTAAATTCTAATACGGTATGCGTATATATATTAAATATGAAGGAGAACACTTTATTTTATAAACCATATATCGGTTTGTGGTATGCCTAAAAGTTATTAAACATAATTAAATACAATAAAATTTCCTAAAAATGTTATGGATAAATCTTATTACATAAAGATATATATATAAATATATATGTATAAAATACATTAAAATAGATGAGGGAAATAATATTCCTTGTGATAGTTATAATAATAGATATTATAATATATGTTAAACCTTAGGTTTTAATCGGTGTGTAATTAAATAGTCACTATTAACTTAAGGGTTAATTATACAACATAATCGTAACACGGTCTTGGGTTAACCTACTAAGCCCAAGTCTATGAACTTCAAAAGCCCACTTAAACAATTCAAAGAGAGTTTGGGCCTTCTCAGGGTTAATCCTAAATCGTTCCAGTTTAAACGAAATGGGCCAAACAAAGATTTAATTAACGAAACCTAGCCCAAATCCTTGTGAGAGAGTAATGGTAAACCTGGAACTTTTTTTTTTAAAATAAGGTAAGCTATATTAAACAACCAACAGATCAATTACAACCTAACAGAACAAACAACTAGTAAACTGCAACAGCCTGCAGCTATATCAACTCCAGGCAACTCGCATACCCACCCAAACTAACAAAACCACTGCAACCAACTACGTATAATTGTCCATCTTTTTACCAAAGAATCCCATTAGCCCAAAACATTTACAAATCCTAAGATTTCTCCTAGAAACCGAAAAAGCAAACTTCCCCCATCTCAATTTCAGCTCTGTTTGATGCGCGCCACACAGCTCCTCACATCTGGGACAGTCCCAGAGAAGACCATTTCATTCTTGCTTTCCAAATATGGTAAATCACCACACCAACCGCAGCACTCCTCAAGGTATAAACCAGCCCAGATTTACCATTAGACATCCACAAACAGGTCATACAATCCGAGAAGGTAATAGGCAATTTACATAACAACCAAGAATGCAAACACTTCAGTAAACACCCTCCTACTGAAATCACACTCAAAAAATAGGTGATTCGAGTTTCTGACTGACCACAGAACACACACTCTGCACATATACTTTGATTCCAGATCCTCAATCTATCCTTACTTGCTAACCGATTATAGCAAGCTAGCCACCAAATGAACGACGCATGTGGTGTACAGTACTTCGACCACAAATTTATCCCATTCTCCCTCAGGCAGCATAGGGTGGATAATATCATATACCTCTCGCACTCCAAAAGTACTGCATTCACCCATCCTTCTAACCAGCACATCCTGCAGCCCCCGTCTCACCACTTCATCTCTCATTTTCAAAACAACTTTTCCACTAGAATGCGTGAGACCCCTTTAACTTCACATTCCAAATGTCACAACCTCTCAACAAATACTCCTTACACACTAACCAAAGCTGACTGATAAACTCCCTCTAGATTCAGTCGCAGCAACACACATAGCAACAACATGGATGCTTTATTCCACGACAAGACCTCCTTAATTCCCAAACCACCATTACATTTAGGCCTACATACTTTGCTCCAAGCCACAGGAGCTTTCCTCCCCTCATCATCTCCACACCATAAAAACCTCCTGCAACTTCCTATCAATCCAGTCCACAACAGTTTTAGGAGGAAAAAAAAAAATATTCGCCCAAAACCGTTGTATACTAACCAGAGTGCTTGGAACCAACTGTAACCGTCCCGCATAGCTCAGCTTTCTGACAGTCCAGTGAGATATACGAGAGGTAATTCTGTTTATCAACGGCAAAAACTCCTTACATTCCAATCTGTGAGAAGAGAGCGGCCACCCAAGGTATTTAACCGGCAAAGTACCAGCTTCAAATCCCAAAACCTCTAAAATTTTCTGTTGGTCCTCATCCTTAACACCACCAAAATAGACTTACACTTCTGTTTGCTAACCATCAGCCAGACGTAGCAGAAAAACTCTCCAACAAATCTTTAACAATACTAACCGAACCCACATCCCCTCTACAGAATATTAACAGATCATCTGTGAAACACAAATGGTTCAACCCAATCTTCTCACACTGGGATGAAAGTTGAAGTTAAGATCATTACAAGCACCTGCCAATGATCTACTCAAATATTCCATACACAATACAAAAAGCAGAGGAGACAAAGGATCTCCCTGTCGAAGTCCTCTTGCCCCCTTGAAAAAACCTCTACTTTGGCCATTCACCAGAATGGAGAAAAAAGGCGTCGAACACAGCACATGATCAATCTAACAACTGCTCATGGAAACCAAAACCAACCAACACCTCCTCAAGAAACTCCCAACTAACACTATCGTAAGCTTTATGGATATCAATCTTAAACGCACATCTCGGGGAAATATTTTTCCTCAATATCCCTGGATAATCTCCTGGCACAATAACACATTATGCGCGAGAGATCTACCCTGACAAACACCCCCTGGCACTCATTAATAATTCAGGCAACACCCCCTTAAGCCTAGCTGTAATGACTTTAGAAATGATCTTATAAATCACATTACAACAGGCTAGGGTCTCAGATCCTTAACTGTATTAGGATTAACAACTTTAGGAATTAAAGAAATGAGAGTAGTATTAACCTGTCTCAACAATCTACCCTTCTCAAAGAAATCCTCACAGCTCTTGTAACCTCCTTCCCATCAAGTGCCAAGCCGACTTGAAAAATAACGAACTAAACCCATCAGGACCTGGTGGCGCCTTGGTGTTCTTAATCGATCCCAAAGCTCCCAAACTTCCTTATCAGAAACAGGCCGGATAAGGTAATCATTCAACTCCACATTCACCTTTTTTCCCCATAGAAAACCCCCTGATCACAACTAACTCTAGCCTCCATTTCCTCCCCAACAGATTCTTATAAAAAATCCACAATATGATCAGCCAAATCTTCCTCCGAAACCAGTCTCACCACATTCTCATCAGTCAGCCAATGAATTCTGGAAGAGGACCTCCTAGCATTCATCACCCTATGGAAATATGCACTAGATTTGTCCCCCAACTGAATCCAGTCGACCTTAGCTTGCTGAGCCACATGCAATGCAGCATCCCAACCGACCGATTCAACTCCTGAATCTGGATAGCTTCTAAATGAATAATCTCCCTATCAAACGGCTTACTCATCAGACTTCTCTGAATATCAGCAGCTTGTATTTATTAGCCTCCACCTTCTCCCTTAGCTGACCAAACTTAGCCTTATCAGCACCTTCAGCTTGACCTTAGTATTCTTCATTTGCTGGACAACCCTGTACATCGACTACCCGACACATCAACTTCCCACGCATCCTTAATCAGACCAAGATAGCTCTCATCAGTAACCCACACATTGTGAAATCTGAACACTAGGACACTTTGCAACTGATTATCAAGCCTAACCAACGCAGGAGAGTGATCAGAAACATCAGGCAGGCAGATTCAGCACAAGAGTCACCCAATACATTTAACAGACATTATTCACCAGAACTCTATCTAGCTTGCAACAGATCCTAGTAGACGGATCTTGAACATGCTTATTCGACCATGTATAAAGGGCACCAGAAAACTTCAGATCAAAGACATCAATATCATCAACACAACTAATAAATTGAGAGTCAGAATCATCGAGCATCGCAGTACTATCCACCTTTTCTCCATACCGAAGCGTGCAATTAAAATCACCATGATCACCCAAGCGTCAACCATCGTAGCAACCAATCTTCGAAGAACAGCCCATAAATATTCCTATCAGTAACTGCATTAGCCGCATAACAACAGACAGCCAGAAGCAGACCTCACCATTTCTCGACAAACCTTGCAATGTAAAACCTGGTTAGTCATTTCCAAACAATGCACCACCCACAAGTCTTCATCCCACAGAAGAAGAATAATTCTACAATTCTTATCCAAGTCCATATTAGACACCCTACCCCATTTCCTCCCACACCATCTAGTAATACTATCAAATTTATTCATGATCCGAGTTTCTAAAATTGCAAAAATACCAACATTATTCTCAGCAGCAAAACGATCCACAACTGCTCTTTTATTCTGGGCATTCAGCCCCCGAATATTCCAAGATGCTATATGAAATCTACCCATTAGGCAGACCAGTTTCTTTCTGATAAGTGTCCAAATGAGCATGATTTATAGGTGTATTTAATATATTATATTATCACTTTTCTTGCTCATTTCTCCATTTCGGTTAGTTTTCCTCTAGTTTATGTTTATGATTATCTCACAAATTTATTGGTTTAACACGAGGAAAACCAAGCTGGGAGTAAAGTAGACGAAGAGACGAACGCATAGACGCAAACGGCTCGAAAACGGAGCCCAAACGAAGAATCTAGAGCGGTGGGTGGAAGTTCGTAGAAGAAAATAAGTCATGACCTCACCTGTGTCCGCGTGTGAACCGGGGCGGACGTGAGGGCGGCCAGGGCACAAGCAACCGCGCCTACTTGGGCGGACGTCTGGGCGGCCAGGCACATGCAACCGCGGGCGCCTATGCGGACGTGAGGGCGGTCAAGCTTACAAACCGCCTAGTATGGGGCGGACGCCAAGCGGACAACACTCTTGTCCCGCGTCTGTCTAAGCGGACAGCCACGCGGACGTGACTAAAAATCAGACGCGAACAGTTTTCTTCTTCGCGCCGACTGTCTGCAACTTGCTACCATATCCATTACCAGTCGGCGCCTAATTTTCCTCACGCGTGAACTCTGTCCCCTGCCAATGAATGAACCAATCAATGAGCTGCAATCAAACGGCAATAAATGTTCTTCCCCGCCTCAAACCATTCCTCAACTTGCTCACGCGTCTGTCTATCTTCAAACCTTCGCTTCCTCTATATAAACACACGTACCTTCTGTTCTCATTAAGACATCCACGACCCAACATCCACACTACAGACCACACATCACACGTCCATCCCATTTCTCTTCTCCCGTTTCTCCATTTTATTTATTTCACATTCCACCATATTCACCTCTAGTCCTACGTATACAAAATAGCAGAACGATGCAAGTGTGACTACAGATGATTTCTACTGCTCTTGTGTTCTGTTTATCTGTTTAATATGTTAGGCTAGAATACGTATACTCTAGGAATGGTTATTATGTGTTTGTATTAATTATGCAATATGTTTTACTGGTTATAATTAATGAAGTTTGTTACGCTTAAAGGTTATCTCGCATCTTTTTAATAAACCTCATGAATATTAAAATGTTTACTAGTCTGTTTTTAATTTCATCGGTTAGAAACAGATGGGTTAATTAAGCAGTAAAACTGTAAGAACTTATTTTCATCGTTTAAGTTAATACATGTTGCAAGAATAAAATTCCTCATACTCCTCTGCCGTTTACACGCATTTTGCTCGAGTTTTCATCGGACCTTGCATTACAGGTAACGAGTTCTATATGAGTTTTCATCGGACCTTAAGAAAATAACAGGAATCTTGCCAAACAATTATAATTAAACCAGTAGATATAGCATAATTAATCAGATCATATTAACCTGAACCAGAGTCCCGTTTAATTTATCTGTTAACTTAGTTTATTTTATCTTTCCTTTTTATTTTATACAAGTCAATTAATCCCCTTTTTGTGACACGCTTAGGTACTATAATATGTATATTAGTCCCACGGTTCGACATCCGGTCGCTTACATTACACTATACTATACGACCGGGATTTGTTTACAGCCCGACGTTTATTTTGGGTTTTAATTTCTTTTCTTTAATTTTAATTACACCACTTTAACCACTCAGATATACACGTCTGCAAAATATGTTTTACTGGTGTTGTTCTACTGTTATAATTTTAATGAAGTTTGTTACGCTTAAAGGTTATCTCGCATCTTTTTAATAAACCTCATGAATTATTAAAATGCTTACAAGTCTTTTTTTAATTCATCGTTAGAAACAGATGGGTTAATTAAGCCGTAAAACTGTAAGAACTTATTTTCATCGTTTAAGTTAGTACAAGTTGCAAGCATAAAACCTCATACTCCTCTGCCGTCCACCAGTGGGTGCTCGAGTTTTCATCGGACCTTGCACAACTGGAACGAGTTTCTTATGAGTTTTCATCGGACCTTAAGAATAAAAACAGGAATCTTGCCACAACAATTATAATTAACCAGTAAACCCTAGCATAAAAGAGCAGATATTACATTAACGTGAACCAGGAGAGACCTTCCCTAAAAATATGACAGTTGTTCGATAATGCCACACTCGCTTTTTGCTACTCTAAACTGCCTATAAAATGCGACTCTAAACTGCCTATAAAAAATGGAAAAAAATGAGAAAAATAATTGTAGAAGTGTCTGAAATTATGTCAAGTGACAACTGAAAGATGGTTTTTTTTTAAAGGAGTTTGTATAAAATTATTTCCTTCTAAATACTCTATTTTCGCTCATAATATGATAGATCTGCTAATTGTAAAAACCAATTTAGTTTAGCTTGGGATTATGGAAATATGTGGAAAGTCAAGGAAAGAAAAGGATAAAGACAAGGTACTCCGCTGTTTATGATTTTTCTAACCAAAAACAGGCCTCGTCTATCCGGTTATTAAGTTCTTCGGGGTGCTTTAACACCTATCTACCTAAGGTCTCGTGACCTGGGATAGAAGACCCAACACCGCTACAAGGATAGAGAGAAAAGTCTGGGGTACAAAAAATAGTGCAATTCAAAAAAAATATAATAATAATATGTGCTTTGTATATACAATTTGCACATTCAAAAAAAAGAGATGTAAATAATAATTGCAATTTATATTTATAAACATGAGTACGTGGTGTTGAAAGGTTGCGGAATAAGGCATTACTTCACACCCCATGTCATCCCGGGTTAAAGAATTGAAATTGGTTGGAATCCCAGGTTAATCTAACTTGTTTTCTGCAGTCTAGTTTTTCTATGCTTTTATTAAATTGTTCTTCTTCACTGTTTATAAAAACCTACTTCTAAGAGCAGAACTATTCTTTAAATTGTCACTTTGTCTAAATTCCCTTCTACACTTATTTAATCTTGTTTTATTATTATGGCTTAGAGATAATTATATTCCTTATTGCTTGAGGACAAGCAAAAGTCAAGTGTGAGGAAGTTTGATAAGTGCAAAACATATAGACTTATTAAGGTTTAATCACCTTATAAATTGTAGCATTTTTAGTAATGTTCTCACTTATCTTGGGTTTTTCCTATAATTTGTTGTTATATTAACTGATGTATTATATGTGTTAAATTGTAGGAAAAATGCCAAATAAAGACATATATTATAAAGGATTAAACAAGGTCACGCGTGAAGCAGGCGTAGAGGTGTGTCCGCCCTGCAACCGCCGTGGATTAGGCGGACAAGAGGGGGACGTCCGCATGTGTACCGCCCATGCAACCGCGGACGTGAGACAAATGAAGAACCGCAAGGCAACCGCCTTATAATAGGCGGACGTGCGTGAGAGCGAAGTTAGAGACAACCGCATGGACAACCGCATGAAATAAAGCGGATTCCATGCGGACATGTGTAAAATCCAGATCTGGAAATAAACGCGACGGGTAATCTTCTTCGCCGACTCTCTGCACTTGATTCCGCCATATCCTTTAGCAGTCGGCACCCACCTTAAATCACTCACGCGTTGCAGCTCTGTCCCCTGCAATCAATGAGCTGCAATCAATGGCCAATAAATGTTCTTCCACGCCAGGACTCTTCTCCTTCTTCTATAAATACCACGCCCATCCATCTTCTCCAGTGTCTTCCAGAGGCTCCTTCCGTGGTCCTTAGGAGATCCAATTAAACCCATCAATCCATCTCGTTCCACTACACATTCACTCAACTCGTCATTTCATTTCTAATCTCCCGCTTCCATTTGTTTTCTCTCATTTCACTAATCTCACCTCTAGTCTCAGTATTCAAATAGCAGATCTCTATTTAATAGTTAGGCTAGTTACGTATACTCTGGGAATAATTACTACTATGATCTGTATTAGTTTTGCAATATGTTTTACTGGTTTTAATTTTAATGAAGTTTGTTACGCTTAAAGGTTTTCTCGCATCTTTTTAATAAACCTCAGATTTATAAAATGCTTACTAGTCTGTTTTAATTCATCTGTAACGCCCCTATTAACCATAAATACAGCGGAAAACAAAATCTAAGGCGATTACAAGACCATCGGGTTCCAAACACCCGGCACCAACCTCACCAATTACAACCTTTACAATTAACTAGTTACGGTCTGAACTTCGAGAAAACTTAATATAAACAAAACAATAAATAAACACATTCACTCTCCATAAACCTAGTCCCATCCCAATCACTCATGCTCTTCGTGGCACCTGTAATTCAATTTGTACCTGCAAGATGAAACCAAGCAGCCCACCCCAAAAGGGCGGGTCAGTTCCCTGGAATGGAACTGGTACAATTCTCCAAAACAAACTTATAAAACATAACTCTTCAAAATAAATAGTAACATGAAAACAAACTCTTAAAAGTAAAACAGAGATAAAGCCACTCAAAACAATCAAGTTAAAGAGAAAAGAAAACAAGACAAAGATAGAGATAGAGAACTTCCAAACAAGTCATCCACTTAAGTAGTCACACCCATAGTTAGCAAGCATCCATTGTTGATGTTAGAACCAATTCCCGTTAGGAGTAGAAAAACTCAGATAGTCACAAAGGACTAGGAACGATGAAGTAGATCCAAGAACCAAGAACTCGAGAGTGGAATAATTCAACTGGGAGAGATGGCCCCCACCGCCAATATCAATGTCCATATGGACGAGGGATATACAGCCCCCTGCTGTCATAATTTCAATGTCCTAGTGGACGAGGGATATACAGCCCCTGCTGTCAAATATCAATGCCCCTATGGGCGAGGGATATACAGCCCCCTGCTGTCATAATTTCAATGTCCTAGTGGACGAGGGATATACAGCCCCCTGCTGTCAAATATCAATGCCCCTATGGGCGAGGGATATACAGCCCCCTGCTGTTACCATTAAAGACGCGCGCACGTCGAAAGAAGGATTTCCAAGATTGACCTTTTCCAAAAATCCCGCTAGATCACCAACTACCCAGAGCAATACCAAAACACTCAGTCCTACAGAGTGCAGAAGCGTAAACCCTAAGCAGCCAATGTCTAACGGGCAACCAAGTAGAAGAACCAATACCCAAGTGAGTTCCACATCCAAGGCTCAGTTAGTCACAAGCTGAGTCAGTCACACAACCATTTCTTATGTTTAGAAGTTCTCTCTTAAAGTCAGTTAGCGTTTCCAAAACATTCCACAAGTCAACCAGCAAAAATATCGTGAGTACGAGAAATCGTACAAAACATTCCATAAAGTCCAAAACACGTCAAGCTGAGTACGAGAAATCGTACAAAACATTTCAGAAAGTCCAAACATAGCAAGCTGAGTACGAGAAATCGTACCTGGGTAACGTTGTAGCAGTTCTAGACAATTGCGTAAAACAATCAACAGTACTCTGAAGAATATTAAAGGTAATCTATCATCAATAACTCATACCCTAAGTCAAAACTTAAATAAATTCCTCACTCGTATTCCAAAACCTCATCATCTTGTAAGCCCTCACTTAAATGTTATGTATAGCCTTTGACTTGTTTTAGAATGTTGTATAGCCCAAGGTTGTAGACCAAGGAATGTTTTATTAACACTTGTTAATTGTTCCACCCTTATCCACTTTACCCATACCTAACCATAATTCTCACATTAAAGACCTTTATAACATAAGTGCATTATACGTTATTCAATCAATCTTAGAATTTCAATAACAATTCTTAAGCTCAATACTTTATTCTTACTTTAGGACATACATCGTGTTATGACCAATGATGGGTTTATCTTAGAATACTATACTATTATTTCACAATTTATTGACTATGTATCTTTATCAATATCTACTAGATAATCCATTATAACTAAGTTTTCCCCCTTAACTTAATTAAGATCTACATCCTGTATACTGAAATCGTAGTGTTGTAGATGCATTTAGTATAACTTATTTGAGCTACTAAACTCAATTATCTTATCTTTAGTTCAGAATGCCTTTAATTACAACCATCTATTAATCTTGTCATAAGTTGTTAAATTACTTTTCATCTTGAAATAACCATATTATAGTTAACTCAACTTATCGAACTCTCACATTTAGTATCCACAAGGTATATTATTTACTTAATCCATAACTTTATAATAAGGTGTTTAAGATAACCTTTATGTATCCTTACTTACATTTTTCTCCTAAATGTTTTATTTTTACACACATTCTCTATAGACTATGTATAATCCTTTTGTACTAAACTTCAATAAACTTAAGTCTTAAATACGTTTTAAATTGTTTACAAAACCTAAGGTTTCAAAGGAATAACTTAATAAATTAATTTCCTTTATTGTATTTAGGATGGACATTATATCTAGCATTAAGGTAGAATTTATCAAAGAATTAAATTTGGTTCGTAAGTGAAATTGTTAATTCTTAATAAGATAATATATTCTGAACAATCTCCATACCTTATATTCAAATGACACATTAATATTCCAGTGTCAAAAGGTAAATCATATAATCTCTTATGTAACCTAATTTCATCTAATTAAAGGTTTAAAGATTTTAAGTATCTAATTCATTTACAAACCTCCTTATAAATTCTAACTACTAATACTTACTTAACTATAAACTCACATCCTGAATATGGTGTATTAAATGTATTTATATGGCTTAACTAGTTGTAAGAAACTTAAGGATTATTATTTAGATTAATTCCTAATCATAGTTTAATGTAGTTTTATATCATAATCCCTTTTAATGATTTTATCTTAAAATATTAAGTTATTACTCAATACTATAAATATTAAGAAATGATTAAATCTAGACTTATTTATCCTCTTCACATTTAGATGTAAAAGTAACTCTTTATTTTATTATTGTTTATATAATAAGAACATTTAAATGTAAAAGTATTTATTCATTTTATTATCAATTATATAATAAGATCTATTTGTGTAACACTTTATGTAAACTAATTACAAATATTCCTAAATTTCAACTTATTAATTTCTTAACCCAATTATAGATTTACATTGTGGACATTGACTAAATATATACATGTATTTTAATACTGTTTATATAAATCTTAGAAATTCAAGGGTAACTAAAAACTCAATTCATAACCATAAATTAATACCACCTCATATAGTATTCTATTATTAGTATATGTAGAGGTTTTATTTTAACTCATTAATTCCTTCATATTATATTTCTATAAGGTATTTTATTTCTTTTATTTATTTATTTATTATATATATATATATTCTTCCTATTATATTTCTCACAAGGAATGTTATTTCCTTTATCTATTTTTATTGTATTATATATATATATATATACATATACCACATATATTAAGATTTATCCAGAACACTCTTTAAGAAATTCTATTGTATTTAATTATACCTAATATCTTGTAGACATATCAAAACTGATTTATGGTTTATAAAATAAAGTATTTCCCTTAGTTTTAGTTAAACATATTAGCTTCCATATTATATATAATAAACAAAAATGTAGTTTAGTTAAATTCCTTGATTCACTATAAGTTACTTCTTAATTCCCTTTTATAAATGCGTAAGAATAAATAAAATATATTTGTTCCTTAGTTTATTTAAAATGTTAACTCCCATATAATAGTAAATAAAATGTAGGATAATTAAATTCCTTAATTTATATAAGTTCCTACTTAAGTAAGTAAATATACATATATGTAAATAATTTCATTTCTCTTAAAAGCTAATACAAAAACATTTATAAACTTACTGTTATAAAATGTTAATTTAGTTCCCTTTATTTTCCCCAGCTTAAAAGTTAATTAACAAACCTTACTTTAATTTTTGATTACATTAAAAACTTTATATTATAGGTTATTCTTATGAAAAACTCTAAACACAATTTTAAAACCTTTACCATTGCCCAAAAATTCCCAAACTTAATATACAGTAACTATAACATTTTAGACATATTATAAAATTTTTATTTCATAAAAATATCTTTTTAATTTAGCCAAATAATTCCAGAGAAAAGCCGTAACTTGTAAAAATCATAACTTATGTTTAAAAACTCCAAATCCATAATAATTTACATCAAAATAAACTACATAAAATAAGGAATCTATGGTTAAAATTTCAAGTCAAAATACATTCGGGAAGGTACTTAAATTAAACAAGTTAGGGTTATTTACTGAAATTATAGAAACTTAAATAAACTAAATCTGAAACGTTTTAATCGTGGCCGTCCGTTTTCTAACTACAATCGGACGGCCCTGTATATCGAGTTCTTCAGCGAATACACTACAAGCCCGAGTACTAAATCTCAATTCTCCCAATCTACAGAACGAATTGAGTGATTTTGTTTCTATGGATTCTTAAAAATTTCGGTTCTATGGTACCGTTTTCCCCAATTATAATGCAATATATGTCAAGATTCGAAATTGTTTCGAAGGTTAGGTTTCATCGGTTCCAGAGTTGAGTTCGAACACAAATCCATCAAATTCTCTTAATATAGTACGTAATTGACACAATTGAAACATGGGTTAGGTCGGAATTGTAAAACCGGTTAGCATAATCGGAGGAGAATTGAAGAAAGCTCACCGGAATTGCTCGAATCGAAGTGATTTCGAGATCGGGTTTCTGGAAAAAATTCGAACTTCCGACCAGTTCGTGAAGCAACCTTCGAGGATCTATAAGTTAGCACAGATCGAGTTAGGTTGTGTTTTGGGCTCATTAGAAAGATGAAACTTAGATCTACACATTGATAACTAGAACTAATCCTAACTCGCATCATACAGAAAGAAAATTGACCCGAAAGTTACGAGTTTACCTCTCTGTTTCGGTATGATTTTATGTGCTGAAAAATCCGAAACTTTGAGCGACTATAACTTCCAAACGGTTATGATTCAGGCTTGGGCATAAACATAAGAATTGTAGAGGGTTAGAGATCTACACAACGAGCTAAAGAAAACAAATTTGGTTGAGAAAGAAGGATTTATGGCTAGACGAATTTACCTGAATTCGAAGGAAAATGGAAATCTGGGTTACGACTGTGAAAGGTGCCAACTTGAGAACGATTTTCCGTTGATGTGGATGGAGTTAGGGCTTGTATGAGTTATGAATTGTGTAAAGAGAGGAATTAAGGAGAAGAGAGTGGTGAAGACGGCACTGGAAAATTCGAAGTTAATGAGAGAGTTATAGCCGTCACAAGTTAGGTCAAAAACGGTTGTTTGCTGGAGAAAATCAAGGAGGTAAAAATCTGCTAAGTGTTGGGACGCACGAGAGGCTGACACGTGGCACTTATGAAATTTTGGCTCTAAACTTCAAACTAGCATAACTTTGGCTAGGATGATCCGTTTTTGACGTTCTTTTTATCGATCTTCATGGTTTTCCATAACCTATTTATTGGTATAGGTTTCATGACCTGGTTTGACCATTCTCAAAAAGTCAACTCTAGCAAGGCTTAATAAGCTTTAAGGTTTCTAGAATTTTATATTGACTTTTATATTTCAAAACAATGTTCCAACACTTCCCAAAATCTTTATAATATATATGGAGTGTTTAATAATTTCCCAAGATTTATTGACTTATAAATCTTATTATTAAATTCATAATACCATATATAATAAATAATTAGGGTTAAATAGGAAGAAAACCCCTAAATAAATTCACAACCCCATATAATAATTTATATTCATAATTCCATATAATAATTAATATTCATAATCCATATAATAATTTAATACTTAATAGTATTATTAAAGGTTTAATAAAAGAAATCCCCTAAATAATTTAAATTAATTTAAATTAATTTAGGGGTATTTCAGCATATCCCCCTTAAAAGAAACTTCGCCTCGAAGTTTAAAAATCAACTAATAAGCACTCACACCGCTTCGGGTGTGCTGAGACAATAAAAGTTCCAATGAAGTTCCATACCAAAACAATCCTTTATTTCCATCCACTCCATAACAACATTCCACTCAAGATTACTCAAAATCAAACTGAATCAGGATATACCAAGATATAACATGATGAAAATCAAAAGTCACATACTGAGTCATAATGCAAAAAGCACAAAAACACCAGCCACACAAACACCTCTCATTCTGCTAATACTGTTCTCCTTTGCTAACAATGCAACGAGGCATAATCCGGATGAGATAACGAAGGAGGAGTATGCCAGCATATCCCCCTTAAAAGAGCTAAGGTACGCCCTCGTACCGCTACTAATGGCACATTCAAAGAATTCAACACCTTATTAACCAGCTTTGTTGAATTTTACTGCACCGTTGATTATATCTATGATCGTTATATATATCTGTATCTCTTGATTGTTATGTATTTGTATTTCCTTGGTGGTTATAAAATTTTATCTTATGATTATTATCCATTCATTTAATGACTGATACAAATTATATGTCCATATATGATCATTTATCATATCAATTATATTACTAAGCTATACCTCAGGTGTAACGTACTTGAGTAGTTTAACATAATATTCCCGATCATTTAATAATCCTCAATAATCTTCCAAAATTATCTTCAAAGGTTTATTAGCCAACCATATGTTAAAACTTATAAGATAAATATTTTCTGTGACTTTTCAAGTTTCAATTGTTTTTATAATTAATTATCGTATTTTAGATGATTCATTCAGTGTTTACTTTATAAAATTTACTTATTATATAACTTCACCCAAGGCAGAATTTTAGGAAGTTCGTTCCAAAATCTGATTCCTTTATCTTAAAATTTATACATTATATATATTTCAAGGTAGGGACTCTGTATAAATTTTAGGTCAAATGAGCTAGTCTAATGAAAACTCACTCACTCTTGGTAATTATTTTTCTTAAGGTTTGTTCTATGTAAGTATTCTCCTGATTATTAAATCTTAGTACTCTTAGATAATGGTGGCTTTTGGTAAATATCACTCTTAGTGTGTCTTTTAAAATTTTATACCTGTATAATGTTAAACTTCCAAGTAAACATGAGATTTTCAATCTTTAAGTAACTCTCAATTTTTTTTTTTAAGATGCTCAATACTCAAGTATTTAAGGATCAATGATATTTAGTTTAGTATTACTCTTCTCTTCACTCAATCTTTAAGTAACTTCTTTTATTGATTTTGTTTTTTTTTTATAATCAACCAGGGGTAGATGTTGTATCTGGAGTACCCAAACTTAATCCCCTTCCTCCATATATAGGTATTTTTCACCAAAGATTTAACTCAATAAATCTTTACATGTATGAATTAATACTGGATCTTAATATATAAATTTGAATTGTTCATTGTGGCTAGTAATGAAATATGCCTAGCTCAAGATTTCATGATGGTAACGTCTTACCACCACTTCCCTCAAGTTCAACACAATCCATCACCTGCGTAGAAGATTATTTACAGTTAGATGACAAGGCTTGTCTAGCCCTAAACTTCCAGAAGTGGGTGTGCACCCCCACTACTTTCAGCCTAGGAGTTCGTCGCACCAGGCACTTCCCGTAGGGTGTTAGGTTTATGTGTTTCTTTCTAAATTAACATAGAGTTTTAATGTGTTTTATAAGTTCAGATGTTGATCTTTTCTAATACGCTACTAGTTCTTGTTAGCTTAATAATTTTCTAGACTTAAGATTTATCTTAAACATTATCTTTAGGTAATAAATTGATACCAAGTAGTTCATGAGATTTATTTTCAAACTTTAAGGAGTTGAAGTACTTTCACATAATATCAATACTAATTTAGTTATTTAAAGTTCTATTTGTATACTGTTTTCAACCAAAAGTATTCTTTAAAATTCTAGGAATTTTGTGTACTAGCTTTTAAAGGATTGCATTTTAGCAATGTATTCTCCATGAGCATGCTTTTGAAAAATAGCTTAATATTTGGTTTATCTCAACTAAAATCTTATCGTTTTATATAGGATGTTCCAAACTTATATATATGTATATATATATTATTTCCTGTAGTTTATTGTTGGAACGGTATAACAACACATCACACTCAACAGACATTCACAAAGAAAAGTGTGTAAAGGAATCGTTCACAATTCCAACAAGGGTTAGGAGTCGTGCCTTACTGGAGTCCTCACTTCCCAATTCTACCCCAGTCCCCAGTTTTAAGTGCACCTATAATCTAAGTATTTCACTCGGCTTGTTTTCTCGGGTTCAGAGCGTAACTACGCTCTGATACCACTTTCTGTAACGCCCTATTAACCATAATACAGCGGCGGAAACAAAACTCTAAGGCGATTACAGACCATCGGGTTCCAAACACCCGGCACCAACCTCACCAATTACAACCTTTACAATTAACTAAGTTACGGTCTGAACTTCGAGAAAACTTAACATAAACAAAACAAAAATAAAATACATTCACTCTCCATAAAACCTAGTCCCATCCCAAACACTCATGCTCTTCGTGGCCACCTGTAAATCAATTGTACCTGCAAGATGAAACCAAGCAGCCCACCCAAAAGGGGGGGTCAGTTCCCTGGAATGGAACTGGTACAATTCTCCAAAACAAATATAAAAACATAACTCTTCAAATAAATAGTAACATGAAAACAAACTCTTAAAGTAAAACAGAGATAAAGCACTTCAAAACAATCAAGTTAAAGAGAAAGAAAACAAGACAAAGATAGAGATAGAGAACTTCCAAAACAAGTCATCCACTTAAGTAGTCACACCACATAGTTAGTAAGCATCCATTGTTGATGTTAGAACCAATTCCCGTTAGGAGTAGAAAAACTCAGATAGTCACAAAGGACTAGGAATGATGAAGTAGATCCAAGAACCAAGAACTCGAGAGTGGAATAATTCAACTGGGAGAGATGGCCCCCACCGCCAATATCATGTCCATATGGACGAGGGATATACAGCCCCCTGCTGTCATAATTTCAATGTCCTAGTGGACGAGGGATATACAGCCCCTGCTGTCAAATATCAATGCCCCTATGGGCGAGGGATATACAGCCCCTGCTGTCATAATTTCAATGTCCTAGTGGACGAGGGATATACAGCCCCCTGCTGTCAAATATCAATGCCCCTATGGGCGAGGGATATACAGCCCCCTGCTGTTACCATTAAAGACGCGCGCACGTCGAAAGAAGGATTTCCAAGATTGACCTTTTCAAAAATCCCGCTAGATCACCAACTACCCAGAGCAATACCAAAACACTCAGTCCTACAGAGTGCAGAAGCGTAAACCCTAAGCAGCCAATGTCTAACGGGCAACCAAGTAGAAGAAACCAATACCCAAGTGAGTTCCACATCCAAGGCTCAGTTAGTCACACAAGCTGAGTCAGTCACACAACCATTTCTTATTTAGAAGTTCCTCTTAAAGTCAGTTAGCGTTTCCAAAACATTCCACAAGTCAACCAGCAAAAATATCGTAGTACGAGAAATCGTACAAAACATTCCATAAAGTCCAAACACGTCAAGCTGAGTACGAGAAATCGTACAAAACATTTCAGAAAGTCCAACACATAGCAAGCTGAGTACGAGAAATCGTACCTGGTAACGTTGTAGCAGTTCTAACAACTTGCGTAAACAATCAACAGTACTCTGAAGAATATTAAGGTAATCTATCATCAAACTTGTACCCTAAGTCAAACTTAAATAAACTCCTCACTCTTATTTCAAAACCTCAATCATTTTTAAGCCCTCACTTAAATGTTATGTATAGCCTTTGACTTGTTTTAGAATGTTGTATAGCCCAAGGTTGTAAGACCAAGGAATGTATTTTATTAACACTTGTTAATTGTTCCACCCTTATCCACTTACCCATACCTAACCATAATTCTCACATTAAAGACCTTTATAACATAAGTGCATTATACGTTATTCAATCAATCTTAGAATTTCAATAACAATTCTTAAGCTCAATACTTTTATTCTTACTTTAGGACATACATCGTGTTATGACCAATGATGGGTTTATCTTAGAATACTATACTATTATTTCACAATTTATTGACTATGTATCTTTATCAATATCTACTAGATAATCCATTATAACTAAGTTTTCCCCCTTAACTTAATTAAGATCTACATCCTGTATACTGAAATCGTAGTGTTGTAGATGCATTAGTATAAACTTATTTGAGCTACTAAACTCAATTATCTTATCTTTAGTTCAGAATGGCCTTTTTACAACCATCTATTAATCTTGTCATAAGTTGTTAAATTACTTTTCATCTTGAAATAACCATATTATAGTTAACTCAACTTATCGAACTCTCACATTTAGTATCCACAAGGTATATTATTTACTTTAACCATAACTTATAATAAGGTGTTTTAAGATAACCTTTATGTATCCTTACTTACATTTATTTCCTAAATGTTTATTTTTTACACACATTCTCTCTATAGACTATGTATAATCCTTTGTACTAAACTTCAATAAACTTAAGCCTTAAAACACGTTTTAAATTGTTTACAAAACTAAGGTTTCAAAGGAATAACTTAATAAATTATTTCCTTTATTGTATTTAGGATGGACATTATATCTAGCATGAGGTAGAATTTATCAAGAATTAAATTCTGGTTCGTAAGTGAAATTGTTAATTCTTATAAGATAATATATTCTGAACAATCTCCATACCTTATATTCAAATGACACATTAATATTTCCAGTGTCAAAAGGTAAATCAATATAATCTCTTATGTAACCTAATTTCATCTAATTAAAGGTTAAAGATTTTAAGTATCTAATTTCTATTTACAAACCTTTTATAAATTCTAACTACTAAATACATTACTTATTTATAAACTCACATCCTGAATATTGGTAATAAATGTATTTATATGGCTTAACTAGTTGTAAGAAACTTAAGGATTATTATTTAGATTAAATCCTAATCATAGTTAATGTAGTTTATATCATAATCCCTTTTAATGATTTTATCTTAAAATATTAAGTTATTACTCAATACTATAAATATTAAGAAATAATTAAATCTAGACTTATTTACTCTTCACATTTAGATGTAAAAGTAACTCATTTATTTTATTATTGTTTATATAATAAGAACATTTAAATGTAAAAGTATTTCATTCATTTTATTATCAATTATATAATAAGATCTATTTGTGTAACACTTTATGTAAACTAATTACAAATATTCCTAAATTTCAACTTATTAATTTCTTAACCCAATTATAGATTTACATTGTGGACATTGACTAAATATATACATGTATTTAATACTGTTTATATAAATCTTAGAAATTCAAGGGTAACTAAAAACTCAATTCATAACCATAAATTAATACCACCTCATATAGTATTCTATTATTAGTATTATGTAGAGGTTTTATTTTAACTCATTAATTCCTTCATATTATATTTTCTATAAGGTATTTTATTTCTTTTATTTATTTATTTATCGTATATATATATATTATCCTTCCTATTATATTTCTCACAAGGAATGTTATTTCCTTTATCTATTTTTATTGTATTATATATATATATATACATATACATACATATATTAAGATTTATCCAGAACACTCTTTAAGAAATTCTATTGTATTTAATTATACCTAATATCTTGTAGACATATCCAAAACTGATTTATGGTTTATAAAATAAAGTATTTCCCTTAGTTTTAGTTAAACATATTAGCTTCCATATTATATATAACAAAAAATGTAGTTTAGTTAAATTCCTTGATTCACTATAAGTTACTTCTTAATTCCCTTTTATAAATGCGTAAGAATAATATAAATATATATTTGTTCCTTAGTTTATTTAAAATGTTAACTCCCATATAATATAGTAAATAAAATGTAGGATAATTAAATTCCTTAATTTATATAAGTTCCTACTTAAGTAAGTAAATATACATATATGTAAATAATTTTATTTCTCTTAAAAGCTAATACAAAACATTTATAAACTTACTGTTTAAAATGTTAATTTAGTTCCCTTATTTTCCCCAGCTTAAAAGTTAATTAACAAACCTACTTTAATTTTTGATTACATTAAAAACTTTATATTAAAGGTTATTCTTATGAAAAACTCATAAACACAATTTTTAAAACCCTTTACCATTGCCCAAAAATTCCCAAACTTAATATACAGTAACTATAACATTTTAGACATATTATAAAATTTTTATTTCATAAAAATATCTTTTTAATTTAGCAAATAATTCCAGAAAAGCCCGTAACTTGTAAAAATCATAACTTATGTTTAAAAACTCCAAATCCTTAATAATTTACATCAAAATAAACTACATAAAATAAGGAATCTATGGTTAAAATTTCAAGTCAAAATACATTCGGGAAGGTACTTAAATTAATTAAACAAGTTAGGGTTATTTACTGAAATATATAGAAACTTAAATAAACTAAATCTGAAACGTTTTAATCGTGGCCGTCCATCTCTATTAACTAGATCGGACGGCCCTGGTTTATCGAGTTCTTCAGCGGAATTACAATCAAGCCCGAGTACTAAATCTCATATCTCCAATCCACAGAACGAAATTGAGTGATTTTGTTTCTATGGATTCGTAATCAAATTTCGGTTCTATGGTACCGTTTCCCCAATTATAATGCAATATATCAAAGATTCGAATTGTTTCGAAGGTTAGGGTTCATATCGGTTCCAGAGTGAGTTCGAACACAAATCCATCAAATTCTCTTAATATAGACGTAATTGACACAATTGAAACATGGGTTAGGTCGGAATTGTAAAACCGGTTAGCATAATCGGAGGAATTGAAGAAAGCTCACCGGAATTGCTCGAATCGTGTGATTTCGAGATCGGGTTTCTGGAAAAAATTCGAACTTCCGACCAGTTCGTGAAGCAACCTTCGAGGATCTATAAGTTTTAGCACAGATCGAGTTAGGCTTTGTTTTTGGGCTCATTAGAAAGATGAAACTTAGATCTACACATTGATAACTAGAACTAATCCTAACTCGCATCATACAGAAAGAAAATTGACCCGAAAGTTACGAGTTTACCTCTCTGTTTCGGTATGATTTTATGTGCTGAAAAATCCGAAACTTTGAGCGACTATAACTTCCAAACGGTTATGATTCAGGCTTGGCATAAACATAAGAATTGTAGATGGGTTAGAGATCTACACAACGAGCTAAAGAAATCAAAATTTGGTTGAGAAACGAAGGATTTATGGCTAGACGAATTTACCTCAATTCGAAGGAAATGTAAATCTGGGTTACGACTGTGAAAGGTGCCAACTTGAGAACGATTTTCCCGTTGATGTGGATGGAGTTAGGGCTTGTATGAGTTATGAATGTAAAGAGGGAATTAAGGAGAAGAGAGTGGTGAAGACGGCACTGGAAAATTCGAAAGTAATGAGAGAGTTATGGCCGTCACAAGTTAGGTCAAAAACGGTTGTTTGCTGGTGGAGAAAATCAAGGAGGTAAAAATCTGCTAAGTGTTGGGACGCACGAGAGGCTGACACGTGGCACTTTATGAAATTTTGGCTCTAAACTTCAAACTAGCATAACTTTGGCTAGGATGATCCGTTTTTGACGTTCTTTTTATCGATCTTCATGGTTTTCATAACCTATTTATTGGTATAGATTTCATGCCTGGTTTGACCATCTCAAAAAGTCAACTCTAGCAAGGCTTAATAAGCTTTAAGGTTTCTAGAATTTTATATTGACTTTTATATCTCAAAACATGTTCCAACACTTCCCAAATCTTTATAATATATATGAGTGTTTAATAATTTTCCCAAGATTTATTGACTTATAATCTTATTATTAAATTCATAATACCATATAATAATGTATAATAATTAGGTTAAATAGAGAGAAAACCCCTAAATAAATTTCACAACCCCATATAATAATTTATATTCATAATTCCATATAATAATTAATATTTCATATTCCATATAATATTTAATACTTAATAGTATTATTAAAGGTTTAATAAAAGAAATCCCTAAATTAATTTAAATTAATTTTTAAATTAATTTAGGGGTATTTCATCATCGGTTAGAAACAGAGGGTTAATTAAGCCGTTAAAACTGTAGGAACTATTTTTCATCGTTTAAGTTAGTACAAGTTGCAAGCATAGTTTGATAAGTGCAAAACATATAGACTTATTAAGGTTTAATCACCGT
Source organism: Limonium bicolor (assembly GCA_023374045.1). Lineage (NCBI taxonomy): Eukaryota > Viridiplantae > Streptophyta > Magnoliopsida > Caryophyllales > Plumbaginaceae > Limonium > Limonium bicolor. The sequence goes on from CM041778.1 coordinate 142,731,663, forward strand.
ATAAATTGTAGCATTTTTAGTAATGTTTCTCACTTATCTGGTTTTTCCTAAATTATGTTGTTATATTAACTGATGTATTATATGTGTTAAATTGTAGGAAAAATGCCAAATAAAGACATATATATAAAGGATTAAACAAGGTCACGCGTGAAGCAGGCGCAGAGGTGTGTCCGCCTGCAACCGCCTTGGATTAGGCGGACAAGAGGGGGGACGTCCGCATGTGTAACCGCCCATGAAACGCGGACGTGTGAGACAAATGAAGAACCGCTAGGCAAACCGCCTTATAATAGGCGGACGTGAGGAGCGGAAGTAGAGACAACCGCATGGACAAACCGCATGAAATAAAGCGGACGCCATGCAGACATGTGTTAATCCAGATCTGGAAATAAACGCGACGGGTTATCTTCTTCGCCGACTCTCTGCAATTGATTCCGCCATATCCTTTAGCAGTCGGCGCCCACCTTAAATCACTCACGCGTTGCAGCTCTGTCCCCTGCAATCAATGAGCTGCAATCAATGGGAAATAAATGTTCTTCCACGCAGACTCTTCCCTCCTCTATAAATACCACGCTCCATCCATCTTCTCCAGTGTCCTTCCGGAGGCTCCTTCCGTGGTTCCTTCGGAGAGTTCCAATTCACCCCATCAATCCATCTTCGTTCACTACACATTCACTCACTCGTTTCATTTCATTTCTAATCTCCCGCTTCTCCATTGTTTTCTCTTCATTTCACTAATCTCACCTCTAGTCTCACGTATTCAAATAGCAGATCTCTATTTAATATGTTAGGCTAGTTACGTATACTCTGGGAATAATTACTATGTATCTGTATTAGTTTGCAATATGTTTTACTGGTTTTAATTTTAATAAAGTTTGTTACGCTTAAAGGTTTTCTCGCATCTTTTTAATAAACCTCATGAATTTATTAAAATGCTTACTAGTCTGTTTTTAATTTCATCGGTTAGAAACAGATGGGTTAATTAAGCCGTAAAAATGTAGGAAATTTTTTCATCGTTTAAGTTAGTACAAGTTGCAAGCATAAAACCTCATACTCCTTTGCCGTTTACAGGCATTTTGCTTGAGTTTTCATCGGACCTTGCATTACAGGTGGTAACGAGTTCTTATGAGTTTTCATCGGACCTTAAGAAAATAACAGGAATTTTGCCAAACAGTTATAATTTAAATCAGTGTAAACCTAGTATGAAAGAGCAGATATTATATTAATATGAACCAGAGTCCCATTTAGTTTATCTGTTAATTTAGTTTATTTTATCTTTCCTTTTATTTGTGAAAACAAGTCAATTAATCCCCCCTCTTGTGACATGCGTAGGTACTATAATATGTACATCAGTCCCACGGTTCGATATCGGTCGCTTACATTGCACTATACTACTACGATCGGGATTTGTTTGCAGCCCGACGTTTATTTTGAGTTTTAATTTATTTTATTTTTATGTTAATTACACCAGTTCTAATCACTCAGATATAGACGTCTGCAAAATGGCGCCGTTGCCGGGGACTAGATTTATTCTAGTTCCTAGCCCTGGATTATTCACCTGATTAATAATAAATATTATGTTCTTTTTATTCTAATAATATTATTTCTATAATATTTTGTTTATTGTTAATATTAATTATCTACTATATTTTGTTTATATTATTATATTTATTGTTTTAATCTAACTCCTAACATTTAATTCTAACTTCTAACATTTAATTTAATGTACATAATTCCTAACGTTTAAATTTTGTCCACTAATTACTAACATTTAATTTATGTTAATTAACTGCTAACATTTAATTTTCTGTAAATCTAACTACTAACTTATAATTTTTGTCATCTAACTACTGACTTATAATTTTATGACATTATTATCACAATTATAATTTTCTGACATTTTTATTTTGTTGTTTCATTCGTATAATCAAAATGAAAAAAAAAAGACGTACAGGCACTTGTCCGCCTAGGCTACCGCCTGGCGTCCGCCCCCTATCCACGCGGACGCCACACGGACTCCCACTGTGTCCGCCCCAGCCAACGCGTCCGCCTAGCCTACCGCCTCCCTGTCCGCCTTGTCTCGTGCGGTTGTCCACGCAGACGCCACTGCCGCTATACACTTGTCCGCTTGCGTCGCGCCCCTCCCCCCCCCCCCCAGCAAGCGACGCCCACGCGGACACCACCAGATTCAGAAAAAAAAGCGCTTCGGCGCTGCGTTTCATTATTTCAGTTCTCCCCAAATTCCAATCCGCTCCAGCTCGAACCCGACGACGAAGAACAAGCAGAGGCGCGCGAGCTATCCCCATCTTCAATTGCCACAACTCCCTCAATCTCCACCGAATCACGCAAGGTTAGTACCGAAATCTTCGTTTTCAATTCTCTACGTTTCTATAGCTTCAAATCCACAAATGATGAACTACATTAGTACAGAAAATTTCGAGTTTAATTTACAAATTTGTCTTCGAATTCTCTTCTATTAATCATAATATACATACACAAGGTTAAATCTTCACTCATTACACTTAGATTGGTGTTTTTTTGATGAATTCTAAAATCGGGTATGTGTAGTTACGAGAGTGCATTGTTGAAAATTTGCATTTTCCAATTTTATTTTGCCATGTTTATTAAAACGAATAAATTTTATGATTATAGGATGTTATATGTGGATTTGCTTGATGACGGTATTAAATTACCTTGAGTCTGACTAAATTAATTATGGAGAATCGAAGAATTTTAGGGAGATTTGTCAAATTTTCGACAGAATTTTGTTTATATTTTTGTTTTATTTTATATTTTCTGGTTTTTACTAACATTTTGTAGACTAATACTGTTTTAACCTTGTCAAACTTTTGTTACATACAGGAAGGTAACAGTTCAGTTACTTTATGTTTATATTTTTATGCAATGAATTATTATTTATGTTTTTCATATTATTATTTCTTTTTTGGTACAATTTGAGTTCTGCTGGCTATATATGATTTTCTTTTCAGAATAAATTCTTATATTCGAATATATAGCTGAACTCGCCTATGGAAGCAACCTCGTTGCTCTAGGAATTTCGATATCTTCGGTTGAAAACACTTGCGCAAACTTAAGTGTGAGGAACGTCTCACCCCTACTAAAAGCTTTAAGTGTGAGGAAGGATACCTTCTCAATCTACGATACAAGGGGAGTTTCAGTTCTTCCTTTATTTTATTAATGTTCAACCTATATGAGTTTAATCCTTTATGAGTCTGTCATATTTTGAAGAGTCATTTTTTGAATTTAATTTTGATCAATGAGGACATTGCTCCTCTTAAGTGTGAGGAAGGAGAGACCTTTCCTGAAAATATGACAGTTGTTCGATAATGCCACACTCGCTTTTGCTACTCTAAACTGCTATAAAATGCGACTCTAAACTGCCTATAAAAAAAATGGAAAAAAATGAGAAAAAATAATTGTAGAAGTGTCTGAAATTATGTCAAGTGACAACTGAAAGATGGTTTATTTTAAAGGAGTTTGTATAAAATTATTTTCCTTCAAAATACTCTATTTTCGCTCATAATATGATAGATCTGCTAATTGTAAAAACCAATTTAGTTTAGCTTGGGATTATGGAAATATGTGGAAAGTCAAGGAAAGAAAAGGATAAAGACAAGGTACTCCGCTGTTTATGAATTTTCTAACCAAAAACAGGCCTCGTCTATCCGGTTATTAAGTTCTTCGGGGGTGCTTTAACACCTATCTACCTAAGGTCTCATGACCTGGGATAGAAGACCAACACCGCTACAAGGATAGAGAGAAAAGTCTGGGGTACGAAAAAATAGTGGCAATTCAAAAAAAATATAATAATATTGTGCTTTGTATATACAATTTGCACATTAAAAAAAGAGATGTAAAAATAAATTGCAATTTATATTTATAAACATGAGTACGTGGTGTTGAAAGGTATTGCGGAATAAGGCATTACTTCACACCCCTTGTCATCCCGGGTTAGAGAATTGAAATTGGTGGAAATCCCAGGTTAATCTAACTTGTTTTCTGCAGTCTAGTTTTTCTATGCTTTTATTAAATTGTTCTTCTTCACTGTTTATAAAAACCTACTTCTAAGAGCAGAACTATTCTTTAAATTGTCACTTTGTCTAAATTCTCTTCTACACTTATTTAATCTTGTTTTATTATTATGGCTTAGAGATAATTATATTCCTTATTTGCTTGAGGACAAGCAAAAGTCAAGTGGAGGAAGTTTGATAAGTGCAAAAACATATAGACTTATTAAGGTTTAATCACCTTATAAATTGTAGCATTTTAGTAATGTTTCTCACTTATCTTGGGTTTTTCCTATAATTATGTTGTTATATTAACTGATGTATATATGTGTTAAATTGTAGGAAAAATGCCAAATAAAGACATATATTATAAAGGATTAAACAAGGTCACGCGTGAAGCAGGCGCAGAGGTGTGTCCGCCCTGCAACCGCCTTGGATTAGGCGGACAAAGAGGGGGAGGTCCGCATGTGTGTAACCGCCCATGCAAACCGCGGACGTGAGACAAATGAGAACCGCTAGGCAACCGCCTTATAATAGGCGGACGTGAGAGCGGAAGTTAGAGACAACCGCATGGACAACCGCATGAAATAAAGCGGACGCCTTGCGGACATGTGTAAAATCCAGATCTGGAAATAAACGCGACGGGGTTATCTTCTTCGCCGACTCTCTGCAACTTGATTCCGCCATATCCTTAGCAGTCGGCGCCCACCTTAAATCACTCACGCGTTGCAGCTCTGTCCCTGCAATCAATGAGCTGCAATCAATGGGCAATAAATGTTCGACACGCCAGACTCTTCTCCTTCCTCTTAAAAAGACCACGCTCATCCTCTTCTCAGTGTCCTCCGGAGGCTCCTTCCGTGGTTCCTTCCGGAGTTCCAATTCACCCAATCAATCCATCTTCGTTCCAAACACATTCACTCACTCGTTCATTTCATTTCTAATCTACCGCTTCTCCATTTGTTTTCTCTTCATTTCACTAATCTCACCTCTAGTCTCACGTATTCAAATAGCAGAGATTCTATTTAATATGTTAGGCTAGTTACGTATACTCTGGGAATAATTACTATGCACTACAAACATATCTTACATTAGTGATACACACTATTAATGACACATATTGTGTGTCTCTAAAAAAGCATATACCGACACATAATGTATGTCAGTGTTATATGATTAGATTTATTGACTCATTTTTCAAATGTCACTACAGATAATACATATACTGACACATTAATCTAGGATAACTATATCTTTTGACTTCATAAATTTAAGTCATTATAGGTATCTCATCCTATGCGTTAATCCCAGAAGTTTATAAAGTAAATTTTATATAAGTCACTAAAAATATAAGCGGGAAACTAAAACAAGAGCGGGGACTTGTGAATATATGCGGTCAGTTTCCTTCCTCCAATATTTCTTCTAGCCTCCACCGTTCTTCATTCCCGGAAATTTGCACGTTCTTTTCCTATCCAGCAATATTTTGGTTGTCGTGAACGTCTGCGCGCAGCAAAATTAGCTTTGTCCCTTCAGTGTCACCGCAAACAATCATCGGCTTGGCTTCATCTCCCGTCTTTATCTGTGGTTGTATTGAACATCAAACAGGTACACTTCACTCATTCTTCTCGTCTAAGTTGTTTAATCAATATTCTCAATTTTTAGGGTTCTAAGATTTCCCCCAATTTATCGGCATCTTGATTGGTCTGACCTAAATTGCATAGAATATATTTAGCATTATCGAAAATATTTTAGGATTAAGGCATACTTATACGGCAGGCACAATAGATATGTTAGATATTATGAATTCGAATTATAGTGGTGTGTTCCTGAACTCTGTCATGAGCAGACGAAAGCGACTGCAATCTTTTTCTAGTGCTAGTACAATGCTTAGATTTTAATCAAAAGGGTACGTGATTAGAAATAGTTAAATCCATTTTTTAATCAAAAGCCGACTGCAATTAAGTAATACTACGCGCCTTAATCTCATTAAGGCCGATTCATTTTTTTTCACTTGATAATGATTACTTAATCCATGGCAAGTCGTACTGAAAGAAGTATTATTCTGCAATCTAAGTAATACTACGCTACCCCTTAATCTCATTAAGGCCGATTCATTTATCACTTGATAATAATTACTTAATCCATGGCAAGTCGTACTGAAAGAAGTATTATTGATATCCCTATACTTAATCCATGGCAAGTCGTATTGAAAGAAGTATTATTAATCTAAGTAATGATCTTCTGGTTTTCTGGGTCCTACTGACAGAATAGAAGAAAAACCATTATGTTAAGAACACTGCATAAATTAGAGTATAACATGGATTAAAAAAGGAAATTAACAACTCTGATAACAGTTTGCATATTTATTGTTCAGAGTTTTAATCGGTATGTGGTGGAATATAGTTCTCACTTTTTGTTGCTTCTTTTGCTCTGGATTTTTGTCATTTGATTGGCGGTTTGGGTTTATATTTCCCCTCAATCAATATACTTTTGTCGTTGAATTTTCTGGTCTTTCATCTCTTCTAAGCTATTGATAGTGGGAATAGTCTTTGCTATCTCGCAAACATCAAGAAGAAAATATAGAATGATTACACATATTATAAAATCTGAAATATATAATGAAACTATGAGCTGCTAATGGAGTATTTTTTTTCATTTTATGTATTAGAATATCTGAATATTAGTTTTGAAGAAAAGAAAGACAAAACTTCTGTTTATAGTTCTAATAACTATGTTTATGTTGTATCAGTCTGAATGGTACAAATCGTTTTCTCAATTTTCTCAATTTTAGGGGATAAGCGATCTTGCTAGGAGTACAAATCGTTCATCCAGTGTAAATCAAGCAGCTGCTTTGAATAGGGGATTGGCCATGGTAAGAAATTATATTTTCTATGTAACTGATTGCTGTTGTTACTGCTATTTTTGCTGCTGTCACTGCTGTTTTTTGCTGCGCTGGTGCTTAATTGTATCTGTCGCTGGTGCTTAATTGTTGCTATTTAATTGTTGCTGTTAATTCTTGTTATTGCTGTTAATTGCTACTGCTATTGACGTTGATTGTTGCTTCTGTTGCTGTTATTGTTGTTGTTTAGTTATTGCTGCTGTTATTCGATGTTAAATACTGGTGTTGTTGCTGTCAATTGTTGTTAATTGCTGCTGCGGTTCTTGATGATTGCTGTTAATTGCTGTTGCGGTTGCTGTTAATTGTTGCATTGCTGCTGTTTAATTTTCGCTATTGTTGCTGCTAATTGCTGCTGGTACCGCTTAGTTTTTGCGTTGTTGTAGCTTTTAATTCCTGCTGTTGCTGCTGTTTATTGCTGCCACTACTTTTGTTAATGTTGCTGCTACTGCTTAGTTATTGCTCCTGCTACTGCTTAAGTTGTTGCTCTGACTTTCCGTAACGACTGATGTTCTTGCTGCTTAATTGCCGCTTATAATTGTTGCTTCTCCTGCTTATTAGTTTTTACTTCTGTTGCATAAGATTATGCTTAAGTTGTAGCTGAGGCTACATAATTGTTCTTGCTGCATAATTGTTGTTGCTTTTGATTGTTGCGGTTAATTGTTGTTGCTGCTTAAGGATGGTTTCCATGAATTAGCTCTAATTCTATGTTCTGTTGCTGCTGTTGTTTATTAGTTATTCTCTCCAAATGCATAACTCTATCCATATTTGCTAAAGCTTTTGCAAACAATATTGCAGGTTCTTTGCAGACATGAGCTAGTGGGTGATCGGAAGAAGCGTGGCTGGAAAATCTTCAAAAATGGATTTCATCTATTAGTTTTTTAGTTTCCAGATTATGCTAGATAGTATCCAATTTGTAATACTTTTATACTTTTAATCTAATTAGAGTACAAGCGATAAAAACATACTTTAAACATCGAAATTAATAAGACTATCGTTCATTTTTTATGGTTTGTAACGAATCTTACTTTTTTTGAAAGTTTAATTCTAGTGAAAAAGTTGAAACATACTTTGGTGTTGAAGTGTTTAGTGAATATGCTCCTGCGAAAATTGTATATATATATAATGTGTATTGGCATATATTGTAATATTTACTGACACTTGTTTTTCATAATAAAAGTCAAAATAACCTTTTACATACAAAAAGAGTATTAACCAAAATTTGGATTAGTCACTAAAGCTTTTCATTAACACACAAATATTGTCAGTAAAGATTCCACTAGATGACCATTTTAAGTCACAATATGATTCACTGACACAACAATAAGTGTCCCTAAAGTGTCAGTGTGACACCCGACCAATGTGTCAAAAAGGGTACACTGACATAAAGTAAAGTGTCAGTATAGATGAAAATCTTTCACCGACTTTTTCCATTTTGCGTTAGTAAAACCCTTTAGTACTGCGGTGTTACTGACACATTTTTTGTGTGTCGGTAAATCCCAATTGGGCATATACTGACACTTTGTAAGGTTTTTCTGACACTTTTTATGTGTCACTAATTGACGTTTTTTTTGTAGTGATGTATCTGTATTAGTTTTGCAATATGTTTTTCCTGGTTTTAATTTTAATAAAGTTTGTTACGCTTAAAGGTTTCTCGCATCTTTTTAATAAACCTCATGATTTATTAAAATGCTTACTAGTCTGTTTTTAATTTCATCGGTTAGAAACAGATGGGTTAATTAAGCCGTAAAACTGAAGGAACTTATTTTCATCGTTTAAGTTAGTACAAGTTGCAAGCTAAAACCTCATACTCCTCTGCCGTTTACAGGCATTTTGCTTGAGTTTTCATCGACCTTGCATTACAGGTAAACGAGTTCTTATGAGTTTTCATCGGACCTTAAGAAAATAACAGGAATCTTGCCTAACAGTTATAATTAAATCAGTAAACCTAGTATGAAAGAGCAGATATTATATTAATATGAACCAGAGTCCCATTTAGTTTATCTGTTAATTTAGTTTATTTTATCTTTCCTTTATTTGTAAAAACAAGTCAATTAATCCCCCCTCTTGGACATGCTTAGGTACTATAATATGTACATTAGTCCCACGGTTCGATATCCGGTCGCTACACATTACACTATACTACTACGATCGGGATTTGTTTGCAGCCCGACGTTTATTTTGAGTTTTAATTTATTTTCTTTTATGTTAATTACACCAGTTCTAATCACTCAGATATAGACGTCTGCAAAATGGCGCCATTTTGCTACTCGCTTTGCAGACGTGTAATCGTGAGTGGTTAAACTGGTGTAAAAATAAGAGAAAAGAAATAAAACTCAAATTAAACGTCGGGCTGCAAACAAATCCCGATCGTAGTAGTATAGTAAATTGTAAGCGACCGGATGTCGAACCGTGGACTAGGTGAATTATATAGTACCTAAGCATGTCACAAGAGGGGGCATTAATTGACTTGTTTCTAAAAAGTAATTAACAGATTATTTAAGTGAATATGAATTAAACGGAACTCCGGGTTCAGGTTAATATGATTTAATTAATTGTGCTATCTCTACCCGGTTTAATAAATAGTTTGACAAGATTCCTGTTATTTTCTTAAGGTCCGATGAAAACTCATAAGAACTCGTTTACCTGAAAATGCAAGGTCCGATGAAAACTCAAGCAAAATGCGTGTAAACGGCAGAGGAGTGTGAGGAATTTATTCTTGCAACATGTATTAACTTAAACGATGAAAATAAGTTCTTACAGTTTTACGGCTTAATTAACCCATCTGTTTCTAACCGATGAAATTAAAACAGACTTAGTAAAGCTTTTTAATAAATCGATGAAATTTATTAAAAAGGGAGAGAGACAAAACATCAATCGTAACAAACTGAATTTATTTTAACCGGTAGAAATATATAATACACAACTAAACAAACCATAATTAAACCCTCGCCTAAGCAAATCCTCCTTAGCCTGACATATTAACTGGTAATAAGTCAGACAGAGGTTGGACGTAATATTACTGCGGAGCTGTGAATGGAGAAATGGAGAGAACGAAGAATGAAGCGTGTACGTAGGTTATTGTATGTGAATGAGTGATTTGGAGTGTTTGAGTTCTGTGGAAGCGAATGGTATTTTGTGGTGCACGGGATGATAAGTGTCCAAATGAGCATGATTTATAGGTGTATTTCATATATAATATTAGAACTTTTCTTGCTCATTTCTCCACTTCAGTTAGTTTTCCTCTAGTTTATGTTTTATTGTTATCTCACAAATTTATTGTTTAAACATGAGGAAAACCAAGCTGGAAGTAAAGTAGACGAAGAGACAACGCATAGACGTAACGGCTCAGAAAACGAGTCCAAACGAAGAAATAGAGCGGTCGAAGTTTGAAGAAAACTGTTCGCTACTGATTTTTAGTCACGTCCGCCTCTAGCTAGGCGGTTGCCTTGTCTCTTGTCCGCCCAATATGAGGCGGTTCTCCATGCGGTTGCATGTGAGTCCTGTCCGCCTCCGAGTCCTCATGGGCGTCCGCCTTTGGTCAGGCGGTTGCATGTATGTGGTGTCCGCACTCACGTCCGCGTGACACCATGCGGTTTGTAAGTCCTGAGTCGTCCGCCTATGCGTCCGCCCAATGGCAGGCGGTTGTAGCCTGTGATCGTGACTTATTTTCTTCAAACTTCGACCTCTGTTTCTTCTTTTTTCTTCGTTTGGACTCCGTTTTCTGAGCCGTTTGCGTCTATGCGTTTGTCTCTTCGTCTACTTTACTTCCAGCTTGGTTTTCCTCATGTTTAAACAATAAATTTGTGAGATAACAATAAAACATAAACTAGAGGAAAACTAACTGAAGTGGAGAAATGAGCAAGAAAGTGCTAATATTATATATGAAATACACCTATAAATCATGCTCATTTGGACACTTATCACACCCCCACACTTATCTTTTTGCTTGTCCTCAAGCAAAATCACGTACCCAAGTAAGTAGGGAATGCTCAATATTAATAAATATTATTATGAAGGGTAGGATAAAGAGGTGAACAGTTCATGATCTTTTTAACTTATTGAGGAGTGTGAAAAATTAACTGCTGGTGGCATAGGTGTGCTCAGGATAAAATAAAATATAGAGTTTCGGGGTATGATCTAAGGTACTTCAATGTTCTTTTTTGTTTAGGTGACTCTGAGAACTTTTACCATGGCCAACTTCTCTCAAGAATGGGCATTGAGGAGAAAACAAAAGGAAAAATAGATCATGCATTTGTTTCACTTTTGCATAAGGGATGAGAAAATGTAAGCATCACACCTTTGTATTTAAGAACACTCAACTCTCTCTTTTTTTGGTTACCAATGGTGTCTCGCAAGTCCCTTATTTTTTTGTATTCTTTCTTTCTTTCTTTTTAACTGAGAAGCAACCCTTAGCAATCCCTAAGAGAGAAGACAGAAAGAAACCCTGAGCAATAAAATCCAAACCATTTGCAGATTATTTGGTCACACTGCATATAAAATGCTCCTCAAAAGTAATCAAAATTTTAAAATTTTGTACCATTTATCCCACAATTCATAACAGTATTTATTCTTAAAGAGAACAACCTACATTAGCAGGGTACATAATTTTAATTTTTTAACAAATGCAAGATAAGCAGAGAGATTAAGCATTTAAGCACAAAATTTCACACGAAAAGAGCACACTCCCCCACACTTAATTTGAATAATGTCCTCATTGTTCACCAGAAAAAACAAGGGAAGTTTCAGAAGACCTTTTCGGTAAGTAGATAAAATAGAGATAACACAAAGGTCACAAATAATTATTTAAGCACATAAAACGCTCCTCTGCATTTTTTATTTAAATAAAAGCAAAATTAAAGAAACTGGTACTCCCCTGATATTATTTTTGCTAATTGTTAAGGGAGTTCCCCCACACTTGAGCTTCAGCCTCAAGTAGCGTAGCTTGGTTGCAGTGTGGATATGAAGTGCACCTGCATAAGACACAAGAAGCAACCATACTACAAACGGGGTTAAAAGTTAGCAAAAATAAAATTTAAAGAGAACCTCAAAATTAAAAGAGCATAAAGTAAATAAAATAAAAGTTCATCCGGTTGCCTCCCGGGAAGCTGCCCTTCTTAACGTCTTTGGCTAGACGCCCGCTTCGTTATCCTGGAGGCAAAATATAAGTAGATAACAGTTCCGCCAGGAAAACGGAGTTAGCAGTATTTAAAAGAAAACCACCTGGATCAAAACAAAACGTTATTTCGGCAAATATAATAGGCAAATGAATACTCCACAAAATCTGGCGTTTGAGGAGGTACTGCTGGTAACGTAGTTCTAACAGAAGTCCCGGTGGTGATGATTTTTCTTCCTCAATTTGGAGGATGTAAAAATCCTCCTCTTGTAGGTGAGGCTCATACAAAGAACGCTCGATATCATCTTCAGAGAAAAATGATTCTTCGAAGGTGATAATGGCGTTATGTTTGGATATCTTGGCGGGAGATGATGGCAATTCCTTCTCTTCATTTTCGAGGATGTAAGTATCCTCATCTTCTGGATAGAACACAGATAAGGATGGAAACTGGCGGTTGGTGACTGTAGAGGGAAGAGAATAACTTACATCCGTAGTGGGGTGCTCTACCTCATGAACTGTTTCGCTCTTCGGTTGCTGTTCTTGTTGAGCGATTTGGTCCAGGTAATCTGGTTGATCCTCTAACCAGAGTTGTTCTTGTAATATGAGGCAATCCTCATAATCATGAGCTCCCCAAAATACGGAGCAGTATAAGTACTGTGAATAACAAAACTCTTGTTCGAACACCTGTTCCATTTCCCCTTTTTTTTGTGTTTTCGTATATAAAACAAAACTACCCGAAACAGATTAGAAAATAAAATGTTTAGATACAACATAATAATAATATAAATAAAATATAAAATGAAGTAGAAACAGATTGAAGAAGTTGGAGCAGAATTGAGATGGGGTGAACTCGCGAGTTTGTTCTTCTTCGGCGTCGGGTTGGAGCTGGAGCAGAATTGGGGAAGGACAGATATTGAAATGCGGCGTTGCTCTTTTTTTTTCTGATTCGGGGCACGTCCGCGTGGGCGTCCGCTTGGACGACCGCGCGGGATCAGGCAACAGGGGTGCGGACTGGTGTGCGTTGCGGTCCTCAGTGACGTCCGCGTGGACGACCGCGTGGAGTGGGGCGGTAGGCTAGGCGGACGCGGCTATTTGGCGTCCTCAGAGGCGTCCGCATGGGAGTCCGCTTGGAATGGGGCGGTTGGCTAGGCGGACAAGTGTGTCCGCGCGTCTGTCCGCGTCAAAATAGGCGGACACACCTCTGTTCGCGATTTTTTTTTTACGTACTTAATGAAAATAGATTAGAAAACAAACATAATAATAATATAAACAAAATGTAAAAGATAATTAATAGAAACAACAAACAAATAAAATAGACAAAATATAAAAGACAATTAATATAAACACAAATTAAAAAATATAGACAAATTATTCTAATATAACAAGTGATAATCCGGGCTTAGGGACTAGCCCCGGCAGCGGCGCCATTTGCAGACGTGTATATCTGAGTGATTAAACTGGTGTAAAATAAAAGAAAGAAATTAAAACTCAAAATAAACGTCGGGCTACAAACAAATCCCGTCGTGGTAGTATAGTGAAATGTAAGCGACCAGATGTCGAACCGTGGGACTAATATACATATTATAGTACCTAAGCGTGTCACAAAAAGTGGGATTAATTGACTTGTATAATAAATAAAAGGAAAGATAAAATAAACTAAGTTAACAGATAAATTAAACGGGACTCTGGTTCAGGTTAATATGATCTGATTAATTATGCCATCTCTACTCTTTCTCTATACTTGGTTTAATTATAATTTTTTCTCATGATTCCTGTTATTTTCTTAAGGTCCGATGAAAACTCATAAGAACTCTCGTTTACCTGTAATGCAAGGTCTGATGAAAACTCGAGCAAAATGCGTGTAAACGGCAGTGGAGTATGAGGAATTTATTATTCTTGCAACATGTATTAACTTAAACGATGAAATAAGTTCCTACAGTTTTACGGCTTAATTAACCTATCTGTTCTTCACCGATGAAATTAGGAATAGATTTAGTAAAGCATTTTAATAAATTCATGAGGTTTATTAAAAGATGCGAGATAACCTTTAATCGTAACAAACTGTACTTAAATTAAAACCAGTAAAAATATTGCATAATTAATACAAACACATAATAACCATTCCCAGAGTATACGTATTCTAGCCTAACATATTAAACAGATAAACAGAAACAAGAGCAGTAGAAATCATCTGTAGTCACTCTTGCATTCGTTCTGCTATTTTGTATACGTAGGACTAGAGGTGAATATGGTGGAATGTGTAATAAATAAAATGGAGAAGACGGGAGAAGAGAAATGGATGGACGTGTGATGGGCGGTCTGTAGTGTGGATGTTGGGTCGTGGATGTATATTGGAAACAGAAGGTACGTGTTTTTATATAGAGGAAGCGAAGGTTTGAAGATAGACAGACGCGTGAGCAAGTTGAGGAATGGATTGAGGCGGTGGAAGAACATTTATTGCCGTTTGATTGAGCTCATTGATTGCAGGGGACAGAGCTCACGCGTGAGGGAATTAAGGCGCCGACTGGTAATGGATATGGTAGCAAGTTGCAGACAGTCGGCACGAAGAAGAAAACTGTTCGCGACTGATTTTTAGTCACGTCCGCACTCACGTCCGCCTCTAGCTAGGCGGTTGCCTTGTCTCTTGTCCGCCCAATATGAGGCGGTTCTCCATGCGGTTGCATGTGAGTCCTTCCGCCTCCCGAGTCCTCATGGGCGTCCGCCTTTGGTCAGGCGGTTGCATGTATGTGGTGTCCGCACTCACGTCCGCGTGACACCATGCGGTTGTAAGTCCTGAGTCGTCCGCCTATGCGTCCGCCCAATGGCAGGCGGTTGTAGCATGTGGTCGTGACTTATTTTCTTCAAACTTCGACCGGCTCTAGTTTTCTTCGTTTGGACTCCGTTTTCTGAGCCGTTTGCGTCTATGCGTTTGTCTCTTCGTCTTTTTACTTTACTCTAGCTTGGTTTTCCTCATGTTTAAACAATAAATTTGTGAGATAACAATAAAAAATAAACTAGAGGAAACTAACTGAAGTGGAGAAATGAGCAAGAAAAGTGCTAATATTTTATATGAAATACACCTATAAATCATGCTCATTTGGACACTTATCACACCCCCACACTTATCTTTTTGCTTGTCCTCAAGCAAAACCATGTACCTAAGCAAGTAGGAAATGCTCAATACTAACAAATATTATCATGAAGGGTAGGATAAACATGATCTTTAATCACCTTAAAATTGTAGCATTTTTAGTAACAAACTGTGAGGAAGTTTGATAAGTGCAAAACATATAGACTTATTAAGGTTTAATCACCTTATAAATTGTAGCATTTTTAGTAATGTTTCTCACTTATCTTGGGTTTTTCCTATAATTATGTTGTTATATTAACTGATGTATTATATGTGTTAAATTGTAGGAAAAATGCCAAATAAAGACATATATTATAAAGGATTAAACAAGGTCACGCGTGAAGCAGGCGCAGAGGTGTGTCCGCCCTGCAACCGCCTTGGATTAGGCGGACAAGAGGGGGATGTCCGCATGTGTAACCGCCCATGCAACCGCGGACATGAGACAAATGAAGAACCGCTAGGCAACCGCCTTATAATAGGCGGACGTGAGAGCGGAAGTTAGAGACAACCGCATGGACAACCGCATGAAATAAAGCGGACGCCATGCGGACATGTGTAAAATCCAGATCTGTAAATAAACGCGACGGGTTATCTTCTTCGGCGACTCTCTACAACTTGATTCCGCCATATCCTTTAGCAGTCGGCGCCCACCTTAAATCACTCACGCGTTGCAGCTCTGTCCCCTGCAATCAATGAGCTGCAATCAATGGGCAATAAATGTTCTTCCACGCCAGACTCTTCTCCTTCCTCTATAAATACCACGCTCCATCCATCTTCTCCAGTGTCCTTTCGGAGGCTCCTTCCGTGGTTCCTTCCGGAGTTCCAATTCATCCCATCAATCCATCTTCGTTCCACTACACCTTCACTCACTCGTTCATTTCATTTCTATTCTCCCGCTTCTCCATTTGTTTTTTCTTTTCATTTCACAGATCTCACCTCTAGTCTCACGTATTTAAATAGCAGATCTCTATTTGATATGTTAGGCTAGTTACGTATACTCTGGGAATAATTATTATGTATCTGTATTAATTATGCATTATGTTTTACTGGTTATAATTTTAATGAAGTTTGTTATGCTTAAAGGTTATCTCGCATCTTTTTAGTAAACCTCATGAATTTATTAAAATGCTTACTACTCTGTTTTTAATTTCATCGGTTAGAAACAGATGGGTTAATTAAGCCGTAAAACTGTAAGAACTTATTTTCATCGTTTAAGTTAGTACAAGTTGCAAGCATAAAACCTCATACTCCTCTGCCGTCCACCAGTGGGTGCTCGAGTTTTCATCGGACCTTGCACAACTGGAACGAGTTCTTATGAGTTTTCATCGGACCTTAAGATTAAAAACAGGAATCTTGCCAAACAATTATAATTTAACCAGTAAACCTAGCATAAAAGAGCAGATATTATATTAACGTGAACCAGAGTCCCATTTAGTTTATCCGCTTACCTAGTTAATTTTATCTTCCCTTTTTATTTATAAAACAAGTCAATTAATCCCCCCTCTTGTGACATGCTTTGGTACTATAATATGTACATTAGTCCCATGGTTCGATATCCGGTCGTTTACATTATTACACTATACTACTACGACGACCGGATTTGTTTGCAGCCCGACGTTTATTTTGGGTTTTAATTTCTTTTCTTTAATTTTAATTACACCACTTTAACCACTCAGATATACACGTCTGCAAAATGGCGCCGTTGCCGGGGACTAGATTTATTCTAGTTCCTAAGCCCTGGATTATTCACCTGTTTAATTATAAATATTATGTTCTTTTTATTCTGTTAATATTATTTCTATAATATTTTGTTATTGTTAATATTAATTATCTAATATATTTTTGTTTATCTTATTATATTTATTGTTTAATCTAACTCTAACATTTAATTCTAACTTCTAACATTTTAATTTAATGTACACTAATTCCTAACGTTTAATATTTTGTCCACTAATTACTAACATTTAATTTTATGTTAATTAACTGCTAACATTTAATTTTCTGTAAATCTAACTACTAACTTATAATTTTTGTCATCTAACTACTGACTTATAATTTTATGACATTTTTATCACTAACTTATAATTTTCTGACATTTTTATTTTGTTGTTTATTCGTATAATCAAAATGAAAAAAAAAGACGTACAGGCACTTGTCCGCCTAGGCTACCGCCTGGCCGTCCGCCCCTGTCCACGCGGACTCCCACTGCGTCCGCCCCAGCCAACGCGTCCGCCTAGCCTACCGCCTCCCTCCTGTCCGCCTTGTCCCGTGCGGTTGTCCACGCGGACGCCACTGCCGCTATACACTTGTCCGCTTGCTGTCGCGCCCCCTCCAAGCAGACGCCCACGCGGACACCACCAGATTCAGAAAAAAAAGCGCTTCGGCGCAGCGTTTCATATTTCGGTTCTTCCCCAAATTTCCAATCCGCTCCAGCTCGAACCCGACGACGAAAGAACAAGCAGAGGCGCGCAAGCTATCCCCATCTTCAATTGCCACAACTCCCTCAATTCTCCCACCGAATCACGCAAGGTTAGTACCGAAATCTTCGTTTTTCAATTCTCTAATTCTCTACGTTTCTATAGCTTCAAATCCACAAATGATGAACTACATTAGTACCGAAAATTTCGAGTTCAATTTTCAAATTTGTCTTCGAATTCTTCTTCTATTAATCATAATATACATACACAAGGTTAAATCTTCACTCATTACACTTAGATTTGGTGTTTTTGATGAATTCTAAAATCGGGTATGTGTAGTTACGAGAGTGCATTGTTGAAATTTGCATTTTCCAATTTTATTTTGCCTTGTTTATTAAACGAATAAATTTTATGATTATAGGATGTTATATGTGGATTTGCTTGATGACGGTATTAAATTACCTTGAGTCTGACTAAATTAATTGTGGAGAATCGAAGAATTTTAGGGGAGATTCTGTCGAATTTTCGACATAATTTTTGTTTATATTTTTGTTTTATTTTATATTTCTCTGTTGTTTACTAACATTTTGTAGACTAATACTGTTTTAAACCTTGTCAAACTTTTGTTACATACAGGAAGGTAACAGTTCAGTTTACTTTATGTTTTTATATTTTATGCAATGAATTATTATTTATGTTTTTCATATTATTATTTTCTTTTGGTACAATTTGAGTTCTGCTGGCTATATATGATTTTCTTTTCAGAATAAATTCTATATTCGAACATATAGCTGAACTCGCCTATGGAAGCAACCTCAGTTGCTCTAGGAATTTCGATATCTTCGGTTGAACACTTGCACAAACTTAAGTGTGAGGAACGTCTCACCCTACCAAAGCTTTAAGTGTGAGGAAGGATACCTTCCTCAATCTACGATACAAGGGGAGTTTCAGTTCTTCCTTTATTTTATTAATGTTCAACCTATATGAGTTTAATCCTTTTTAGTCTGTCATATTTTGAAGGGTCCTTTTCTTGAATTTAATTTTGATCAATGAGGACATTGCTCCTCTTAAGTGTGAGGAAGGAGTGACCTTCCCTGAAAATATGACAGTTGTTCGATAATAGCCACACTCGCTTTTTGCTACTCTAAACTGCCTATAAAATGTGACTCTAAACTGCCTATAAAAAAAATGGAAAAAAATGAGAAAAAATAATTGTAGAAGTGTCTGAAATTATGTCAAGTGACAACTGAAAGATGGTTTTATTTTAAAGGAGTTTGTATAAAATTATTTTCCTTCTAAATACTCTATTTTCGCTCATAATATGATAGATCTGCTAATTGTAAAAACCAATTTAGTTTAGCTTGGGATTATGGAATATGTGGAAAGTCAAGGAAAGAAAAGGATAAAGACAAGGTACTCCGCTGTTTATGAATTTTTCTAACCAAAAACAGGCCTCGTCTATCCGGTTATTAAGTTCTTCGGGGTGCTTTAACACCTATCTACCTAAGGTCTCGTGACCTGGGATAGAAGACCCAACACCGCTACAAGGATAGAGAGAAAAGTCTGGGGTACAGAAAAATAGTGCAATTCAAAAAAATATATAATATAATATGCTTTGTATATACAATTTGCACATTCAAAAAAAAAGATGTAAATAATAAATTGCAATTTATATTTATAAACATGAGTACGTGGTGTTGAAAGGTATTGCGGAATAAGGCATTACTTCACACCCCTTGTCATCCCGGGTTAGAGAATTGAAATTGGTTGGAAATCCCAGGTTAATCTAACTTGTTTTCTGCAGTCTAGTTTTTCTATGCTTTATTAAATTGTTCTTCTTCACTGTTTATAAAAACCTACTTCTAAGAGCAGAACTATTCTTTAAATTGTCACTTTGTCTAAATTCCCTTCTACACTTATTTAATCTTGTTTTATTATTATGGCTTAGAGATAATTATATTCCTTATTTGCTTGAGGACAAGCAAAAGTCAAGTGTGAGGAAGTTTGATAAGTGCAAAACATATAGACTTATTAAGGTTCAATCACCTTATAAATTGTAGCATTTTTAGTAATGTTTCTCACTTATCTTGGTTTTTCCTATAATTATGTTGTTATATTAACTGATGTATTATATGTGTTAAATTGTAGGAAAAATGCCAAATAAAGACATATATTATAAAGGATTAAACAAGGTCACACGTGAAGCAGGCGCAGTGGTGTGTCCGCCCTGCAACCGCCTTGGAATAGGCGGACAAGAGGGGGACGTCCGCATGTGTAACCGCCCATGCAACCGCAGACGCGAGACAAATGAAGAACCGCTAGGCACCGCCTTATAATAGGCGGACGTGAGAGCGGAAGTTAGAGACAACCGCATGGACAACCGCATGAAATAAAGCGGACGCCATGCGGACATGTGTAAAATCCAGATCTGGAAATAAACGCGACGGTTATCTTCTTCGCCGACTCTCTGCAACTTGATTCCGCCATATCCTTTAGCAGTCGGCGCCCACCTTAAATCACTCATCACACGCGTTGCAGCTCTGTCCCCTGCAATCAATGAGCTGCAATCAATGGGCAATAAATGTTCTTCCACGCCAGACTCTTCTCCTTCCTCTATAAATACCACGCTCCATCCATCTTCTCCAGTGTCCTTCCGGAGGCTCCTTCCGTGGTTCCTTCCGGAGTTCCAATTCATCCATCAATCCATCTTCGTTCCACTACACCTTCTCTCACTCGTTCATTTCATTTCTATTCTCCCGCTTCTCCATTTGTTTTCTTTTTCATTTCACAGATCTCACCTCTAGTCTCACGTATTTAAATAGCAGATCTCTATTTAATATGTTAGGCTAGTTACGTATACTCTGGAATAATTATTATGTATCTGTATTAATTATGCAATATGTTTTACTGGTTATATTTTAATGAAGTTTGTTACGCTTAAAGGTTACCTCGCATCTTTTAAATAAACCTCATGAATTTATTAAAATGCTTACTAGTCTGTTTTTAATTTCATCGGTTAGAAACAGATGGGTTAATTAAGCCGTAAAACTGTAAGAACTTATTTTCATCGTTTAAGTTAGTACAAGTTGCAAGCATTAAACGTCATACTCCTCTACCCTACCGTCCACCAGTGGGTGCTCGAGTTTTCATCGGACCTTGCACAACTGGAACGAGTTCTTATGAGTTTTCATCGGACCTTAAGAATAAAACAGGAATCTTGCCAAACAATTATAATTTAACCAGTAAACCTAGCATAAAAGAGCAGATATTATATTAACGTGAACCAGAGTTCCATTTAGTTTATCCGCTTACCTAGTTAATTTTATATTCCTTTTATTTATAAAACAAGTCAATTAATCCCCCCTCTTGTGACATGCTTAGGTTCTATAATATGTACATTAGTCCCATGGTTCGATATCCGGTCGCTTACATTACACTATACTACTACGACCGGGATTTGTTTGCAGCCCTACGTTTATTTTGGGTTTTAATTTCTTTTCTTTAATTTTAATTACACCACTTTAACCACTCAGATATACACGTCTGCAAAATGAACGTGTGATGTGTGGTCTGTAGTGTGGATGTTGGGTCGTGGATGTATATTGGAAACAAAAGGTACGTGTGTTTATATAGAGGAAGCGAAGGTTTGAAGATAGACAGACGCGTGAGCAAGTTGAGGAATGGATTGAGGCGGGGGAAGAACATTTATTGCTGTTTGATTGAGCTCATTGATTGCTCATTTATTGCTCATTGATTGCAGGGGACAGAGCTCACGCGTGAGGGAATTAAGGCGCCGACTGGTAATGGATATGGTAGCAAGTTGCAAATAGTCGGCGCGAAGAAGAAAACTGTTCACGACTGATTTTTAGTCACGTCCGAACTCACGTCCGCCTCTAGCTAGGCGGTTTCCTAGTCTCTTGTCCGCCCAATATGAGGCGGTTCTCCATGCGGTTGCATGTGAGTCCTGTCCGCCTCCCGAGTCCTCATGGGCATCCGCCTTTGGTCAGACGGTTGCATGTATGTGGTGTCCGCACTCACGTCCGCGTGACACCATGCGGTTGTAAGTCCTGAGTCGTCCGCCTATGCGTCCGCCCAATGGCAGACGGTTGTAGCCTGTGTCGTGACTTATTTTCTTCAAACTTCGACCGGCTCTAGTTTCTTCTCGTTTGGACTCCGTTTTCTGAGCCGTTTGCGTCTATGCGTTTGTCTCTTCGTCTACTTTACTTCCAGCTTGGTTTTCCTCATGTTTAAACAATAATTTGTGAGATAACAATAAAACATAAACTAGAGGAAAACTAACTGAAGTGGAGAAATGAGCAAGAACAGTGCTAATATTATATATGAAATACACCTATAAATCATGCTCATTTGGACACTTATCACACCCCCACACTTATCTTTTTGCTTGTCCTCAAGCAAAATCACGTACCCAAGTAAGTAGGGAATGCTCAATATTAATAAATATTATTATGAAGGGTAGGATAAAGAGGTGAACAGTTCATGATCTTTTTAAATTATTGAGGAGTGTGAAAAATTACTGCTGGTGGCATAGGTGTGCTCAGGATAAAAATAAAATATAGAGTTTCGGGGTATGATCTAAGGTACTTCAATGTTCTTTTTTGTTTAGGTGACTCTGAGAACTTTTACCATGGCCAACTTCTCTCAAGAATGGGCATTGAGGAGAAAACAAAAGGAAAAATAGATTCATGCATTTGTTTCACTTTTGCATAAGGGATGAGAAAATGTAAGCATCACGCCTTTGTATTTAAGAACACTCAACTCTCTTTTGTTGTTACCAATGGTGTCTCGCAAGTCCCTTATTTTTTTGTATTCTTTCTTTCTTTTTTTTTTTAACAGAGAAGCACCCCTTAGCAATCCCTAAGAGAGAAGATAGAAAGAAACCCTGAGCAATAAAATCCAACCATTTGCAGATTATTTGGTCACACTGCACATAAAATGCTCCTCAAAAGTAATCAAAATTTTAAAATTTTGTACCATTTATCCCACAATTCATAACAGTATTTATTCTTAAACACAACAACCTACATTAGCAGATAAAATAGAGATAACACAAAGGTCACAAATAATCATTTTAGCACATAAAACACTCCTCTGCATTTTTTATTTAAATAATAGCAAAATCAAAGAAACTGATACTCCCCTGATATTATTTTTGCTAATTGTTAAGGAGTTCCCCCACACTTGAGCTTCAGCCTCAAGTAGCGTAGCTTGGTTGCAGTGTGGATATGAAGGTGCACCTACATAAGACACTAGAAGCAACCATACTACAAACGGGGTTAAAAGTTAGCAAAAATAAAATTTAAAGAGAACCTAAAAATTAAAAGAGCATAAAAGTAAATAAAATAAAAGTTCATCCGGGTTGCCTCCCGGGAAGCTGCCCTTGTTTAACAACTTTGGCTAGACGCCCGCTTCGTTATCCTGGATCAAAAATATAAGTAGATAACAGTTCCGCCAGGAAAACGGAGTTAGCAGTAATTAAAAGAAAACCACCTGGATCAAAACAAAACGTTATTTCGGCAAATATAATAGGCAAATGAATACTCCACAAAATCTGGCGTTTGAGGAGGTACTGCTGGTAACGTAGTTCTAACAGAAGTCCCGGTGGTGATGATTTTCTTTCCTCAATTTGGAGGATGTAAAAATCCTCCTTTTGTAGGTGAGGCTCATAGAAAGAACGCGCGATATCATCTTCAGAGAAAAATGATTCTTCGAAGGTGATAATGGCGTTTTGTTTGGATATCTTGGCGGGAGGTGATGACAATTCCTTCTCTTTTTTCGAGGATGTAAGTATCCTCATCTTCTGGATAGAACACAGAGAAGGATGGAAACTGGCGGTAGGTGACTGTAGAGGGAAGAGAATAACTTACATCCGTAGTGGGGTGCTCTACCTCATGAACTGTTTCGCTCTTCGGTTGCTGTTCTTGTTGAGCGATTTGGTCCAGGTAATCTGTTGATCCTCTAACCAGAGTTGTTCTTGTAATATGAGGCAATCCTTATAATCATGAGCTCCCTCACATACGGAGCAGTATAAGTACTGTGAATAACAAAACTCTTGTTCGAACACCTATTCCATTTCCCCTTTTTTTTGTGTTTTCGTATATAAAACAAAACTACCGAAACAGATTAGAAAATAAAATGTTTAGAAACAACATAATAATAATATAAATAAAATATAAAATGAAGTAGAAACAGATTGAAGAAGTTGGAGCAGAATTGAGATGGGGTGAACTCGCGAGTTTGTTCTTCTTCTTCGGCGTCGGGTTGGAGCTGGAGCAGAATTGGGGAAGGACAGATATTGAAAACGCGGCGTTGCTCTTTTTTTCTGATTCGGGGCACGTCCGGGTGGGCGTCCGCTTGGACGACCGCGCGGGATCAGGCGGACAGGGGTGCGGACTGGTGTGCGTTGCGGTCCTCAGTGACGTCCGTGGACGTGACGACCGCGTGGAGTGGGGCGGTAGGCTAGGCGGACGCGGCTATTTGGCGTCCTCAGAGGCGTCCGCATGGGAGTCCCTTGGAATGGGGCGGTTGGCTATGCGACACAAGTGTTCCCGCGCGTCTGTCCGCGTAAAATAGGCGGACACACACTCTTTCGCGATTTTTTTTTACGTACTTAATGAAAACAGATTAGAAAACAACCATAATAATAATATAAACAAAATGTAAAAGATAATTAATAGAAACAACAAACAAATAAAATAGACAAAATATAAAAGACAATTAATATAAACAACAAAATTAAAATAATATAGAAAAATTATCTAATATAACAAGTGAATAATTCGGGGCTTAGGAACTAGAATAAATCTAGTCCCCGGCAACGGCGCCATTTTGCAGACGTGTATATCTGAGTGATTAAACTGGTGTAAAAATAAAAGAAAAGAAATTAAAACTCAAAAAAAAACGTCGGGCTGCAAACAAATCCCAGTCGTAGTAGTATAGTGTAATGTAAGCGACCGGATGTCGAACCGTGGGACTAATGTGCATATTATAGTACCTAAGCGTGTCACAAAAGGGGGGTTTAATTGACTTGTATAATAAAAAAAAGGAAAGATAAAATAAACTAAGTTAACAGATAAATTAAACGGGACTCTGGTTCAGGTTAATATGATCTGATTAATTATGCTATCTCTACTGGTTTAATTATAATTGTTTGGCAAGATTCCTGTTATTTTCTTAAGGTCGATGAAAACTCATAAGAACTCGTTTACCTGTAATGCAAGGTCCGATGAAAACTCGAGCAAAATGCGTGTAAACGGCAGAGGAGTATGAGGAATTTTATTCTTGCAACATGTATTAACTTAAACGATGAAAAATAAAATTCCTACAGTTTTACGGCTTAATTAACCTATCTATTCTTCATCGATGAAATTAGGAACAGATTTAGTAAAGCATTTTAATAAATTCATGAGGTTTATTAAAAAGATGCGAGATAACCTTTAATCGTAACAAACTGTACTTAAATTAAAACCAGTAAAAATATTGCATAATTAATACAAACACATAATAACCATTCCCAGAGTATACGTATTCTAGCCTAACATATTAAACAGATAAACAGAAACAAGAGCAGTTGAAATCATCTGTAGTCACTCTTGCATTCGTTCTGCTATTTTGTATACGTAGGACTAGAGGTGAATATGGTGGAATGTGAAATAAATAAAATGGAGAAGACGGAGAAGAGAAATGGGATGGACGTGTGATGTGTGGTCTGTAGTGTGGATGTTGGGTCGTGGATGTCTATTGGAAACAGAAGGTACGTGTGTTTATATAGAGGAAGCGAAGGTTTGAAGATAGACAGACGCGTGAGCAAGTTAAGGAATGGATTGAGGCGGTGGAAGAACATTTATTGCCGTTTGATTGAGCTCATTGATTGCAGGGAACAGAGCTCACGCGTGAGGGAATTAAGGCGCCGACTGGTAATGGATATGGTAGCAAGTTGCAGACAGTCGGCGCGAAGAAGAAAACTGTTCGCGACGGATTTTTAGCACGTCCGCACTCACGTCCGCCTCTAGCTAGGCGGTTGCCTTGTCTCTTGTCCGCCCAATATGAGGCGGTTCTCCATGTGGTTGCATGTGAGTCCTGTCCGCCTCCCGAGTCCTCATGGGCGTCCGCCTTTGGTCAGGCGGTTGCATGTATGTGGTGTCCACTCACGTCCGCGTGACACCATGCGGTTGTAAGTCCTGAGTCGTCCGCCTATGCGTCCGCCCAATGGCAGGCGGTTGTAGCTGTGGTCGTGACTTATTTTCTTCAAACTTGACCGGCTCTAGTTTCTTCGTTTGGACTCCGTTTTCTGAGCCGTTTGCGTCTATGCGTTTGTCTCTTCGTCTACTTTTTTCCAGCTTGGTTTTCCTCATGTTTAAACAATAAATTTGTGAGATAACAATAAAACATAAACTAGAGGAAAACTAACTGAAGTGGAGAAATGAGCAAGAAAAGTGCTAATATTATATATGAAATACACCTATAAATCATGCTCATTTGGACACTTATTATCACACCCCCACACTTATCTTTTTGCTTGTCCTCAAGCAAAATCACGTACCCAAGTAAGTAGGGAATGCTCAATATTAATAAATATTATTATGAAGGGTAGGATAAAGAGGTGAACAGTTCATGATCTTTTTACTTATTGAGGAGTGTGAAAAATTAACTGCTGGTGGCATAGGTGTCCTGGATAAAAATAAAATATAGAGTTTCGGGGTATGATCTAAGGTACTTCAATGTTCTTTTTGTTTTAGGTGACTCTGAGAACTTTTACCATGGCCAACTTCTCTCAAGAATGGGCATTGAGGAGAAAACAAAAGGAAAAATAGATTCATGCATTTGTTTCACTTTTGCATAAGGGATGAGAAATGTAAGCATCACGCCTTTGTATTTAAGAACACTCAACTCTCTTTTGTTGGTTACCAATGGTGTCTCGCAAGTCCCTTATTTTTTTGTATTCTTTCTTTCTTTCTTTTTTAACAGAGAAGCACCCCTTAGCAATCCCTAAGAGAGAAGACAGAAAGAAACCCTGAGCAATAAAATCCAACCATTTGCAGATTATTTGGTCACACTGCATATAAAATGCTCCTCAAAAGTATCAAAATTTTAAAAGTACCATTTATCCCACAATTCATAACAGTATTTATTCTCAAACAGAACAACCTACATTAGCAGGTACATAATTTTAATTTTTGAACAAATGCAAGATAAGCAGAGAGATTAAGCATTTAAGCACAAAATTCCACCAAAAAGGGCACACTCCCCCACACTTAATTTGAACAATGTCCTCATTGTTCACTAGAAAAAAACAAGGGAAGGTTTCAGAAAACCTTTTCGGTAAGTAGATAAAATAGAGATAACACAAAGGTCACAAATAATCATTTAAGCACATAAAACGCTCCTCTGCATTTTTTATTTAAATAAAAGCAAAATTAAAGAAACTGGTACTCCCTGATATTATTTTTGCTAATTGTTAAGGGAGTTCCCCCACACTTGAGCTTCAGCCTCAAGTAGCGTAGCTTGGTTGCAGTGTGGATAGAAGGTGCACCTACATAAGACACTAGAAGCAACCATACTACAAACGGGTTAAAGTTAGCAAAAATAAAATTTAAAGAGAACCTGAAAATTAAAAGAGCATAAAAGTAAATAAAATAAAAGTTCATCCGGTTGCCTCCCGGGAAGCTGCCCTTGTTTAACGTCTTTGGCTAGACGCCCGCTTCGTTATCCTGGATCAAAAATATAAGTAGATAACAGTTCCGCCAGGAAAACGGAGTTAGCAGTAATTAAAAGAAAACCACCTGGATCAAAACAAAACGTTATTTCGGCAAATATAATAGGCAAATGAATCTCCACAAAATTTGGCGTTTGAGGAGGTACTGCCGGTAACGTAGTTCTAACAGAAGTCCCGGTGGTGATGATTTTTCTTCCTCAATTTGGAGGATGTAAAAATCCTCCTCTTGTAGGTGAGACTCATAGAAAGAACGCTCGATATCATCTTCAGAGAAAAATGATTCTTCGAAGGTGATAATGGCGTTTTGTTTGGATATCTTGGCGGGAGGTGATGGCAATTCCTTCTCTCATTTTCGAGGATGTAAGTATCCTCATCTTCTGGATAGAACACAGAGAAGGATGGAAACTGGCGGTAGGTGACTGTAGAGGGAAGAGAATAACTTACATCCGTAGTGGGGTGCTCTACCTCATAATCGGACCTTAAGAAAATAACAGGAATCTTGGGTATATCTGAGTGATTAAACTGGTGTAAAAATAAATGAAAAGAAATTAAAACTCAAAATAAACGTCGGGCTGCAAACAAATCCCGGTCGTAGTAGTATAGTGTAATGTAAGCGACCGAATGTCGAACCGTGGGACTAATGTGCATATTATAGTACCTAAGCGTGTCACAAAAAGGGGGGTTAATTGACTTGTATAATAAATAAAAAGGAAAGATAAAATAAACTAAGTTAACAGATAAATTAAACGGGACTCTGGTTCAGGTTAATATGATCTGATTAATTATGCTATCTCTACTGGTTAATTATAATTGTTTGGCAAGATTCCTGTTATTTTCTTAAGGTCCGATGAAAACTCATAAGAACTGGTTTACCTGTAATGCAAGGTCCGATGAAAACTCGAGCAAAATGCGTGTAAACGGCAAGGAGTATGAGGAATTTTATTCTTGCAACATGTATTAACTTAAACGATGAAAATAAGTTCCTACAGTTTTACGGCTTAATTAACCTATCTGTTCTTCACCGATGAAATTAGGAACAGATTTAGTAAAGCATTTTAATAAATTCATGAGGTTTATTAAAAAGATGCGAAGATAACCTTTAATCGTAACAAACTGTACTTAAATTAAAACCAGTAAAAATATTGCATAATTAATACAAACACATAATTACCATTCCCAGAGTATACGTATTCTAGCCTAACATATTAAACAGATAAACAGAAACAAGAGCAGTAGAAATCATTTGTAGTCACTCTTGCATTCGTTCTGCTATTTTGTATACGTAGGACTAGAGGTGAATATGGTGGAATGTGAAATAAATAAAATGGAGAAGACGGGAGAAGAGAAATGGGATGGACGTGTGATGTGTGGTCTGTAGTGTGGATGTAGGGTCGTGGATGTATATTGGAAACAGAAGGTAGTGTGTTTATATAGAGGAAGCGAAGGTTTGAAGATAGACAGACGCGTGAGCAAGTTGAGGAATGGATTGAGGCGGTGGAAGAACATTTATTGCCGTTTGATTGAGCTCATTGATTGCTCATTTATTTCTCATTGATTGCAGGGGACAGAGCTCACGCGTGAGGGAATTAAGGCCCGACTGGTAATGGATATGGTAGCAAGTTGCAGACAGTCGGCGCGAAGAAGAAAACTGTTCGCGACTCATTTTTAGTCACGTCACACTCACGTCCGCCTCTAGCTAGGCGGTTGCCTTGTCTCTTGTCCGCCCAATATGAGGCGGTTCTCCATGCGGTTGCATGTGAGTCCTGTCCGCCTCCCGAGTCCTCATGGGCGTCCGCCTTTGGTCAGGCGGTTGCATGTATTGGTGTCCGCACTCACGTCCGCGTGACACCATGCGGTTGTAAGTCCTGAGTCGTCCGCCTATGCGTCCGCCCAATGGCAGGCGGTTGTAGCCTGTGGTCGTGACTTATTTTCTTCAAACTTCGACCGGCTCTAATTTCTTCGTTTGGACTCCGTTTTCTGAGCCGTTTGCGTCTATGCGTTTGTCTCTTCGTCTACTTTCTTCAGCCTCAAATGGCGCATTTTGCAGACGTGTATATCTGAGTGGTTAAACTGGTGTAATTTAAAATTAAAGAAAAGAAATTAAAACCCAAATTAAACGTCGGGCTGCAAACAAATCCCGGTCGTTGTAGTATAGTAAATTGTAAGCGACCGGATGTCGAACCGTGGGACTAGGTGAATTATTTAGTACCTAAGCGTGTCACAAGAGGGGGGATTAATTGACTTGTTTCTAAAAAGTAATTAACGGATTATTTAAGTGAATATGAATTAAACGGAACTCCGGGTTCAGGTTAATATGATTTAATTAATTGTGCTATCTCTATCTAACCTCTTCTCTAAGGTTTAATTAATAGTTTGGCAAGATTCCTGTTATTTTCTTAAGGTCCAATGAAAACTCATAAGAACTAGTTTACCTGAAAATGCAAGGTCCGATGAAAACTCAAGCAAAATGCGTGTAAACGGCAGAGGAGTGTGAGGAATTTTATTCTTGCAACATGTATTAACTTAAACGATGAAAATAAGTTCTTACAGTTTTACGGCTTAATTAACCCATCTGTTTCTAACCGATGAAATTAAAAACAGACTTAGTAAAGCTTTTTAATAAATCGATGAAATTTATTAAAAAGGGAGAGAGACAAAACTTCATCGTAACAAACTGAATTTATTTTAACCGGTAGAAATATATATTACACAACTAAACAAACCATAATTAAACCCTCGCCCGAAGCAATCCTCCTTAGCCTGACATATTAACTGGTAATAAGTCAGACAGAGGTTGGACGTAATATTAATGCGGCTGTGAATGGAGAAATGGAGAGAATGAAGAATGAAGCGTGTACGTAAGTTATTGTATGTGGAATGAGTGATTTGGAGTGTTTGAGTTCTGTGGAAGCGAATGGTATTTTGTGGTGCACGGGAGAGAATTAACAGAAGAGAATGGAATGTGGTGAGCGTAGTCTGATTTTCTGGTTTTCTCCTACGGTTTCTAAATCGAAGTTTAGGGCCTTGAGTGCCCAATATGCCTTATGCTCTAGCTCCACAGGTAGGTGACATGATTTCCCAAAACAAGCTTAAAAGGAGACATCCCGATGGGAGTCTTGAATGCGGTGCGGTAAGCCCAAAGCGCATCATCTAGCTTAAGTGCCCATCCTTTCGTGATGAGTTAACCTTTTCTGGAGAATCCATTTTAACTCACGGTTCGAAACTTCTGCTTGGCCGTTGTCTGTGGGTGATAAGGTAGAGCTACCTTGTGACGTACCCCGTACTTACCCATAAGCGCTTCAAATGAACGGTTGCAGAAGTGAGATCCTCCGTCACTGATAATAATTCTAGGCACGCCAAAACGGGTAAAGATGTGCTTCTTAAGGAATCTGGTTACTGTCTTCGCATCAGCATGATGACAGGGTATGGCTTCTACCCATTTCGACACGTAATCCACTGCCACTAAAACATTTGGTGGCCCTGCGAGGAAGGGAACGGTCCCATTAAATCAATGCCCCAACAATCAAAGAGTTCCACTTCTAGTATTCCCTGTTGTGGCATTTCATGTCTCCTAGATGTGTTACCCATTCTCTGACAATTATCACATTGTTTGCAGAACTGGTAAACATCCTTGTGAAGAGCCGGCCAATAAAAACCTGAGGCCAGGATCTTAGCAGCGGTCCTTGTGGGTCCATGGTGACCTCCGGCTTCCCGTGAGTGACAAAAATGTATGACGCTTGAAACCTCATCTTCAGGGAGACACCGGCGAATCAACCCATCAGCACAGACTCGGAACAAGTATGGATCTTCCCAGAAATAATGCTTTGAATCAGAAAGAATTTCTTCTTCTGGGAGTAAGATAGATCATAGGGTATTGTTCCAGAGACTAGATAGTTGGCCAGGTCTGCATACCACGGCTCTTGTACTTTGGTGATATAAAAAGCTCCGTCGGGAAAGAATTCGTTGATTCGCACACTATCTGTAGGAGTTACTAACCGAGAGAGATGGTCAGCGACGACATTCAATTTTCCGCTCTTGTCTTTGACCTCTATGTCAAACTCCTGAAGTAGAAGGATCCAGCGCAATAAGCGAGGCTTGGCTTCTTGTTTTGCAAATAGGTATTTGAGAGCAGAGTGGTCTGTGTGCACGATGACTTTGCTTCCCCACAAGTATGACCTGAACTTATCAAGGGAGAATACTATAGCCAGAAGTTCTTTTTCAGTGGTCGTATAGTTCTTCTGGGCGTCGTTAAGCGTCCTGCTGGCATAAGCAATCACTCTCAAAATTTTCTCTTTTTTCTGGCATAGAGCTGCTCCCACGGCGTAGTCACTTGCATCACACTGATCTCAACGGAAGAGACCAGTCGGGTGGTACGACAACAGGTGCTGATATCAATTTTTGAATTATAGTTTTGAAAGCAGCTGAACACCTTTCATCAAAATGAAACGGGGCATCTTTCTATAGCAGGTCGGTCAATGGTTTAGTGATTTTTGAGAAGTCTTGTATAAACCGCCGATAGAATCCTGCATGCCCGAGAAACGCTCGAATGTCTTTAACGGTAGTTGGTGCTGGTAATTTCTCGATAACCTCATTTTGGCCTTATCCACCTCTATTCCTTCGGCTGATATTTTATGTCCAAGGACAATCCCGTCCCTGACCATAAAATGACATTTCTCCCAGTTTAAAACGAGATTTGTATCCTCACACCGTCCTAGGATCAAATCAAGTTGTGCCAAGCATTTATCGAAAAGAGCCATAGACCGAGAAGTCATCCATAAAGACTTCTATGCTCTGTTCGATGAAATCGGCGAATATTGCTTGCATGCATCTCTGGAAGGTAGCAGGGGCGTTACATAGACCGAAGGGCATTCGTCTGTAAGCAAAGGTACCGTACGGACAAGTGAAGGTGGTCTTGTCCTGGTCCTCTGGTGCGATTGGTATTTGGAAATACCCTGAGAACCCATCTAAAAAGCAGTAGTACTCTTGCCCTGCTAGTCGTTCCAACATCTGATCGATGAAGGGAAGAGGGAAATGATCCTTCCTGGTTGCCAAGTTTAGGCGCCGGTAGTCAATACACATGCGCCAACCCGTGATTTTTTTTGAGGGATAGCCTCTCCCTTATCATTAATAACAGCTTCGATGCCCCCCCTTCTTGGGGACCACTTGAACAGGACTGACCCATGGACTGTCAGAAATTGGATAGATGATGTTCGCGTCAAGGAGTTTCAGAACTTCCTTTCGAACTACCTCCTTTAGGTTAGGGTTTAGCCGTCGTTGAGGTTGCTTGACAGACTTGTAGTTTTCCTCCATATAGATATGGTGCGTGCAATAGGAGGGGTCAATCCCTTTTATATCAGCAATAGTCCACCCGATCGTGTTCTGTTTTCTTCAATACCTCGAGTAGCCTTGTTTCCTCTCCGGAATTCAGAGAAGAGGAAATAATGACAGGCAAATGGTCATCTTCAGCTAAGAAGGCATACTTGAGTTTAGAAGGTAGCTCTTTAAGCTCGAGCTCTAGTGGTTGTACGATTGATGGAATTGATTTTTGAGGTTTTTGGTCGAGTTCTTCGATTTGTGGTCGGTAAGCATGATAACCAGTTTTTCCTTTTTCCATATACGCCAGCATGGCGTTAACTTCCGGATCCTCTATCTTTTCTTCTAGAGAAGTAAATAATACTTGCTCTAGTGGTTTAGCTTCAGCTTCCGGGATGGAAGATAGGGAATACATATCCTTATCTGTAGAAAAATCGCCATCTTCCTCCTCATCATCTGTGGTTCCTACTTTTTTAGCATGAGGAGAAAAATTAGAGCTTTTCTTCATCATTTTCTGCATGTCGAATTCGATCGTTTCGTCCTCGTACCACAGAGTGATTTTCCCATCGTGAACGTCAATGATGGCTTTTGCAGTACTCAGAAATGGTCGACCTAGAATCAGGGGAACCTCGACATCGTCGTCCATCTCTAAGATGACGAAGTCGCTGGAAAGATAAAGCGAGAGACTCCAACTACCAGATCTCGGACTATACCCATGGGTTTGATCTCTGATCTGTCTGCTAGTTGGAGTTTGAAAGGAACCGGTAGCATTTCTCCTCCTTTTACTTTCAAGAAGGTGGCGTATGGCATGATATTAATGCTGGCTCCTAGGTCGCATAGACCGCTTCGACAGTCCACCCCACCTATAAACACGGGATTACGGGATTTCCCGGATCTGTTTGTTTGGGGGGGAGTGCTCGAAGAAGGGCTGCAGAGCATTCCTCCGTGAGGTGCACTGTTTCTTTTCCAGGTTTCTTTTTATTCTTTGTCAAGAGATCCTTGAGGAATTTGGCGTAGTTAGGCATCTCTTGCAAAGCATCTATCAGAGGTATGTCGAGGGTCAGTTTCTTGAAAGTACTCAAGAATTTGGAGAACTTCTCATCGAGGTGTTTCTTTTTCATCCTGTTTGGGAACGGGAGTTCACTGTTTTTAGGAGTGGAAGTCGGATGTCGAAGGTAACTCGAGATGGAGGTGGAGTAGCAGGAGTAGGAACTTGGATTTCTGAGGGAGGTGAGGCTGGTTTGATAGTATCTTCAACATTGATATAAGTCTCTTCAAGATTTTCTTTTTCTTTTCCTTTTCTGGTGACAAGTTCCCTTCCACTCCTTAAGGAGACGGCACACAAGTTTGTTGATTGGAATATGCCATCGTCTATAAGGATTGAATTTGCTTGTTCCTTTGGATTGGGGTTAGTCTGTGAAGGGAATTGACCAGGTGGTCTTTGATGAGTGAGTAACTGTTGAATCTGTGATTGTAGGGCTCTTTGGTCCTTGCGCAATGCGGCAACCTCTTCTTGCGTATCTCTGGATTTACCCATCATAGCCTTGAACATCTCTTGCATTTGAGACATTTCAGACTCAGGATTCGAAGGAGGTGGAGTTGGTCGGCTCGATGAAGCTTCATTGCCATAAGGCTGTTGTTGATATGCCTTGGGCCTACTTGGAAATTAGACTGAGGTCTGTAATTTGGAGATGGTTGTAGGGTATGTGGGTTTGGATATTTTCTGTGTTTGAGTAGCGAAGATTTGGGTGCATGTTGCGTTGCCAAGGTTGTCTGTACCCTTGATTGTTGGTGATGTAGTTTGCTTCCTCCGCTGCTTTTATTTCTTGTAGTTGTGGGCATTGTTCATAGTCATGAGGCCCACAACATTGCGTACAAGAAATAGTTGGAGATGATTGGGGTAGAGGAGCATAGCCTGGAGGGGTAGTATGATCGGGAAATCATCGACTTAGCTTGCTGGGGGTAGGAGTTCATAGCCATCTGCTCAACCACCTTCTGCAGAGTACTTACTTTTGTTGCCTGCTCGAATTGCTCTCCATGAGTTGCTCATGGCTTCTCATGAGCTGGTCGAATTTGTTATCACTTTCCCCAACATGGTACACCCTGGAGTACCGCTCCTTGTTCCACCGGAGGCCCAGTCTCTGATTTCCTCACAGAGAGACTCCATGCTATTCAGAAATTATGCTCCTGGCTTTTCAGTATGTCAGCCCCTAACGAAGATAGTACCATTGTTCTGCATGGACCGATCAAGCCCTTGTAAACAATTGTGATACTTGTTCTTTCGTTAGACCATGGTGAGGACAAGTGAGTAGTAGTCCTTTGAAGCGATCCCAAGTTTCGCAAATATTCTCCGATGTTGGCTGCCTGAAATTGTAAATTTCAGCAATCATTTCCAATGTTCGGCTCGGAGGCAGGAATTTGTCGTAGAACTTGGTGGTCATGTCATCCCATGTACCGATGGTACTTGGTGTCAGGCTATGGTACCACTTGCTAGCACTTCCCGTCAGGCTGTGAGGGAATAAAGAAAGTCTTGCAAACTGGAGTATTGCGTCGGTCGCAGTGAGACTATTGGCATGTTGCAAGAACTTTGTAACATGTAACAAGGCTTCGTCAGGATTGGTGCCATCAAACATGCCCAACTCCTTCCCACATCGAATCTGATGATAAGGCTTCAGTTTCTGCCACTCATCGTATTCGGATGGGCTAAGTTGAGGAAGGATGATGGCCGGCTGTTGTCCTAGATTTGACGGCCTGTTGATGTTTCGAACTGTCGCTGGTGTAGATGCCATGTTAGCTTCCGGGTCAGATTCTATCACTGTGGTGGTTATGTTTTGTTGAGTTCGTCTCTGCCTGAGATTGCGCAGAAAGGTTCTCTCGATTTCTGGGATGTAACCAACCGTGTGATTATTAATATTTTCCGGGAGGCTGTTTGACCTGGTAAAAGGCATACACCACTTAAAACAGAGAAAAGAAACTCGTTATGTGTTAGAAAAAATAAAAATGTTAGGAATTAGTTGACAGAAATTATAAGTTAGTAGTTAGAGACAATGGAAATTGAAATGATAGAAAATTAAATGACAGAAATTTTAAGTTAGTAGTTAGTATACTGGAAATTTGAAGTTAGTAGTTAATGTACAGAAAATTAAGGACAATGGAAATTAAATAACAATAATATAAATGACAATAATATTAACAAGTTAGAAGTCAGATGTCTAAAGTCAGATGTCCGAGTCAGTCAGAAGTCAGATGTCAGATGTCCAAGTCAGATGTCTGAAATTAGATTATTAACAAGATAATATTAACAGATTATTATAATATAACAGGTGAATTATCCGGGCTTAGGGACTCGCTTACATTACACTATACTACTACGACCGGGATTTGTTTGCAGCCCGACGTTTATTTGGGTTTTTAATTTCTTTTCTTTAATTTTAATTACACCACTTTAACCACTCAGATATACACGTCTGCAAAATGGGAGTCCGCGTGGCGTCCGCGTGGACAGGGGCGGACGGCCAGCGGTAGCCTAGGCGGACAAGTGCCTGTACGTCTTTTTTTTTCATTTTGATTATACGAATGAAACAACAAAATAAAAATGTCAGAAAATTATAAGTTAGTGATAAAAATGTCATAAAATTATGACAGTTGTTCGATAATCCTTGTAGCGGTGTTGGGTCTTCTATCCCAGCCCGAGACCTTTCCCTGAAAATATGACAGTTGTTCGATAATGCCACACTCGCTTTTTGCTACTCTAAACTGCCTATAAAATGCGACTCTAAGCTCCTATAAAAAAATGGAAAAAATGAGATAAAATAATTGTAGAAGTGTCTGAAATTATGTCAAGTGACAACTGAAAGATGGTTTTATTTTAAAGGAGTTTGTATAAAGTTATTTTCCTTCAAAATACTCTATTTTCGCTCATAATATAGATCTGCTAATTGTAAAAACCAATTTAGTTTAGCTTGGGATTATGGAAATATGTGGAAAGTCAGGGAAAGAAAAGGATAAAGACAAGGTACTCCGCTGTTTATGAATTTTTCTAACCAAAAACAGGCCTCGTCTATCCGGTTATTAAGTTCTTCGGGGTGCTTTAACACCTATCTACCTAAGGTCTCGTGACCTGGGATAGAAGACCCAACACCGCTACAAGGATAGAGAGAAAAGTCTGGGGTACAGAAAAATAGTGCAATTAAAAAAATATATATAATAATATGTGCTTTGTATATACAATTTGCACATTCAAAAAAAGAGATGTAAATAATAAATTGCAATTTATATTTATAAACATGAGTACGTGGTGTTGAAAGGTATTGCGGAATAAGGCATTCTTCACACCCCTTGTCATCCCGGGTTAGAGAATTGAAATTGGTTGGAAATCTCAGGTTAATCTAACTTGTTTTCTGCAGTCTAGTTTTTCTATGCTTTTATTAAATTGTTCTTCTTCACTGTTTATAAAAACCTACTTCTAAGAGCAGAACTATTCTTTCAATTGTCACTTTGTCTAAATTCCCTTCTACACTTATTTAATCTTGTTTTATTATTATGGCTTAGAGATAATTATATTCCTTATTTGCTTGAGGACAAGCAAAAGTCAAGTGTGAGGAAGTTCGATAAGTGCAAAACATATAGACTTATAAGGTTTAATCACCTTATAAATTGTAGCATTTTTAGTAATGTTTCTCACTTATCTTGGGTTTTTCCTATAATTATGTTGTTATATTAACTGATGTATATATGTGTTAAATTGTAGGAAAAATGCCAAATAAAGACATATATTATAAAGGATTAAACAAGGTCACGCATGAAGCAGGCGCGAAGTGTGTCCGCCCTGCAACCGCCTTGGATTAGGCGACAAGAGGGGGACGTCCGCATGTGTAACCGCCCATGCAACCGCGGACGTGAGACAAATGAAGAACCGCTAGGCAACCGCCTTATAATAGGCGGATGTGAGAGGGAAGTTAGAGACAACCGCATGGACAACCGCATGAATAAAGCGGACGCCATGCGGACATGTGTAAAATCCAGATCTGGAAATAAACGCGACGGGTTATCTTCTTCTGCCGACTCTCTGCAACTTGATTCCGCCATATCCTTTAGCAGTCGGCGCCCACCTTAAATCACTCACGCGTTGCAGCTCTGTTCCCTGCAATCAATGAGCTGCAATCAATGGGCAATAAATGTTCTTCCACGCCAGACTCTTCTCCTCCTCTATAGTCACCTACCGCCAGTTTCCATCCTTCTCTATGCTCTATCCAGAAGATGAGGATACTTACATCCTCGAAAAATGAGAGAAGGAATTGCCATCGCCTCCCGCCAAGATATCCAAACAAAACGCTAGTATCACCTTCGAAGAATTAACTTTCTCTGAAGATGATATCGATCAGCGTTCTTTCTATGAGCCTCACCTACAAGAGAAGGATGTTTACATCCTCCAATTTGAGGAAGAAAAATCATCACCACCGGGACTTCTGTTAGAACTACGTTACCGACAGTACCTCCTCAAACGCCAAATTTTGTGGAGTATTCATTTGCCTATTATATTTGCCGAAATAACGTTTTGTTTTGATCCAGGTGGTTTTCTTTTAATTACTGCTAACTCGTTTTCCTGGCGGAATTGTTATCTACTTATATTTTTGATCCAGGATAACGAAGCGGGCGTCTAGCCAAAGACGTTAAAGAAGGGCTTCCCGGGAGGCAACCCGGATGAACTTTTATTTATTTTATTTTGCTTTATACTCTTTAATTTTCAGGTTCTCTTTAAATTTTTTTTTGCTAACTTTTAACCCCGTTTGTAGTATGGTTGCTTCTAGTGTCTTATGCAGGTGCACCTTCATATCCACAGTGCAACCAAGCTACGCTACTTGAGGCTGAAGCTCAAGTGTGGGGGAACTCCTTTAAACAAACTAGCAAAAATAATATCAGGGGAGTACCAGTTTCTTTAATTTTGCTTTTATTTAAATAAAAACTGCAGAGGAGCGTTTATGTGCTTAAATGTTTATCTGTGACCTTTGTGTTATCTCTATTTTATCTACTTACCGAAAAGGTCTTCTGAAACCTTCCCTAATTTTTCTAGTAAACAATGAGGACATTGTTCAAAATTAAGTGTGGGGGAGTGTGCCCTTTCGGTGGAATTTTGTGCTTAAATGCTTAATCTCTCTGCTTATCTTGCGTTTGTCCAATTCAATATCGTGACCCTTTATATGTGGGTTGTTCTCTTTAAAAATAAATACTGTTATGAATTGTGGGATAAATTGTACAAAATTTTAAAATTTTTATTACTTTTGAGGAGCATTTTATATGCGGTGTGACCAAATGATCTGCAAATGGTTGGATTTTATTGCTCAGGGTTTCTTTCTGTCTTCTCTCTTAGGGATTGCTAAGGGGTGCTTCACTGTTAAAAAAAAAGAAGAATACAAAAAATAATAAGGGACTTGCGAGACACCATTGGTAACCAACAAAGAGAGTTGAGTGTTCTTAAATACAAAAGCTTGATGCTTATCTATTATATCTCATCCCTTATGCAAAAGTGAAACAAATGCATGAATCTATTTTTCCTTTTGTTTTTTCCCTCAATGCCCATTCTTGAGAGAAGTTGGCCATGGTAAAAGTTCTTAGAGTCACCTAAACAAAAGAAACATTGAAGTACCTTAGATCATACCCCGAAACTCTATATTTTATTTTTACCCTGAGCACACCTATGCCACCAGCAGTTAATTTTTCACACTCCTCGAAAAGTTTAAAGATCATGTTTATCCTACCCTTCATAATAATATTGTTAGTATTGAGCATTCCCTACTTACTTGGGTACGTGATTTTGCTTGAGGACAAGCAAAAGATAAGTGTGGGGGTGTGATAAGTGTCCAAATGAGCATGATTTATAGGTGTATTTCATATATTTATTAACACTTTTTCTTGCTCATTTCTCCATTTCGGTTAGTTTTCCTCTAGTTTATGTTTTATTGATTATCTCACAAATTTATTGGTTTAACAAGAGGAAAACCAAACTGGGAGTAAAGTAGAACGAGAGACGAACGCATAGACGCAAACGGCTCAGAAAAACGGAGCCCAAACGAAGAATCTAGAGCCGGTGGAAGTTCGTAGAAGAAAATAAGTCACGACCTCACCTGTGTCCGCGTGAACCGGGGCGGACGTGAGGGCGGCCAGGGCACAACCAACCGCGCCTACTTGGGCGGACGTCTGGGCGGCCAGGCACATGCAACCGCGGGCGCCTATGCGGACGTGAGGGCGGTCAAGCTTACAACCGCCTAGTATGGGGCGGACGCCAAGCGGACAACACTCTTGTGTCCGCGTCTGTCTCAGCGGAGCCACGCGGACGTGACTAAAAATCAGACGCGAACAGTTTCTTCTTCGCGCCGACTGTCTGCAACTTGCTACCATATCCATTACCAGTCGGCGCCTTATTTTCCTCACGCGTGAACTCTGTCCCCTGCAATGAATGAACCAATCAATGAGCTGCAATCAAACGGCAATAAATGTTCTTCCACCGCCTCAATCCATTCCTCAACTTGCTCACGCGTCTGTCTATCTTCAAACCTTCGCTTCCTATATATAAACACACGTACCTTCTGTTCTCATTAAGACATCCACGACCCAACATCCACACTACAGACCACCATCACACGTCCATCCCATTTCTCTTCTCCCGTCTTCTCCATTTTATTTATTTCACATTCCACCATATTCACCTCTAGTCCTACGTATACAAAATAGCAGAACGAATGCAAGAGTGACTACAGATGATTTCTACTGCTCTAGTTTCTGTTTATCTGTTTAATATGTTAGGCTAGAATACATATACTCTAGGAATGGTTATTATGTGTTTGTATTAATTATGCAATATGTTTTACTGGTTATAATTTTAATGAAGTTTGTTACGCTTAAAGGTTATCTCGCATCATTTTAATAAACCTCATGAATTTATTAAAATGCTTACTAGTCTGTTTTTAATTTCATCGGTTAGAAACAGATGGGTTAATTAAGCCGTAAAACTGTAGAACTTATTTTCATCGTTTAAGTTAATACATGTTGCAAGAATATAATTCCTCATACTCCTCTGCCGTTTACACGCATTTTGCTCGAGTTTTCATCGGACCTTGCATTACAGGTAAACGAGTTCTTATGAGTTTTCATCGGACCTTAAGAAAATAACAGGAATCTTGCCAAACAATTATAATTAAACCAGTAGAGATAGCATAATTAATCAGATCATATTAACCTGAACCAGAGTCCCGTTTAATTTATCTGTTAACTTAGTTTATTTTATTTCCTTTTTATTTATTATACAAGTCAATTAATCCCCCTTTTTGTGACACGCTTAGGTACTATAATATGTATTAGTCCCACGGTTCAACATCCGGTCGCTTACATTACACTATACTACTCGATCGGGATTTGTTTGCAGCCGACGTTTATTTGGGTTTTAATTTCTTTTCTTTAATTTTAATTACACCACTTTAACCACTCAGATATACACGTCTGCATTTCTCCCCAGGCAAGGTCTCACCTCTCACCTGACCAGCTTTATCAAACTTCCTACTCAAACTTCTCCGCGACACAACAGTCATCCAACCCTCCGACTCCAATTGATCATTAGCCCTATTAGCTCCCACCCCAACATTCTGCTGACCAAGAGCATTAGGCCCGCTACCATCACCAGAACCCACAGTCACCTCTGTCAATTCCTCAGCCAACTCGTCTCTCACTTCGCCCCCTTCCTGCACAACATCCTCCTTAGCTTTCCTCTGGCATCTAACCGTAGAGTGCCCAAAGCACTTACACTCATCACAATACCAGGGACGCCACTCATAAACAATACGCTGAACAAACTGATTTCCTTCCCCATCCACTAAACAATTTCATCCTTAGGCTTCGATCTAGCATCAATTTCCACTAATACTCTCGCAAAGCCAATCCTCTCCTTTGTCGTGGTCAGCTTATCTGCCATAATTGGCATCCCGATTTTGCTCGCAATCCTGCTTAGCATTCTAGACGACCAAAATTGCAAGTCCAGATTAGGCAATTTTACCCAAACTGGAGTTGAATAAAGATGTGCCTTGTCCAGCTTACACCCAGGCGACCACAACCGCAAAATAGATGGTTACCTCTCAAGAACCAGGGACCATTCTCAAACACACGCATCATCTCATCCGAACTTTCAAACCGGAAGATAAACATACCAGAATCATTCTGATATATTCTCGGTAGTACAAACTTACTCCAACGGGATTTCACAAACCTCTCCATCTAACCTGGAACTATTAATCAGTAAGAAAAGGGTTGTTTAGTTTATGAGTCCCTTAACTAATCGACACTTAGGACACCTTAATTATAGGTTACTATTGGGGAATCACTCATTCAAGTTAATTACTGTTCTTCACATACCAGGTACGATTTCTCGTACTCCGATACTTTTACTGATTGACTTATGAGACGTTTTTGAAAAACGCTAACTGAGTTTAAGAGGAATTTCTAAAAGGAAATTGTTGTGTGACTAACTCAGCTTGTGTGACTAACTGAGCCTCGAATGTGAAACTTACTTGGTATTGGTTCCTTCTATTTGGTGTTCCGTTAGACATTAACTGCTTAGGGTTTACGCTTCTGCACTGTGTAGGACTGAGTGTTTTTGTAACACCCCGATATAACCAATCAATAGTCTGAACGATGCGCCAACGATGACCTAGCAAGTCTAAACAGCGGATTCACAACTTCTACTCGGGTGTCACAGACGCCAACCACTCACGCGGTTGACACAACAACAACATCAATACCAAGTGCGGTCGAATGACTGGAATTAAACCTCAATCAAATCCAAGTACAACAGAAATTACGGACCAAGTACCGGGAATCTACAACTTAAGTTCTTGGTTCAACAACATACTCAGAAAGTACCACTAGGGTTTAGTAATACAAAGTCATAACCCATACATTGACAACATACTACTCAAAAGTCTTGTCCGTACGGACTACCCCTATGGTAGTCACCCATGCCTACTCTCCGTCTGCCTCTCGTTTCATACCTGTAAAAATAAAGGACTCAGCAAAACTATGCCGAGTATGAACGTGTGAAGCCCGCATGTTACCGGGCCACACGACTACTTGGTCGAATATTATTAAGTCATATTACATGCTATAACAAAGCAGGAAAGCATACCACAAACATCATAATATCATACACACTACAAGGTAGCAAAGCATTAGAAACAAGCAACCAAGCACAACAAGTTGCCAGCATAGCGACAGTAATCATGTAACTAATCAAACGTGTGCATAGGTATATTATACCAACGATCCTCACTAGGGGATCATTCGAGCGTTATGTGTTTTCATTCCTTTTACTCTGTTTTCATAAAGTGCATTCTCTTCTCTCCTCTTGCACCAGGTCTGGGATGTAGTAGGTCCGTGACCATATCATGTAGGTGCCAATCTTTCCTTGATTAGTTAAGGTCTGTTGTGAATTCTCTTATCACCACGTATTGAAGGCGTCTCCTCCATAGCCAACCCTCCATTTCCGGCGTCATGCGTCGAGAACGTGGGGTCACTTCAATACCCCCAT
Organism: Limonium bicolor; assembly: GCA_023374045.1. Lineage (NCBI taxonomy): Eukaryota > Viridiplantae > Streptophyta > Magnoliopsida > Caryophyllales > Plumbaginaceae > Limonium > Limonium bicolor. Next base: position 142,774,866 of record CM041778.1, read on the forward strand.
ATGGGTTCCTTCAGCTGGTATTTTATTCATTATCGTTATAAGTTCGACACCATAGTGGGTGTCGTTAGAAGTCCTTTAATTTAAGAGGAGTGTTCCTTATATATAGTTCCTTGTTTGTTCACGTAATTCGTTGTGTTTCATCTCAAGGTTTCATCGCGAGAAGGGACTACACTACTGTGTGCGCGCAAGTAATAGCAGCAATGATATAGTAACAAGCATATAAACAACTCATAGCAAGCATCCAATTTCATGGTCTGAAGGTCATTATCAAACAAGGCACGCAGCACACAAGCCGTGTAACACGGCAACATACGAACCACACATGTCCATACCTTTTTCGCAAGTACGACTTGTCTCACCCTCGGAGTTCCGGTCGAAGTTCGTTACGGCCCTAGTGTTAATTAAACAACAATATGTCAGAGTAATATTTCATGTGACGATACTTTATAACGTATGTTATTTCTTATGTATGTTGTTAGATGCTTAGTTTATATACTTCTTAGAACTTCGCATGCATTCACCTAGGCTATCTTACTCCTAGGACACTCACTTGTTTTATACGTTAACTAAGTCCTTTTCCTTAGTTAAGGTTTTAAAGTATTTAACGTTAGTTAAGTAACAAGTTCATATAACATAGCTATACATGTCTAATGTGTATTCCCTCCTTAACTAAATGTAGAGCGTTTTAACCCTTGTATAATGATAAGATAGACCATGAATCCCCTAAAATTTATTTATACAGAAGTTCCAAAGTTCACGAAAACTGTCACATAGTTTTGGCTTTGAATCACATTAACTCTTCTAATGTATCAACGGTGGCTTACTTTATCCTAAATATTCCACCACTTAATTAGGTAAATTAGGACTGGTCTGGGATCATTATCAAACTAAATCACCCTTGTAATGCCCCACAAATGGGCATGCAGAAACTGTAATACTAATGAGAAATCTGAAACATATAACTACCAATCTCTCTTCCGTGTCTTTTCTGTTGGTCATTAACCTGTTTTCGGATCTGTCCCAAGATCACCTATGTAGCTAAGTGTCTAGCTATGTTTCAAACTCAAAACAACCTAAAGCAACCTGTTAAATACTCTGAAAATTCGTATACAGAAGCAACTAAGTATCGAGACCTGAAACCAGAATCTTGTGTTTCCTCTTTATTTCTCTCCATATCTGTTAACATATCTCCTAATTCCCCCATGATATATCAACCTAGGTAGACGTATTAGCTGGATGTGGGTTTGTTAGCAAGCTCATACTATATCCTTAGTACCTCTGTAAATCATCTTACAGAATCCACACCTATTGTAATCAGACATCAAGCGGTAGAATCCTAAGTTTCTTCCCTCTCCCTTTTTTTTTAATTGGATTATCAGTATGGTTCCCATCCACCTAGAGTATACCCACTGGTTAGGGGTTCTAGCAATATTTTAAATTCAGAACCAACCCACGCCACCATGAATCCTACTGGTAAGTTCCTATACTGAAACGGGAACTTCAGGAGCTGAATATAAAACTGATACCCCCTCTCTATATATTGTTTTTTGTTTGTTTCACAAATTGATTCTTAATTTCCTTCTCACCCTCTATACCCACTAGCTAAGTATGCTATAAAGTTTTAAACTCAACTATCAACCCTTAACAGCCAGGAAAACACCCTGAGATGTTCATTACAGAAAGCACAAAATTTCAGACACTGCAGACTGAAGCATAGAACCTGAACTATACATATTTTTTGTCCCTTCGTCCATAGATTTCCTCTGCCTAAAAGTTCCCCCTTACTAAGTGTCTTATCAATAGTTTTAAGCGTCAAAGCAGATTCATACATTGTTGAAGCTACTGAATTCATGTATACACTTAGCAACACTGAAAAGAAACTGGAAAGAAAAAACTGATGCATATCTATCTCTGTTCTTGTTACCCACATAACTCGGAATTCTTTCCCTGAATTTATTCCCTAAGTAGTTAGGCGTTGCTTCAGGATTCTACCTTAGGAACAGATCAACACCCACACGAGTAACATTTCTGAAAACTACCCACACAGAAACTGGATGCTGCAGAGCACTGAACAGAGACGATACATTTTTTCTTTCTGCCTGCCTTTTTCAATCTATCTGAGCAATTTCTTGCTGGTCTAGCGTTTAGTCACATTTTAACTTCAAAACTAGTCCAATGAATACTCACCCAACTTCTACAGAAATTGATAAGATATGCAAAAACTGAAACTTGAACTTATATATATATATTTTTCCTTCTTTCGGTTTGTTCATTGGTTTAGTACTATTCCCCCCACGCCATCTAAATACCTAATATCTATTCAATGTAGTTAACCCCAAACACACAAGGCATACTCTGAGAAGTTAGTAAAAAGAAGCACAAGAAAGTTTCAGAAACTGAAACTGAAAATCTCACACTTGATAACTCCACTTTGCTGTTTTCAGTGGTTCATATTGGTTTTCTACTTCAACTCTGTTATCTAGTTACTTGGTTAACGTCCTAGTATAGTTTTAAATTCTAAAACAAACCCCCAAGCAAGGAACCACACCTCTGAAAGATCTTAAACAGAACCAGAATCTGTCAAACTGAGAGCATGAATCTGATGCAGTTCTTCTCTACATTGTTTTCTTCTTGCTCACTGCTCTGATTTCAGTTTACTAAATCTTGCTTACTCATTTAGTTAGGTAGTCTATCAACTTTTGACTCAACACACCCAAGGCAACAAGGGCTATATTTTGGAAAATCTGTTACACGAACTAAAAAGATAGGAAACTGAAAACTGATGCGCTAGATTGGTATTTTACTCCTGCTTGTTTTTCTGGTCATTTCTTGGTCTACTTTCTTTTTCACTCCCAAGTGACTTATCTTCTTAGTTAGATGTCTTAATATGTTTTAAAACTCTAATCTAGCCCAAACGCAACCAAGACAACCTCTCTCAACCCCCTTACAAGAATCTGAAACTGCAACAAAAGCCTGTGGACCTGAAGCCATGGAATGATACACATATGTTTCTTTTCTCTTCTGTTTTAGTATGTCAAATGACTCCCCAAATGATTTAGCTATTTAGCTAGAACCTCATTGCAGTTTAACTCTCAAAGCAGACCCAAGACAACTCGGTTAACATCCCTGGAAATTCTTTACAACGAAAACAGAACTCTGAATAACCAAACTGAAACAAATATATATATTTTTTTTCAGTTGTTCTCTTTCTGTTCTTTAACCTGATCTCTAGTTTTCCCCAGTTGTTTTCTCGTTCAGTCAAGAGGTTTAACACGATTTACTTCAAGAGCAGAACCTTAAACAACATGGTTGAAGCTACTGCACTTCCTAACCCTGGGACTAGACTCAATGAGAAACAGGAAACAGAAAACACGAACTGTGAATTTCCTTTCTGCTCTTTTCAGTTACTAACTGTATTTTTCTTTCTTTTTTTTTAGTCTCCCAGCTCGTTACACTTAGCCTCACGGTTTAGCAAGTTCTTAAACCAGTCATTTAGCCAATACAATTTTTGGTCCCTCCTGAAAAGTTAGTATACAGAAAAACGAATGTCAGAAACTGAAAAACTTCTGCACTCTATTACTCCTAACTGTTATTTTAATTGTATTGACTGATCTTCCCACAAACTTCACAGATTAGTACACTTATGTAAGGGTGTTGGCAAGTGTTAGGTTTATCATTAAACTAATAAGACTCTTATAACTCCTCTGGAGTTAAGTTGCACAGGAAACATAAACCAGTTTAAAATCTGTACAGCAATGCTTATGAAGCTTAATACCTTGAGTTAGGTATGTTTTGGAGTTGGTGTTCCTGGTAATTCCTTGGAACATGTTAAACCCAGGCTCTTGCATCCCGTCCTCAACTGGAAAGGTTTCTCAAGTGTTACACTTGTTAATCAGGAAAGAAAGCAGGTAATGGGTGGGAGTAACTGACTTCACTTTGGAAGGAAGAGAAGGTGTTACCTTCTGGTTATGCCTCAGGTGAGGTGCTGAGCAGTTACAAACCAGTATGATCTCGATAAGGCCTAGAAGGCTGCATGTGTGTTTAATGCATGACAGGAGCAAGAAGGAAATGGATTGAGAAATCTTCAACTGTCCTAGACGACAGAATAATAGAAAGACATTACAGAACAGCCCGTTACGATTTACCTGAAGCTGGTGTTAATCAGTTTTTTTTTTAACGCAAACGCAGCAACTTCCAAAGAGGCTTGGCTATACTGCATGGGTCGTGCTTTGAATCAGGAAAGAAAGAGATCAGGCAAGGAAAAGAAGAGAAAAAAAAAAGAAAGACAGTCTTGATCATTTGATTACCTTCATGCGTGAGTAAGGTAACAGAGGGGGAAAGAAAGTCTTTGAGCAAGTGTTTACCGTGGCATGTGAATGTAAGTAAGGAAGGCTGAAGCAAGGATTCTAATCAATGACAGAGGCAAGGGTAGGTTGATAGTGGGATAGAGTTCCAATGGAAACATTTGGTAGAAGTTTGAAAAAGTATGCCCTCTGATGCGTGGAGGTCTGGGGTAACTTTCTCTGAGTTCAAGAACGTCCCACTAGCGCTTCAGGACATCAGACATAGTCAGGGGAAGGAATGTCGGTCTGGGGTTTCTTGTTATTGTCTTGGGTTCGGGTAGGTTTACAACAAGGAGCACTGCTCTTAACTTACAAGGGAGTGGTGGCACTGAATCTTAAGAGAATAATGTATCACCTGCCATCGGTGACAGCATGTTTGTTGGGTTTTTATTTACAGATTTCCAGTCCCTAGAACTCCTGAATAGGTAATGGAGTGTAGTTGATTAATGATACAGAAACCAGTAAGGGGCATGTGAGTGGTTGGTCGCAAGGTAACAAGGAAGGCGTTGTTTGAATAATGAGGAGTGCGCTGGTCAGAATAAAAATGGGTATACATGATAGAAGGGGGAGGATTCGATGCTGCAGAGGCATGTTCCTTACTTATCTTTTTTTTATTTGTAGTTAATTAGCAGACGTATTACTAGTCTTAATTCGTTGCTATTTATTATTGAATCCGGGCACAGCTCAACCGGTTAAGATGTTTATAAGGTATACGAGAGGTACGGGGTTCGAACCTTAGCGGGAGCGTCTTTGCTCTTTTTTTTCTTTCTCTTTGTTTTTGTATAAGTTATACATTATTATTTATATATGTACGACTATATATTATATCGTGAAGTTATGCGACGTTATCATTTTTGTTACAGCGTTACGGTATTAGTTATTATTTGCAACGTCACAATATCGTAATGTTACGTACATGTATTTTCGTATTATATATATATATATATATATACATACGAGTGCATTATTAATCATAACATCTTCGGTTTAGAGATGTGCATACGTATGAGTTTACGTTTACGATTATAATTCGTCCAGGGTATAAAGGTTGTTCATACAATTTATTGGGCGCACTAGTGGCATTTATTTTACGCAATGATATATATACATCCTATATTTTAATTACCATAATGTTTCATGGTACTTATTGCACATAATTTAATTTAAACTTTACTAATTTACAGTGGTAATTACTCGGGGTATTTCAGTCTACCCCCCTTAAAAGAACTTCGTCTCGAAGTTGTCTCAATCGAATTTCTATCTAACCACCCAACGAATCTCAAGGTTCAAATCCATTCAATCCTATCAATTCTAAAGTTCCAACATTTTCCCAACCTTCCATTCTACCACTGGTTTTCCAATCCAAACCAATCCCACATTCCTTTATATCGCAAGTCTCAAGGGACATACGTACGCAATAGTTCACATGTACATCACCAAATACATCTCAAGTGTTTTAAGCACACCAATGCAACAATCAACATGTCACGCCATAAAAGCCAACATACAACATTCATTCAGCGCACAGTGTACATCCAATACAATACACACCCAATTCACACACAAAGCATTCAAAACAATACCACCACGAGCAATAACACAGTAAAAACGTAACGCGCCTACCCCCCTTAAAAATGGATTACGCCCACGTAATCCTTTTTATACCATCCTAGAACCTTGGTTCAAGATGTTTTAACTCTCATGGAGCATCCCAGTTCCTATGCAATGTAGCTCACACTATAATCTCACCAAAGGCCTTGTCCATGTTAAGGGTTTAGTTTCTGTATCAAAGGACTCTTATCGGTAGTCGTACCGATCTAGAAACGGATTCGGGTTTAGCCTCTCTAGGTTTAAGGTATTGGCCGATATGTCACTTGTTATTCAACCGGAGAATGGGAGGTACGGTCCACCAGCTTCTGCTGTGCGACTCTGATAACCTTCAGCTTCCCAAATGTGGTGCAGGGCTCAATGGTATCCTTATAATAGTAGTAAAGGTCCCTTGACTGACATGGGGTATTTTTTTATGGGTTGTAATTTGTCTATTCCTTTCCTTTGGAGGTTGGATATTCATGATTTTGGTTCGCTTTTAGCTAGTTTACTCTCCTAGCATTCTTAATGTGTACAGCCAATTTAGATGTTTTTCGTCTCTAAGTAGTCCTTAATCTTCAGCCCAATTATGGCCTTCACACACTGTTGGTTGACTTCGATTGGTTTTAGTCAAAAGGTTACCAAATTATATATGTTAGAGGCTTCTGTGGTTGTAACCTCTAAATTCTGAATCATGTATCAATGTATTCTACCCGTTCGTATCATTTACATCGATATCACATCCTTCGTATTTTGTAGTTCATGTGTCCACTTGTAGGAGGTTTCGAGAGTTATCCAACCCTTACGTGTCAGCGTAAGTGTTGAACTATCCTTCCACCCCAATTTGTGCTCAGTATCACTTGACCTGACCAGGGTTAAGTTCTACCTCGCACGTCCAACAAACAATCAACCAATTTAATTTTCTTTTTTTTCTCCAACTACGTATATATCTAAATGTGTACATATATACATTCACTCATTCTTGTATCCATAATAATGTATACTTATGTGTTATGAGTTCCAAGGTCGTATTTGAATTATAATACCCTTTTGTCTTATATGTGTACGTATGGTTGTTTCCATTAATTAGATGGTATATTGGTACATACATTGGTATCCTTCTGATATTATGAGTTCTTTTCATTCCAAGTTCTCATATAGGGAGATGTAGTATGGATATAGGTGATCCATCCGCACCGTATTTATAGATATGGATATAGGTGATCCATCCGCACCGTATTCATAGATATAGTATGGATATAGGTGATCCATCCGCACCGTATTCATAGATATAGTATGGATATAGGTGATCCATCCGCACCGTATTCATAGATATAGTATGGATATAGGTGATCCATCCGCACCGTATTCATAGATATAGTATGGATATAGGTGATCCATCCGCACCGTATTCATAGATATAGTATGGATATGGTGATCCATCCGCACCGTATTCATAGATATAGTATGGATATAGGTGATCCATCCGCACCGTATTCATAGATATAGTATGAATATAGGTGATCCATCCGCACCGTTTTTAACGTCTCCCCATATGATTAGGTTCTCATAACCTACTTATATCTTCTTCCAAGATTTATATTCGGTAGTTGCCCCTCTTTTGTTCTTGTCACGGTTGTTATACTAAATAGGAGAAATTAAATTATACGATATTGTATAATTGAATTTAAATCATAAGGTTGGAAATTGCTTGGCTAAGTAATATTAATCTTGACAAACCTTTGAAATAAGAAGATGTATATATATACTTCTACATATACAATTGGTTTTTAAATTAGATACAATACGTGTATAAGTAAGACTATTCCCATAAAACAAATGTGATAAAATGAATAAATGAATTTACAAACTAATGAGTATAATGAATAAACTTTATAAGGTTATCATGGTATTATACAAATGTTACATGATATCAAGATAGGAATCTCAATATAAGTTTGTATAATATATTACAAACTAGTGAGAATAATCACCTTACATAAAATAATGAAATGTAACATTAAGGGAGTTTTATAAGTTATGTATATTTGTATGTGCATAAAGGCGTGACTAATATTGTAGGAAATGTGTATAAAATATGGTTGAGAACCATACAATATTAAATGATGGGTGTTATAAATGAATAAAGTTGATAGACTGTAAATTATACAATCAAGAGCAGCATATTGCAAAGTACATGAATTATTTAATACCGTATATTACGATGAATGTCGTAAACTAAAGTACTTGGATAAACTAGTCAAGTCAACATGCTTGACTAAGTCAACTAATTTGACCAAGAGGTCAGGTTGACCAACTTATACCTTGAATGGGAGTTTAAGAAATAATATTGTCACAATACATGCAACTATATTATATGATTAAATCCAATAGAAACTGCATATATAAATATATATGTGTAAAACCAAGAATATGTATATATATATAAGTATATACGATATGGTTTTACTATCATAAAATGGTAATTGACAGGTGTTATGACATTAGTGTAAAGATATATATACTACAAGTCATACCTTGTAATTTAAAGTATGGTTTATTAAAATGAATAACGTGGTATGTAATATATGGTACAATACCAGATGGTTAAGTAATACTATCATGTAACGTCAGTGCTTGAGCATTGAATGCTATGCGAAATAACGTGCAGGTGGTCACTTCTTTCATAACCATGGTTAATGATATATATTATCCAAAGGGTTTATCTTTTTTTTTTAACATTGAATTCCACAGTTACCCGTTGTATTGCTTGCGGGCGTTTTTAACAGTTCCTCTTTCGGAACTTGTTCCTCCATGTTCGGAACTTAATTCTCTATGGCACACAACTCCTTTTTATTTGGTCTCCTTGAACAAAATATTCGATAGATGTTTGAACATATTGGCGGATTTATTGCCATTTTTCATATCCGTTTGCCTTGTGCTGGGGTAACATTGTGTTATGCCTCGTTAAGCATAATAGGTCGTACCAATTTTATGGTGTAATTTCATCTTGAGCTATATTCTCTTATTTCATTGTCTTACTAGAGGTTTTCTTAAAGTACCCTCTCAAGTGTTCGAATTGTAGAATAATCTCAATTCCCATCCTTGGCTTAATTAATTGCTTATTTTGGCTTTATTTATTTCATATATTTTAGGGTATTTCGGTCCTCTTTGCTTGTGTGGTTGATCCTATCGACTGCTAAGCATGTCGACCCAAGTTGTCGCTAAAATTGGTCCCTCTATGGTATTATTCTTTTGGCAACGTCGATTGTATAATATAGTCTTTTCTCCTCGGGTTGATTGTGCAACATTAAGTAGATGCCAGATCGGGTTTCCCCGAGTAAGAGGAGGCTTTCCACCTCTCCGGCGTTTTTTTCCCTATGATTTGAAATGGACTCTAGGTAAGTAGAGGTTGGGTGTAGGTGTCTGTTAGGTATCCAGTAATTACTGGAGGAGAATCCTAACTATCGCGCCTCACATACTAACCCTTAACCCGTTTCCCCGAATTCAGGTTTTCCTATGCTCGGTACTTTCTGTTCCAGTCATCAGAGCGCAACTACGCTCTGATACCACTTTCTAAGGTTTATAAGTTGGATAAGCAAAAAAAAATGCGAAAGAAACAGTGTTGATACTAGAGGATGAAACCACATAAATACATTGGCACTGAATCTTAAGAGAATAATGTATCACCTGCCATCGGTGACAGCATGTTTGTTGGGTTTTTATTTACAGATTTCCAGTCCCTAGAACTCCTGAATAGGTAATGGAGTGTAGTTTATTAATGATACAGAAACCAGTAAGGGGCATGTGAGTGGTTGGTCGCAAGGTAACAAGGAAGGCGTTGTTTGAATAATGAGGCGTGCGCTGGTCAGAATAAAAATGGGTATACATGATAGAAGGGGGAGGATTCGATGATGCAGAGGCATGTTCCTTACTTATCTTTTTTTTTATTTGTAGTTAATTAGAGACGTATACTAGTCTTAATTCGTTGCTATTTATTATTGAATCCGGGCACAGCTCAACCAGTTAAGATGTTATAAGGTATACGAGAGGTACGGGGTTCGAACCTCAGCGGGAGCATCTTTGCTCTTTTTTCTTTTTCTTTGTTTTTGTATAAGTTATACATTATTATTTATATGTACGACTATATATATCATGTGATTCTATATTTTTGGTAACGTAGTTATGCAGCGTTATTGACATTTATTTACAACGTTACGATATATACGATATATTATATCGTGAAGTTATGCGACGTTTATCATTTTGTTACAGCGTTACGGTATTATTTATTATTTGCAACGTCACAATATCGTAACGTTACGTACATGTATTTTGTATATATATATACGAGTGCATTATTAATCATAACATCTTCGGTTTAGAGATGTGCATACGTATGAGTTTACGTTTACGATTATAATTCGTCCAGGGTATAAAGGTTGTTCATACAATTTATTGGGCGCACTAGTGGCATTTATTTACGCAACGATATATATACATCCTATATTTTAATTACCATAATGTTTCATGGTACTTATTGCACATAATTTAATTTAAACTTTACTAATTTACAGTGGTAATTCTCGGGGTATTTCAGTTTTGGTATTGCTCTGGGTAGTTAGTGATCTAGTGGGAATGTGGAGAAGGTCAATTTTGGTGAATTCTTCTTGACTCTGGATATCGTTTCATCATGAGCTGGGTCTTGTTGTTTCGACGTGCGCGCGTCTTCAATGGTAACAGTGAGGGGCTGTATATCCCCTATCCCAAAAGGGACGTAGTAAACAGTGAGGGGCTGTATATCCCCTGCCCCAAAAGGGACGTAGTAAACAGTGAGGGGTTGTATATCCCCTGTCCTAAAAGGACTTACTTGGTGGTGGGGGCCATCTCTCCCAGTTGTTTTGATTCCACTCTTGAGTTATTGGTTCTTGGATCTATTCTTTTCATTCCTAGTCCTTTGTGACTATCTGAGTCTTTCTACTCCTAACTGGAATTGGTTCTAACTTGAGCATTAGATGTTCACTAACCCTTGGTGTGGTTTTTCGATTGGCTAACTTTACCTTTCTATTATTTATCTTTATCCTTGACTTGTTAACTTGATTTGGTGATTTGTGAAATGCTTTGTTCCTCTGTGTGGTTTAAGTGACTGTTTTCAAGCTATTATTTATTTAAGAGTTGTATTATAAGTTTTTTTTTTGGAGGATCGTACCAGTTCCATTCCAGGGAACTGACCACCCTCTCGGGGTGGGCTGCTTGGTTTTATCTTGCAGGTACGAGTTATTTTACAGGTGGCCACGAAGAGAACGAGTGATTGGGATGGGGATTAGGTTGTGGAGAGTTTATGTGTTTTATTTCTGTTTTATTTTTGTTAAGTTTTCTCGAGGTTCAGGCCGTGACAATTGTAATCTTTAAGTTGTAATTGGTGAGGTTTGGTGCGGGTGTTTGGAACCCGATGGCCTGTACGCCTTTAATATTTTACTTCCGCTATAAAAATGTTAAATAGGGGCGTTACAGAAATTGGTATCAGAGCGTAGTTACGCTCTGAACCCGAGAAACAAGCCTGAAATACTTAGATTATAGGCGCACTTAAAACTGTGGAACTGGGGTAGAATTGGGAAGTGAGAATTCCAGAAAGGCGCGTGACCCTTACCCCATACTTACTTTACTACTTATTTCTCGTACCTACGAACCGTCCTTAGGACGTTATAAATATTTCATATATTACTACATAGATATTTAGACTCAACAATACGCCTTCTGAGTAACAAAACCGTCATACCAGCTAGATGTGTCAAAGAGGAGGAAGAGGAGGAGCTGGTCCCTCAAGAGGCTATGGACCCGACGCTGTCACCCCGGAGGTCATAGCGCAGATTGTGACAGCTGCATTAGCTCAGTAGCAGGCTCAGATCCCACCACCACCACCGCCACCACCTAATGGTCCACGGGAGTTCAACTGGCTGAAGGCAGTCAACGACCTTCACCCCCCAGTCTACGAAGGCCAGCCAGAGCCGAATACCTTAGAGAGATACATCGACGAGATGCAGAAGGCCTTCACCTCTTTGCACGTTCCAGCTGGTCGCCAGGTGGACATAGCGGCCTACTTTCTCCAGGGACCCGTGCATCGATGGTGGCAGACCGCCAGAGCTGAGCTGACTGCCCAGGCGGACTTCGGCTTCCCAGCCTTCTTAGTGGCCCTAAGAGCCAAGTTCTATCCATTCTACCTACAGAAGAGGATGAGGAGTGAGTTCGAGCAGTTGAAGCAAGGGAGTTCTTCTGTTGCTGAATATTTAATAAATTTGTGGAGCTGCTCGCTGTTATTGGAGAGGGAGCTTACGCTCCGAGGTACCTGGTGGATAAATTCCACACCGGCTTGAACTTCAGGATCATGACTATGATCGGTTCCACTAGAAGGATGATCCTACAGGAGCTAGCGGATGACGCAAACGACTGCGAGACCACCATTGCCTACCAGGACTCTGTGCTAGGCAAGAGGAAGGGGGATGGTGAAAGCGGAAATGGAGGGAACTTTTCCCAGAACTATGAGAGGAAGGGAAAGTTCTACAAGGGGAGGAACGAGAAGGCCATGGTCCCCTCATACACTAATGCTGAGCCACTCCGCTCCCAGCCATTTAAGGGGAACCAACTTGCGAGGAAGTACTTCTGCAAGTGGTGCAAGAAGGACCACCCGGGCAAGGATTGTAAGGGAAACCTGGTGGATTGCAACCACTGCGGTAAGAAGGGGCACAGATCGTTCGAATGCTTCCTGAACCCGGATTCCAGGAACTACAAGCCACGCACCGGGACCACTGCTAGAGCCCCAGCTGCTACTACTACTGGAGGAGGTCGAGGTGGCACAGGAGGTGCTGGACCATCTACCAGCCGCCCTGCCCAGAGCCATCCGCAGAGGCCGGGACAGAACTACCCCAGAGGCCGGGCAAGGCACCGGTCCTTAACATGGTGGACCGCATCGAGGCAGCAAGTGATGACCCGAGTTCAGCTGGTGAGGACTATTTCCCTCATGAAGAGACTTAGACCCTTACCTTCTTTACATTCCGTTGGCTAGTTTTTTTTTCTTTGTCAATGTAAAAGGGATGAACTATAAACCCTTCATTTTGTTCCGTTTCGAACCTTTCATTTCCAGTTGTGAACCTTGACTTATTTATTCAATGGCAATTGTTGTTCAGCTTTCGATATTTGCTTTACTATTTTGCCATATTCCACACCCAACATCCCTTTTGAAGCCAAACCACACCCACCAGAGAAGTGTGAGGTCTTGAGACCCGGGATGATCTTACTACGAGAGTACCTGACCCCAGCAGTCCAGTATGCATTGATCCTCAAGATCAGGGAGTTAGGTGTGAAGGAAGGAAATTTTTACACCCCTACCTTCAGGAATGGTTCAACCATGAAGGTGAAGATCATGTGCCTAGGTAAGAAGTGGGACTACCACCATTGAGGGAGGTTGAATTCAATATCGACCTCATACCTGGCACGGGACCGATTGCTAAGGCTCCCTACCGGATGGGCCCTGCAGAGATGGTTGAGTTGAAGAAGCAGCTGCAGGAGCTACTAGATAAGGGTTTCATCAGACCCAGTGTCTCACCTTGGGGTGCTCCAGTGCTATTCGTCAAGAAGAAGGACGGGAGCTTGAGACTTGGCATCGACTATAGGGAGCTGAACAATGTCACGATCAAGAACAAGTACCCACTGCCCAGGATCGATGACTTGTTCGACCAGCTGAGGGGAGCTAAGGTGTTCTCCAAGATTGATCCACGTTCCGGGTATCATCAGATAGCTGTAGCTGAGTCAGATATAGAGAAGACAGCCTTCCGGACCAGATACGGCCACTATGAGTTCACAATGATGCCGTTTGGACTGACCAATGCACCCGCGAGATTCATGGATCTGATGCAGAGAGTCTTCCAAGCCCAGTTGGATAAGTCAGTAGTCGTGTTCATAGACGACATCTTGGTATTCTCCAAGAGTCGGGAGGAACACGAGCAGCATTTGAGGACAGCCTTGGAGACTCTGAGAGAGAAGAAGTTATATGCCAAGTTCAGCAAGTGTGAATTCTGGCTGGACAAGGTGTCATTTCTTGGACATGTGATCTCAGCTGAGGGAGTTTCAGTAGAACCAGCTAAGATTGAGGCAGTGAAGAGCTGGCATAGACCTCGCACCGTGACAGAGGTGAGGAGTTTCCTTGGGTTGGCTTGCTACTATAGACGCTTTGTGAAGGACTTCTCCAGGCTAGCCAAGCCCTTGACCTCCTTGATGAAGAAGGACAGCCCGTTTGTATGGACAAAGGCTTGTGAGGTCTCCTTTCAGGCGCTGAAGGATGCCTTGACCACAACTCCAGTATTAGTGATCCCTGAGGAGAACGAGGGATACGAGGTGTATTGTGATGCTTCAGGCAGAGGGATTGGTGGGGTACTGATGCAGAATGGCAGAGTGGTAGCGTACGCTTCTCGACAGCTGAAGAAACACGAAGAAATTACCCCACACGACCTTGAGCTCCTCGCCATAGTCTTTGCCTTGAAGATCCGGCGACATTACTTGTATGGAGCCACAGTACGGATTATGACAGACCATAAGAGTCTGAAGTACATATGGACCCAGAAGGAGCTGAACCTGAGACAGCGACGATGGGTCGAGCTACTGGCTGATTATGACATCAACCTTCAGTGCACTGAAGGTAAAGGGAATGTCGTGGCAGACGCTTTGAGCAGGAGAGTGTACTCACTCCTAGCTTTGATAGAGACGACCACGATAGCTAAGGAGATATACGCAGCCCAGGATAGTGACGTATACCTGCAGAGCGTCAGGCAGAAGTTAGCAGACGGTATGACTGATGGTCTGAAGTATGAGTATGAGCTAGACAGAGGGACACCTTCGAGTCAGAGCCAGACTCTGCGTTCCTCAGGATGCGACAGAACTTCAGACCAGGATTCTCTCTGAGGCTTATTCCTCTACATTATCAGTACACCCTGGAGCCACCAAGATGTACAAGGATTTGAAGCATTTATTCTGGTGGAGCGGGATGAAGAGGGATGTAGCAGATTTTGTCTCTTGATGTCTCACTTGTCAGAAGGTGAAGTTTGAGCATCGTCGACCCGGAGGCCAGATTCAGTCATTACCAATACCGTGCTGGAAGTTTGACGACATCATCATGGACTTTATGGTCGGTCTCCCTCCAGCTAGAGGCGGACTGAATTCTATTTGGGTGATAGTCGATAGGTTGACCAAGACAGCCAGGTTCATACCTATCAAGGACACATGGAAGGTGCCCAAGCTGGCTGAGGTGTTCACCACAGAGCACATCCGGTACCACGGGGTACCCAAGACGATTGTCTCCGATCGGGACACACGTTTCCTCAGTAGATTTTGGCGTCAGGTGCAGGAGGCGTTTGGTACTCAGCTACGCCTTAGCACAGCCTTTCACCCTCAGACTGATGGGCAGACTGAGAGGACGATTCAGACGCTGAGGATATGCTACGAGCAGTTGCTCTAGACTATCAAGGGAGCTGGGTAGAGCGTCTACACCTGGTGGAGTTCTCCTACAATAACTCCTACCACTCGTCTATCGGCATGGCACCATTCCAGGCTCTGTATGGCAGGCCGTGCCGGACCCCCTTATCATTGAGTGACCCTACCGAGGCAGTCCTGATTGGGCCCGAGTATGTTCAGACACTGCAGGATGACGTCAGAGTTATCCAGCAGCACATGAGGGCAGCGCAGTCTATACAGAAATCCTATGGGGATCAGCGCACCAGAGAGCTAGAGTTTCAGTTGGGTGACATGGTTTTCTTGCGGTGTCTCCGATGAGAGGGATATTCAGATTTGGGATGAAGGGGAAACTAAGCCCTAAGTATGTAGGTCCGTACAGGATTACGGAGCGAGTGGGCCCAGTTGCTTACAGACTAGAGCTACCAGCGGAGTTGGGGAAGGTACACGACGTGTTTCATGTATCTCAGTTGAAGAAGTATATGCCTGACCCTTCTCACGTACTGCAGCCAGAGAGATTGGAGATTGAGCCTACACTGAGGTATGAGGAGACTTCTATTCGGATCTTGGACACGAAGGTCCAAGAAACGAGAGGCAGGTCAGTCAAATTGGTGAAAGTTCTTTGGGAGCATCATGGGGTTGAGGAGGCTACTTGGGAGACTGAGGACTCCATGAGAGTAAAGTACCCACATCTATTCACATGATGTTTTCCTATCCTGCTGTGATTCACATTAGTAGCGGTACGAGGGCGTACCTTAACTCTTTTAAGGGGGATATACTGGCATACTCCTCCTTCGTTATCTCATCCGGATTATGCCCTGTTGCGTTATTAGTAGAGTGAGAGGTGTATGTATGTACATAGTTTTACATTATGGCACGGTAGTATGTCACGTTTTATTTGGTATATCTTGGTATATTTTGATTCAGTTTATATTTTGATTCAGTTTGATTTGATTCTGAGTAATCACGGGTGGAATATTGAAATGGAATAGATGGTAGTTAAGGAGGAGGATTGGATTGTTATAGTCGAGGTTTAAACTTCGAGGCGAAGTTTCTTTTAAGGGGGGTATACTGAAATACCCCTAAATTAATTTAAATTAATTTAGGGGATTTCTTTTATTAAAACCGTAAAAAAACCATTAATTATTATATTATAGTATGGTATGGTGAATAATAAATCATTATATCCTTATATGGAATTATGAAAATTAAATCATGGGATTTCTCCCATTTAATCCTTAAAAAAACTATTAAATATTGGATTACCATATATTATTATATGTATTATGAATTTAATAATAAGATTTATAAGTCAATATATCTTGGAAAAATTTATAAACGCTCCAAGTATATTATAAAGATTTTAGAAAAAGTTGGAACATTGCTTTGAAACATAAAAGTCAATATAAAATTCTAGAAACCCTAAAGCCTTTTAAGCCTTGCTAGGGTTGACTTTTTGAGAATGGTCAAACCAGCCCATTAAACCTATACCAATAAATAGGTATGGAAAACCATGAAGATCGATAAAAAGAACGTCAAAAACGGATCATCCTAGCCAAGGTTATGATCAAATGAAGTTTAGAGCCAAAATTTTGAAAAAAAAGCTGATGTGGCGAGGTTTGCTGACTCATCGCGCTCCTCGGGATACGCGCCCCAGTACTAAGTCAATTCTATCTCCTATTTTTCCGGTAACAGATACCAGTCTTTGCCCTAACTTGTGACCTTCATAACTGTCTCATCTTATTGAATTTTTGAGTGTCGTCTTCTTTGTTGTCTTCTCCTACACTTCCTCTAAACAACCATAACTCACACTAAACCTAGTTCGCCCTAAGTCAACCGGAATTCGATCCAAAGTAGCCACCCTGCAAAACCGAAACTGCAGATTTCAGTTTTCCTTCGATTTCAGGTAACTTCGTCTTGCCATAACTTCTTCGTTTCTCAGCCAAATTTCATGTTCTTTAGCTCGTTTTGAAGAGCTCTAATCCTTCTACAACTTTCATGTTGATGGCCAAAGCCAATTCACAACCGTTTGGAAGAACGAGGTGTCTAAAGTTTCGGATTCGTCACCACATAAAATCATAGTTTTCTTTCCAGAAAACGCAAGGTAAACTCGCAACTTCCAGCTTCGATTTCTTTCTGTGTAGTGCAAGTTAGGGTGAGTTCTTGCTATCATTGTGTAGAGTTAAGTTTCTTCTTTAGATTAAGCTCAAGAACTAGTTCCAACTCGGACTGTACTGAAAATTATAGCGTTGCAAAGTAGGCTACTCGGTTGGGTTGTAAAGGAGGAAATTTTCCAGAAACCGAAAACAAATCCTTTCGATTCGAGCAATTCCGGTAAGTTTTCTTCAAATTCCTTCAACCTTGCTAATCTATATTACATTATCGGTCAAAACCATGTTCCAATTGCATCAATTACGCATTAGATTGAGTGAATTTGTGAGATTCGAATTCTGAAACCCATATAAACCCTAACTTCGAAACCGAAATCGAAAACCGATGAATCCTGCATTATAGCTAGCAAAATTAGTATCATTAGAACTGGAAATGAATATCGAAACCATAGAAACAAGAATCACTCAATTTGGTTCTGTGGATTGTGAGAAAATGTCGAATTAGTACTCGAGTCGGGTTCTGTAATCGCTGAAGAACTCGAAGATCTCGGGCCGTCCGATCGTAGTTAAGAGAAACGGACAGCCGAGATTAAAACGTTTCAGATTTAAGTTATTAAGGTTTTTATAAATTCCAGTAAATAACCCTAACTTGTTGAATTAATTTAAATACCTTCCCGAATGTGTTTTGACTTGAAATTTTAACCATAGATTCCTTATAAAACCTAGTTTATTTTTATATAAATTAATATGGTTTTGGAGTTTTTAAATGTAAGTTATGAATTTTTCAATTTTCGGGTATTATGGAATTATTTGGTTAAATTACAAAGATATTTTTATGAGATAAATTTTTATAATATGTATAAAATGTTATATTTACTTTATATTAAATTTGGGAATTTTTGGACTATGGTAAATGGGTTTAAAAATTGTGTTTATGAGGTTTTCATAAGAATAACTTCTAATATATGGTTTTTAATGTAACCAAAAATTAAAGTATGGTTTTTTAATAAACTTTTAAGCTGGGAAAAAAATAAGGAAAACTAAATTAACATTTTATAACAGTATGTTTATAAATGTTTTGGGTAATATCTTTTAAGAGAGGTGAAATTATTTACATATAAGTATATATACTTCTTTAAGTAGAAACTTGTGTTAAATCAAGCAATTTAATTATTTTACGTTTTATTTATTATATTATATGGGAGTTAATATTCTTAATTAAAACTTAGGAATATATATATATATTTTTACACATATATAAAAAGGGAATAAAGTAGTAACTTAGAGTAAAACAGGGAGCTAATAAATTAACACTTATAATAATTAAATATATAAGAGCTAGTATCCCAAGATATAGTTAAAGAAATACTTTATGAAACATACATGGAATGCAGTTAAATGTTGTAGTAATAAGATAGTTTAAATACAATAAGTTGCATAGGGGATGTCTTAATTAAATTCTAATACGGGTATGCGTATATATATTAAATAAGAAGGAGAACACTTTATTTTATAAACCATATATCGGTTGTGGTATGCCTAAAAGTTATTAAACATAACTAAATAAATTTCCTAAAAATGTTAGGATAAATCTTAATACATAAAGATATATATAAATATATATGTATATAAATACATTAAAATAGATGAGGGAAATAATATTCCTTGTGATAGTTATAATAAGTAGAATATATATATATGTTAAACCTTAGGCTTTAATCGGTGTGTAATTAAATAGTCACTATTAACTTAAGGGTTTAATTATACAACATAATCGAAACACGGTCTTGGGTTAACCTACTAAGCCCAAGTCTATGAACTTCAAAAGCCCACTTAAACAATTCAAAGAGAGTTTGGGCCACTCTCAGGGTTAATCCTAAATCGTTCCAGTTTAAACGAAATGGGCCTAACAAAGATTTAATTAACGAAACCTAGCCCAAATCCTTGTGAGAGAGTAATGGTAAACCTGGAACTATTAATCAGTGAGAAAAGGAGGTTGTTTAGTTTATGAGTCCCTTAACTAATCGACACTTGGGACACCTTAATTATAGGTTACTATTGGGGAATCACTCATTCAAGTTAATTATTGTTCTTCACATACAAGGTACGATTTCTCGTACTCCGATACTTTTGCTGATTGACTTATGAGACGTTTTCGAAAAACGCTAACTGAGTTTAAGAGGAATTTCTAAAAGGAAATTGTTGTGTGACTAACTGAGCCTTGAATGTGAAACTTACTTGGTATTGGTTCCTTCTATTTGGTGTTCCGTTAGACATTAACTGCTTAGGGTTTACGCTTCTGCACTCTGTAGGACTGAGTGTTTTGGTATTGCTCTGGGTAGTTAGTGATCTAGTGGGAATGTGGAGAAGGTCAATTTTGGTGAATTCTTCTTTGACTCTGGATATTGTTTCATCCATGAGCTGGGTCTTGTTGTTTCGACGTGCGCGCGTCTTCAATGGTAACAGTGAGGGGCTGTATATCCCCTGTCCCAAAAGGGACGTAGTAAACAGTGAGGGGCTGTATATCCCCTGTCCTAAAGGACGTACTTGGCGGTGGGGGCCATCTCTCCCAGTTGTTTTGATTCCACTCTTGAGTTATTGGTTCTTGGATCTCTTCTTTTCATTCCTAGTCCTTTGTGACTATCTGAGTCTTTCTTGGTTCTAACTTGAGCATTGGATGTTCACTAACCCTTGGTGTGGTTTTTCGATTGACTAACTTTACCTTTCTATTATTTATTTTTATCCTTGACTTGTTAACTTGATTTGGTGATTTGTGAAATGCTTTGTTCCTCTGTGTGGTTTAAGAGACTGTTTTCAAGCTATTATTTATTTAAGAGTTGTATTATAAGTTTGTTTTTGGAGGATCGTACCAGTTCCATTCCAGGGAACTGACCCACCCCTCTCGGGGTGGGCTGCTTGGTTTTATCTTGCAGGTACGAGTTATTTTACAGGTGGCCACGAAGAGAACGAGTGATTGGGATGGGATTAGGTTTTGTGGAGAGTTTATGTGTTTTATTTCTGTTTTATTTTTGTTAAGTTTTCTCGAGGTTCAGGCCGTGACAATTGTAATCTTTAAGTTGTAATTGGTGAGGTTTGGTGCCGGGTGTTTGGAACCCGATGGTCTGTACGCCTTTAGTATTTTATTTCCGCTATAAATATGTTAAATAGGGGCGTTACATATAACAACGACCCTTAAATTCTCTTCTTCTTTTTTCCCAGCTCTAGCACCTGTTACAATAAAATATGAGCTAAGTTAGAAATAGTAAAGCTTAATTAAAAAGAAAAGTACAAGCAACAAAAGCAAATAAAACATACTCCCATAATAAAACACTTCATCTTTATTTTGTTTTCATCATAACCATCATGTTGTGAGGGTACTTAATACCCATCTCTTTGTATGGGTCAGTAGATATTATTATTAGCGGCAGAGTGTTTAAGCAAAATGACATACTCCATATGTATAATGAAGAAGGTGACCAGCCAGCCATGGGTCTGCTCACAGCTGTTGCTAATAAGGGCAGGTTTTAAAGAGGGTGGTGCAAAGCGTAAAGAAGCTAGCACTAACTTCACAGCGGTAATAAAAACTTTTCGGAGCCTCATTCCCTTTGTCTGCCAATGCCCAAGAAAGGTTCATCTTCACTTATTTTTATTCAGAGTTGAGTTTTAAAATTACCTCGTTGTTTTCATCCACAACCGGAAGTACTTGGGCACAATTCTCGAATTCATTTTATTCTAGACATTAGAGTTTGATGAGCTTGTCTGGGTGACCTCATACCTTTCAATCTCTATCCTACAATGGAAAAACAATATTAATGTTTCAATCTTTGATTTACCAAGGAAAACATGGTAGGCCTTCTAGGCTGCTACATGCTTGAATTTTTAGATGCTCACAGTTGGCAGTACTCAATGTTTCCCCAGCCTTAATAATACCCAAAGAGAAAGAACAATCAGCATTGCCAACTTACAAGGTGGTTTTCAAAGTTTCTTTATTATGCAAAGATTAAGAGATGAAAGCATATCATATTGCTCTGAACCAGGACTATGAGAGAGCTTCAATGTCATCACTTACCAGCGAGTGTGTATCTCTTGGTGTATTTATCACAGATGACTGTTAGCTGCCCCTTCTTGATCACTATACTCTTGGCTTGTTCTTTATCTCTAAAATAAAAAAAAATAGAAACAAGAAAGCAATAACAAATGTTGATTTCTTAAAAGCTTAGCTCGTATCATCAATCTAGAGGACTTTGAATGACTTACATTATAAATACTTGCTCAATGAAGGACACACGAATCTCCATTTCACCTGTTTCTTCTCATCGGAGATTTCATTTACCTTGTAGCTCACAGAGCCTAAATGATCCACTATGTTCACAAAAGTCCTAATAGCATAATCCTTTAATGTTTCAACGACTATGTAATTTTGTAATAGACTAGTAAAAAACAACGAGGACTATACTTGTTGTACAAAAGTAAAATAAACAAATGATATGCAGGCACAACTCACATTTGTCTCTGTTCGTCGCCCATATAAGATAGCTCAAAGTACTCTACTGTCGAGTACAACTGGATTCTCAAACTCTTTAATCCTGTATCACATCAACAAATGATAGTTGTATCACCAATGAAACATATATGAAAAAATAAATAAATTAAAGCTAGAAGATTGCAGTATATAGGAAACAAAGAGAAGCTCTGAGATGGGTCAATGAGATTGGCCACAACAGGTTCACTCTCAACTTCTCTTCTAGTATAGACAGAAACAACATTCTCACCAACGGGCCATGGCATTTCCAGCACTGGCTTCTATCTATCATGCCCATCGACCCTACCATCCACATTGATGAGCACGATCCAAAGAAAGTCCATATTTGGGTGGCCATTCACAATCTCCCGATGGTTTATTTCAACAAAATCTCTGCGATAACCCTGGGAAATAAGATAGGGACTTTTATCAGGTGTCCAGACAAGATCAACCCTCTGGCCACCAAGTTTCTAAAAGTCTTAGTCGAAGTTAAAATAACAGAACCTTTGTGTAGAGTGATTATGGTGGCTGATGGGAAGAAGGAGCGCTGCTGTAGATTGACATATGATAATCTACCCCACTTCTGTTTCTATTGCGGTAGATTGGACCATATGCTGTTGGAGTGTGAATATAAGAAGAAGGATAGGAGTCTTCCTGAAAGATTTGGTCCATGGTTAAGAAGTGAATATAACGGTTCTGCTAATTCTGTGGTAGAGCATATTATGAATGAATATGGTTTGAAGGAATCCAAGTCTTCGGCTCTAAAGAGCAATATAAGAGAGGACGAAATGAAAATACTAGATACAGTCCAGAGCATCGACTTGGTGAACCAGAAAAGAAATTCCAGAAAGGAGAATCAGGACCTGATCTCGACCACAGTGGGTGTCCAAGTTGGACAACAGACTGCAGTCCCTAACAAGTTCAGTAGCAGTGGAGGATTGGATAGAAACATCAGGCCTAACAATGAGATAGAAGTGCATGCAGCTTCAGATAATCAGATGGTGGTGTCGAAAGGCCTTTAGTCCCTCCTGGTTTCGAGAAGAAGGATAGAATAAAAGATGTTCTAGATGAGTATGAAGCCTCAGCTAAGAGGAAATTCTATAGTAACTTTGACTGGGCGGAAGCTGTGGAAAAATTCCAAAACAAAGATTCTCAGATCAGTAATAGCTCTAAGGTTGAGAAAAATGATGGCCTCCTTCTTAGTAATGATCCTACTATCTCCCAGTTGATGAATGAAGCCGAGGAGATGATTAAGAAGTCCAAGAAACAATAGAAGGTGGCAAGTACTGAAGAGGCAGTTAATCAGAGAGCAGGAAAAGGTGTAGTTTTTCAGTTCGGTCCTTATACCAAACCGAGTAAGGTGGAGAAGAGAGCTCTTAGGAGGAGAAGTACCAAAAATTTGTCTCTAACTATCAAATCATCTCACAGAGATGAGGAGATAATGGACTCAACTAAAGCGGTTCCGATCCCAGATCAGGCAGACCTTGTCAAGGGACAAGGCTGCCACTCCAAATGACTTGCTTAAGTCTTAACTGTCGCGGATTGGGTCGACCCGCGGCAGTTGCTTGGGTTGTTGGGCTTGTAAAGAAGCTCAAACCTGAGATGGTATTTCTGATGGAGACCCACAGATCCACTTATGAAATGGATCTGATTTTAAAGAAATTTAAAGAGTACGAAGGCATATCAGTGGCTAGTGTAGGAAGAAGTGGCGGTTTAGCCTTTTTGTGGAGGAGTATTATCAAGGTTAAGATGACTAACTGGTCCAAACATCATGTCTCAGCTGAGGTCCTTTTCCCGGGAGGTTCTTGGTTTCAGTTTACTGGTTTTTACGGTTGGTCGGACTGGAGGATGAAGTATTTATCTTGGAAACTTATAAAAATTCTGAGGGATCAGATTTCTCTACCTTGGGTTATGGTGGGAGATTTCAACCAGATCATGTATAACTTTGAGAAAGAAGGTGGAAGATGGAGACCTGATAATCTTATGGCCCCTTTTAGAGATGTGATGCAGGAATGTAATTTATCAGACCTGGGGTTTTTTGGAGAACAGTTCACATTTACTAACTGCCAGGATGGAGATCAGCAGTGCAAGAGTAGGTTGGACAGAGCTTTCTCTTGTCCTGAAGCTGCTAAGTTATTTCCTTTCATTTCTGTGGAGCATCTTCTAAGAGAGCATTCAGACCACAATCCCTTATTTATCAGGTTTTATGGTAAGGTGAGAATTCCCAAGAGACCCTTTAGGTTCGAAAATGCATGGAATGTGGATATAAAGTGTTCTCAGATAGTTTCTGATGCCTGGGGCTCTCTCCACCTTAATATCCAGGATAAGATTCAGCTCTGTACCGATAAGCTGATAAGATGGAAAGGGTGGTCCATTTCTAAGATCCAATGGAAGATTAGAAAGAAAAAAGAGGACCTTATTCTCATTGACAGAGCTAGCCTGACTGTGGCGAATTCCAACAACAGAAAGAGGGTTATCATGGAAATTGAGCTCCTTATGTACCAGGAAGAACTGTGGTGGCATCAAAGAGCTAGGTCTAATTGGTTGAAGGATGGAGACAAGAACACGGGGTTTTTTCACTCTAGAGCATCGACAAGGAATAAAAGAAATCAGATCTTTGGTCTGAAGAACTCGGAGGGGAACATGGTTTATGACTGGGAAGGAATAGAAAAGGTTGCTAGACATTATTTTTCGGAGCTGTTCCATAGCCAAAGTCAACAGATCGATCCCAGACTTCTTGAAGCTGTAAAGGACAAGCTCTCTCCTGGACAAATTGAGGAGCTGAATGCTGCTTACTCGGGAGAAGAGGTTATTTTAGCTGTTAAACAGCTGGGAGGGAATAAGGCCCCGGGGCCAGATGGATATAATGGAGCTTTTTTTAAGAAATATTGGTCTAATGTGGGTTCCCATGTGATAGAAGCAGTCCTCCATATCCTACAAGGTAATCCCTTACCTGATAGCTTCAATCACTACTTTATTACTTTGATTCCCAAGAATTCAGGTGCTGTTAATATATCTGAGTTTAGGCCTATAGCACTTTGTAATTTCATTTACAAAGTTGTTTCAAAGGTTCTAGCTAATAGAGTGAAAGGGATGCTTCCCTTTCTTATCTCTCAGTCTCAGTCGGGCTTTGTAAGGGGTAGAAATATTACAGACAATGCTATTATAGCTGGGGAGATCCACCATAAGATGATGAGGAGTAAAGCTCTGAAAAAGGGTGATTTTGCTTTGAGAACTGATTTTAGCAAAGCCTACGATAGGTTGGAATGGGGATTCATAGAAAAAGTTCTTAAACACATGGGGTTTCCCAGCACTTGGTTAAGCCCGGTAATGCAATGCATTTCCTCAGTCCAATGTTCTGTTCTGATCAATGGTGCTCCTGGTAAGTTGTTTAATCCTACCAGAGGGTTAAGACAAGGAGATCCTATCTCTCCTTTCATCTTTATCTTGGTCCAGGAGTCTCTGTCAAGTGCTCTCAACTCAGCTGTTTCGGGAGGGGTTTTTAGAGGTATCAAACTTTCTAAGAATTCTCCTTCTCTGTCACATTTAGCATTCGCAGATGATATGCTCTTCACTGGTCAGGCCTCTTTGGAAAATGCTCTTATCCTTAAAGATATTTTACAAGCTTTCCTAGTAGCTTCGGGGCAATCTATCAACTGTGATAAATCAGACATTATGTTTAGTAAATGTCTAGATTCTAATATCAAGAAGCAAGTGACTGAGATCTTTGGGTTCAAGGAAGTGGAGTGTTTCAACAGATATCTTGGTCTTCCTACTAAGGTTGGTAAAAACAAAGTCAATCATTTCAGTTTTCTGGTGGAAGCTGTTAAAAAAAGGATCTCTACTTGGAACAAACCTATGTCTCATGCGGCTAGGACCACCCTGATTACTAGTGTTCTCCAAGCTTTACCAACTTACACCATGTCTCTTTTTGTAATCCCTAAAAAGACTGTGGAAAGAATCAACTCCTGCTTCTCTGCATTTTGGTGGGGTGATAGGCAGGACAAAAAAAGCATGCATTGGACTCGGTGGAGTTCTATCTGTCTCCCAAAAGATGAAGGGGGTATAGGTTTTAGAACTATCTCCCTCTTTAATAAAGCCCTGCTAGCCAAACAAAGCTGGAAGCTCCTCAAAGAACCTAATTCATTAGTGGCAAGTATCCTTAAAGGGATTTACTACCCGAATACAAACATTCTCTCTGCTAAAAAAGGAAACCATCCCAGCCCTATATGGTCTTCTATTTTTTCAGCTATTGACTGCACTGCTAAAGGGGCTAGAATTAAGATTGGTCTGGGAGTTAATACTTCATTGTGGAATTCTCCTTGGATTCCGAGAGAATTTTCCTTTAAGCCTTTCACTCCTAGCCCTTTACATCACTCAAACCCGTCTGTAGCAAGCCTTCTGAGCAATGATTCCTTGTCTTGGGATCATTATAAAATCGACCAGTGCTTTTATCCCATTGATGCTTCCATTATCAAAACTATTCCTATCAGTCCTAATGAAGAAGATCAGTGGGTTTGGAATCACTGCAAGAAAGGTGAATTTACAGTGAAAACAGCTTATGAGATGTTACATAGACTGGAGGGCACGAGTAATGCTTCTTCTAGCAATCAGAATATCAAGAATGATCCTTGCCTGAGACTAAAGAATTCGATATGTAGTCCTAGAGTCAAACTGTTATTCTGGAAGTTTATCAATAACATTCTCCCTTGTGTAGCCAATATAGCTAGAAGAATAGGGGGTGATTCTTCTTGCTGTTTCTGTGGCAAGGTAGACACAGCCTATCATTCTATCTTTGGATGCAGTATGGTCATTGATCAGTGGAGTCAATTCAGAGATATCGTTAACATGAATCTCGAAGGGAAAGAGAATCCCCATCTCTGGTTTTTCTCAGAAGCTCAAAGGTGGAGCTGCGAAAAACTTGGAGAAGTTGCCAATATGATTTGGGCTGTCTATTCTGCGAAGAACACTGTGAGGCACAACCCAGAGTTGTCTTGGTTTGCAGTCCTTGAAGAAAACAAAGCTTTCATCATTAATTACCAGAATCATGCCAAGCCGGATGATAATTTTTTGATAGGAAGTAATCTGTGGTTTCCTCCTCTGCAGGGGTTTATAAAAATCAACATTGCTTCTAATACTAAGAAAGGTTACTGCAGATTCTTGGGAGGGATGATCAGAGACTTTAGAGGAAAGGCAATCATGGTGTTCAATCATAAACTTCAGCATGGAGTTGATCCCGGTAATGATGAAGCAGCTGGTTTTCTCATAGCTCTTCGGTGGGCTAATGAGAGAGGGCTAAGGAAGATCCATCTAGACTCAAATCAAAGTAACAATTTTCAGACCATCTCTTCTTTTCTAGAAGGAGATCAACGTAGAGAAGGCCATTTATATCAAAATCTCTTCTCTCTTTTTGATGATGTAAAAGTGTCTTATGACACTAGCTTATGTAATTTAGCAGCAGTTTTAGTTTCCTCTCTGTACAATATGGAAAGCTCTACTAAGTACTGGATAGAGGAAGAAATCCCTCTTAAAATTGTAACCGCATGTGCTCTTGATGACGCCCCCCTGTTGGTTTTTGATCTGGGTGGCGAATCTCTTTTTAGTTTTTATATGAATGGTATCAAGTGTTTACAATCAAAAAAAAAAGAGAAGCTCTGAGATACAGATATAGGTATCATAGACTCTTTACTTATAAGTGAATAATTCGTTCATTTTCACACTGAACTAATATAGGTCAACCATACATTATGGAGATAAACCACATAAAACTGACCGCATTAACTTACTATTAATGCACATTTAATGTATGACTATCAGTGCCAGTAAATGGAATAACAAAACTTCCATAAGTTGAAGCATAACTTCCACTGCCCGCATTAAAGTCCCCGCCATAAATGTCAACCATTAAAGTCTCCGCCATAAATGTTGACCATTAAATTCCCCACCATAAATGTGGACCATTTAATTCTCCTTCATAAATGTAAATAGGAATTCAAGGCAACTTTACACACATAAATAATTGAAGTACCAAAACATTATATTCACACGAATTAATGAAATAAATAAGTAACACAAAATTTATTCGTGAGTACACAAATTACATGTGTATACGAATAATTTTCAGGTATTTCGTGTATACACGACATGTATACAATTAGATCCGATACACGACACATCAATAAACCATTTATATAGGATACACAACACAAAATTAAATACCTATACATCTTAATGTCGTGTCGTGTTTCGGGACGTATATTCGTTTTCGTTACTTTTTTGCCAGGCCTACTAATAAATACCCTAAATATATAACATGGACATTGTGGAAGTTTCTTTCTCACGCAAACTGCCTCCGGATACCTTAGTCTCGTGCAATGGGGTCAGCAGCTTCCCAGTTTTTCCCCTCATCCTCTTCTTCTTTCACTAATTCAGCAGGAGGAGGGAGAAGATGGTCGAAACTGGGAAGAGCTCCCAAGGGATGTTATGGTTACTATTCTGATGAAGTTGAGCCCTCGTGAAATTCTGGAGAGCATGCAGCTTGTTTGCAAGTCATGGTACGAAATCAGCAAAGATCCGGCGCTTTGGAAAAAAGTGGAGATTCGTGGGCAATCCGATATGAATTTGTTGTACAAAGTCATTAGACGCAGCCGTGGTCCTTTACCCGATATCTCTTTGGAGCACGTCTGTCAAGATTGGCTGCTGTTGCAAATTGCCGAACGGTTTGCAACTCCTATCTCTATATGTACTATCCTTTGATGAGTGTTGTGGGTTAATTACTTTCCCGTTGCTGACACTGGCAGTTCTATTGCGTTTGCCTTGATCACGGTTTAGGTCTTTTTCCTCCTTGGTTGTTCTTTGATATTTCCTTATTTAAGACTCCCTCCGTCCTGAATTGACTGTCCTGTTTATGTCACGTTTTTCCATTTCAATATTAAGCATATAAGATAAAATAATTTTTATAAAACTAAATTTTGTAACATATAGTTTATCATGTAAGGAATCATATGTAAAACTTAAATTTTCAAAATTAATTTATTTATGTGTTAAAAATTGAAGTCAAACGACATGTCCAAATAGTAAACAGGACGGTCAATTCAAGACGGAGGGAGGATTATTTATGTTACTAACTGAATTTCGGACAACTGTCAGTGTACTGTGATAGTCAATTCATTTTAGAGATATATATCTATATGCTTTTTATTTCTTTGTTTTACTCTGTTTATTGAAGGACAGATCGACCCACCTCAGATGTCTTCGCATTCGCTGCTGTGAATCTATGTCAGATGATGCTCTGTTTGAAGCTGTTAAAAAGCTCCCTCTCCTTGAAGAGGCGATGTTGACTGTAGCTTGTCAGTTTAACAAACAAAGGACCGCAGGTCATTCTGAATAATTGCCATTGTCTTCAATCGCTTGACCTTAGATCTTGTTTCCAAGTTGATCTGTCGGGCAACTTTGGTAAAAGATGTGCGAATAAGGTGATGAATATGAAGGGGCCTTAGCGATTCGACCAGCGATTATGTTTTTGAGAAAATGGATTATTGGGTCTATGGCATGATTGTCTTGATTTTGAACTTCGCGAGTTACTGAAAAATGAGTTTGAAATATGATAGATTTCTCCATTTCTCTTTTGGGGAAGATGGGATGTGTTGCTGTACGTTATGCGGCGGTGAGATTGCTCAACGGGGAGGCAAGTTTATTATTTTCAGGTGATGTAAGTTATTGCATGTTTGATAGCAGAGTGAAATTGCAGTTTTTATATTTCAATAAAAAAAGTAAATTATGGTTGTTATTGGAAATTATGGTTGTTTCGATTCTGAGATTTGTCCATGGCCAGTCCACAAAAGCTTCTTATAATTTGTGTGACTTTGCAGAAATCAGAAATGAGAGAAAGGGCAAATCGAGAGCTATACTTCATTACTTCCATCAGCATGGGCGGCTCTTAGCCCGTGCAACCAGGGCGACGGAACAGGGCCCCTAATTTTGGGGGCCCAATTTTTATTTGTTCTTTTTAGATTTTTATAATTAAAAATTATATATCTTGAAAGAAACATAATTTAATTTTTATTTAAAATATTTAAACATATATAAAATAAAATATAATTTAATTTGATAATTTTGTATCTATATAATTTAATTTTATAAAGGGCCGTATTTTAGATTATAGCACGGGGCCCCGAAAATCAGGGAGACGGCCTTGCATCAGCTATTTATAACATACAATTAGCTAGGGGTGAAACGACGAGTACTGCTAGAGAGTAACTAACATATTATATGTAATATCGTAACACCCCCTCATTCCCTCTCAATGTCTTCGTCAGGATGTAAAATTTTGCATTCAACTCTAATATATTGCTCTCATTCTATGTCATCCTTACAAAATGGCAGTCCACTTCAATATGTTTTTTTTTTCTTTCGTGATGGATTGGATTTCTTGCTATGTAAACAACAGAATGATTGTCTGATTTCCAGGGGATGGAGGGGATCCGCCAAGAGCTATAAGTATCCACTGATTGATTTCCTTTCGTTGGGCAGCTGGTCCAATTTGCATCGCAATAGGAAATTAAATGTAAATCATGTTTCTTGTTAAAGAACAATCCATAACCTGGAGTACCCTTAATGTATCTAAGGGTGTGGGGATGCTTTCCAATGATTATTAGTTGGTTTTTGCAAAAATTGACTCAACAATTGAATGCCAAAACAAATATATGGTCTAGTATGTGCAAGGAAATTAAGCTTTGCAATCAGCTTTCGACAAAGAAAATCTTTTGTCGAAAGGGCCAACTGTTGGCTGTGTTCGATGGCAATTAAACTCCTTGACCAGATTCTCTTAATATTGCTTTTGCACTACGAAAATACCATCATTTGTAGTAATGAACTGCATTCCAAGGAAATAGAGATATGACCAAGGTCTTTAATTTTGAAATGGGTATGTAACTCATTTTTATAGCAATAATCATGTCAATATCGCTTCCTGTTAACAGTATATCGTCGACATATACAACTAGGTGAACATTCTTTCCCTTATCTTTGCGTACAAACAATGAGTAGTCATTTAGGGACTCTTTAAAACCAAGGTTTGAGGGAATTTTGCTAGTTTTTCATGCCTTTGCCTTGAAGCTTGTTTTAAAACCATAAATGGTTTTCCTAACTTAGCAAACATTGTTCCCTTGCTCTAAGGTATATCCTAGTGGGACTTTCATGTAAACATCTTCCTTGAGATCCCCGTGAATGAAAGCATTATCAACATCCAATTGGTTAATGGTCCAACTTCTCTTGCAAGCTATGGCAATCAAGGCTCTTATGGTAGAGAATTTGACTACTAGTGAAAAGGTTTCTAAGTAGTTTACCCCATACTTTTGTGTCTACTGCTATGTATTTCAATTCGTAGACCCATTTGCACCCTATAGTCTTCTTTCCTTTAGGTAAATCTACCATTTCCCAAGTTTTGTTCCTTTCTAAAGCCTTAAATTCTTCTATCATGGCTTGAACCCACTTATCATCTTGCACAGTGCAGACTGTATATCGTGAGTGATTAGAACTGGTGTAATTAAAATAAAAGAAAAGAAATTAAAACTCAAAATAAACTTCGGGCTGCAAACAAATCCCGGTCGTAGTATAGTAAAAAGTAAGCGACCGGATATCGAACCGTGGGACTAAGGTGAATTATTAAGTACCTAAGCTTGTCACAAAAAGGGGGGATTAATTGACTTGTTTTACAAATAAAAAGGGAAGATAAAATAAACTAAGTTAAAAGATAAATTAAATGGGACTCTGGTTCAGGTTAATATTATCTGCTCTTTCATGCTATGTCTACTGATTTAATTATAATTGTTTGGCACAATTCCTCTTTTTATCTTAAGGTCCGATGAAAACTCATAAGAACTCGTTTACCAGAAAATGCAAGGTCCGATGAAAACTCAAGCAGGCACTAGTGAACAGCTTTGTAAAAGGAATAATATTCTTGCAACTGAGTACTAACTTATCCGATGAAAACAAGTTTCCTACAGTTTTACGGCTTAACTAACCTATCTATTTTTTCACCGATCAGATTAGAAATAGATTTGCGAAGCATTTTAATAAATTCATGGGTTTATTAAAAGGCGAGATGATCTTAAAACGCAACAAACTGTATTAAAATTAAAACCAGAAAAACATATTGCATAATTAATACAAATACATAATAACATTCCCAGAGTATACGTATTCTAGCCTAACATATTAAATAGTTGATCTGCTATTTTGTATACGTCGGACTAGAGGTGGAAATGGTGGAATGGAAAGGAAAACAAAATGGAGAAGACGGGAGAAGAGAAATGGAATGAACGAGTGAATTGTGGTGTAGTGGATCGATGATGGATCGATTGGATGGATTGGAACCTCGGAAGGAACCTCCGAAGGAACGCTGGAAAAGATAAGTGGAGCGTGGGTTTTATAGAAGAATGAAGGAGGAAGAAGACAGAGGGAACACCGCGTGAGGAATTTAAGGTGTGCTGCGGCGCCTGATATTGCTGAGAGTAGATAGATATGTTTGCAGGCGCCGAAAGGAAGAAGCAACTTGGGGAAGACAGTCGGCGAAGAAGAAAACCAGTTGCGTTAATTTCTGGATCTGGACATTTACACGCGTCCGTGTTTATGTCCGGGTTTATTTCCCTGGTTGTCTCACGGTGGCTCCTCCTCTCCTGTGTTTATGTCTGCCTCTAATACGCGGACGTCTCACACGGTTGTCCGCCTTCAGTTATGCGGACGTCTCACACGGTTGTCTCCTTAGTCTTGTCCGCCTTTAATTACGCGGACGCGGGGCGGACGTCTCACACGGTTGTCCGCCTTTAGTTATGCGGACGCGGGGTGGACGTGAACCATCTCCATCTCTTGTCCGCCTTTGTTTACGCGGACGCTCACACTCTTGTCCGCCTTTGTTTACGCGGACACGGGGCGGACACGCCACGAAATAAGGCCAGGCGTGCATCTCGCGTGATGTTTTTTAATCCTCTTTGATATATGTATTTTATATGGCATTTTTCCTACATTTAACACATATAATACATCAGTTAATATCACGACATAATTATAGGAAAAACCCATGATAAGTGAGAAACATTACTTAAAATGCTGCAAATTATAAGGTGATTAAACCTTAATAAGTCTATATGTTTTGCACTTATCACACAGCCTGGTAGAATTGGAAGGCTCAATTTACCTTTCTATGTTCTTATCATCCTGTAAAGTTGTCATATTAGCAAAGTCTATGCTACTTCCAACAATAGGAAAAACACGTTCAGGCCCTGTCATGGAGCAAAGACACCCAACATCATCCAAAACAACAACAGTTTCATGTTGATAAT
The DNA here is from genome assembly GCA_023374045.1 of Limonium bicolor. Lineage (NCBI taxonomy): Eukaryota > Viridiplantae > Streptophyta > Magnoliopsida > Caryophyllales > Plumbaginaceae > Limonium > Limonium bicolor. The sequence continues at coordinate 142,808,272 of CM041778.1, forward strand.
CATGAGTCAATGCAGCATTGCTATTATTAGTTAGTCTTTCATGCAGAATTTTTGAGAAAGGATCTAAAAACTTAGTTGGTCTTGGAGTTGCTGCATCTCGCTTTTTCACACTTCCCACAACGAAGTCTTGAAGATTTCTTGGTGTTTCTCTATGTCTTGTTGATCTCCTTACCTCAGTATCACTTGTACCTGCCACATCACTTTGTCCATGGACAGTTTCTAATACAACTTTATGTTGTTCTGCATGCATGTCTTCATGATCATTTTTAATGTTTACCTTTTGTTGTTGTAGAGGTTGTTGTCTGTCTTCCTCAAAGCTTAAAAACCTTTATGATCCCACACATGGTTTTACAAGGAAAATAGGTAGATCTTCGTTTCCAACATGGTTAGGGGCCACCGTAGTTTCTAATCTGAGAGGGAAAACATTTTCATAAACTTTACAAATCTACTAACAATAACTCTTTTGTTGTAAAGATCATAAAGTTGGTATCCCTTTTTGTTGGGTGCATAACCAAGGAAAAACCTTTTACATATCTAGAAGCAAATTTATCATGTAAAGGTTGATTGACATGAGAAAAAACCAAGCATCGAAAACACTTAAGCTCTTGATAGTCAGGTTCAGAATTATAACTAATTTGGTAAGGTGATAAACTAGATGCGGAATCTAGGGGCATTCTATTTATTAGGTATACTGTTGTGAGTATACTATCCCCCCCAGTATTTACCAGGAAGTGCAAAGTGAAACATCAAAGTTATAGTTGTCTCTATGATGTGCCGATGTTTCCTTTTTACCGACCCATATTGCTGCGAGGTATGAGCACAAGTCAGTTGATGTTTTATTCCCTTTTGTTTCAAAAAACCAAAACTGGCCTTAGAACTACCCAACTCATAAGCGTTATGTGTTCTAATAGCCTTTACATATTTACCAAATTGGAGTTTAATCATGCTCAGAAACTGTATTATGACATCAAAAGCTTCTGCTTTAGCTTCAATCAAGTGAACCCACGTGGCTCTTGACCGATCATCAACAAGGTAACAAAATAACTAAAACCATCATAGGTCTTGACATTATAAGGTCCCCAAACATCAACGTGCAATAGTTCAAACAAGTCTGTAACAGTTGTGTTTTTCCTTAGATTGGGGAGTCTATGACTTTTCTCGCGACAACAAGAACAAAGAATTTGACGTTTACAGAAAGATTTATCAACTAACTTCAATTTTTCTATCTTTCCCTGTGGGAAGATGTCCTTATCTATGGTGCCATAAAAGCAGAATGTCTTTACAATCAAAACTAGATACTACATTGGTAACTCTAGAAGCAAAAACAGTTCCTTCAGCAACCTGGTTGTCACAGTCTTGGTCTAGCAAATAGATTCCCTCAAGCAGGTTCCTAAAGTTCTGAAAAAGTACAACAAGTTTGATCAAAATAGAACTCTCCAGGCATGTCTTGTGCGAGTCTAGCAACTGAAATCAAATTGAATTCGAAACTAGGGATATACAAGACATTCCTTAAGGTGATCAGGTCATTAATTTTAACTTCGTTTGTCATTTTTGTAGGTTGTGGGTGACCATCTGGCATGCTAACAATGTGGACATGGTTAAGGCACTTACAAGTGGAAAATTTATTCAAATCAGAGCACATGTACTCCGAGGAACCAGTCTCTAATATCCAATACATGGGTTTTCTAGTGCTGAAATTATTCACATTCAAGCTAGCAATATAATCAACACCAGATTTATTGAAGGTGCGCAGACAAGGGTAAGGCAACATAGACTTGACAACACCTTCACTTTCACTGCTAATTCTAGATTTTGGAGTAAATTTTGAGTTTAGGTTAAGAAATGTGTTACCAGAGAAACCGTATCCTACGTTATTGTGCACAGGAACTCAATTTCCAGTTTCTTGTTCCTTCGCATAGTGTGCCAAGATCTAGTTGATTTCTTCAGTACTGTAGTTGTGTGTGGTATTGTTGTTGCCACGAGTGATGGTGGTCTCTTGGGTGTTGGTTATCACCGTTGATTTATTGTCCTTTTCAACTCTCCAATTCAGTGGAAACCTGATCTTTTCAAAGCACCGCTCCTCGGTGTGTCCATTTTTATTGTAGTGTGTGCAACACAGATTCGTTCTTCTAACTCCATTCCCTTGACTTTAGTTCTTGCCTCCAAAATATGTCTTGCCCCCGTAACCTGTCGAAAAGACATCACTCCTTTCTCTAGCTTCACTTCCATTGTGAGCTTATTAATGTTGTTTTTCCGCTTCTCTTGAATCATCAAGTTGTAAATCTGCTCTATATTTGGCAATGGCAACATCATCAGGACATTCCCACGAACTTTAGAAAACTTACTATTTGCTGACATCAATAGTTTGATGCATCTTTGACGTTTTACGAAGGTTTTCAGTTGATCTACTCTTCCGCAGCTGCAGGTTTGTGTTAGGTTGACAGAATCCAATTGGTCCCAAAGAGTCTTGAGTTTGGTAAAGTAGACTTGATAAGTGGTGAAATAATGCTAGTTTAAGGTCTCTATTCACCTTCATTTTACTTGGTGCATAACCTATTTCATCACTTTATAAAGTACTTTTGTTGGTGAACTCATACTTTTGGACATACTTTATTAGGAACCTCTTTCACCACTTTATGGAGTACTTTTTAGGCCTGGCAAATCGTATTTTTGTATCATGTAAATGATAGAAACGATGCATGACACGAAATATACATGAAGATATACGATACACGACACAAAAATAATTTCGTGTATGAAATTCTATATACGAATATAAAAATTCAAAAACCTGTAAACGAAATGAAATATACGAAATTTATTCGTGTGTACTCGAATTACACGAATCACAGGTGTACACGAATTAATGAAATAAATAAAACATAAAGAAAGTAAATACCAAAACATTATATTTACACCAATTAATGAAATAAATAAGTAACACGAAATTTATTTTGTCTATACATGTATTACATGTGTACTCGAATTATATGTCTACATTAATTATTTACATATATTTCGTGAATACACAATATGTATACAATTAGATACGGTACACGACATGTTTATATATCATGTATATACGATACACGACCCAAATTAGTTTCATGTATAAAATTAAATACCTATACATGTCAATGTGGTGTCATATATTCGTTTTCGTTACTTTTTTGCCATGCCTAATACTTTTGTGATTATAGTGAGCTCAAACTTTTGGACATACTTTATTGGGAAAATACTCATTTGAGTACATTTGGAAGGCTTAATGAGAGTCCACATTAATGATCAAACACTTTGGGAAGGATGTAAAACCAACAGGAAGCGTCCGGATGATTCTGGTGCAAATAGAAGCTCACATGAGCCAACCGACCCAGGTGGGTCGGTCTAACTCGTCTCTAAGATACTGGAACCGACCGACTCAGGTGGCTTAGTCAGAGTTAAAAGTGAGCATGTGGCATCTTCCTCAGAGGGCCGACCGACCCACGGGACCTACCCAAGTGGATCGGTCGGACGGAATTTCTGCCCATACTTATGTTTTGAAAAGCTGAATTTGGGGACACTCCTTCTCATTATTCATTCCACCCAACTCCAACCATAAAGAAGAGGGGGAGAGGCAGAAACAAGGGTAAAAAGAATAGGAGAAAAGAAGAGAATAAGAGGAGGAAGAAGGGCTTGAAGATCCTACCTCCATTGAAGCTCTAAAGCTCCTCTAATGGCTAAATCACTTTTCTCTCTTGTCTCTCTCTTTCTAATGGTTGAGTAGTCTCATTTTTGTATCCTAGGTTGGGTTTTACCCTAACGTTACTCATTGAATGCTCCAACCTAACTCATTGAATACACTTAAAATCTTCTTTATTGTTCAATTAATGCTTTAATTTGATCAACTATTGCATATGAGGTTTTGAGATTGGGACTTGACCAAAGAGGGATAAAGCCTAGCTTTTGCACACTTGATTTGAGGGTAAAATCTTAGGGCTATTATTTAAGAGCTTGTGTTTAATGCTACCTAGTTACTTTGACCATTTTTAATTAAGAGGTTTGATTAATGAGGTAAGAATTGATTGTTCAATGATTTGGGGATTTTTGATTTTAGCTCTAATAGACATCGTGAGAGTGAGTTATGGTTATGAGTTTCATTGGGTAATTTAGGCGATTCCCCACTATTCTACAATACTTTTCCATTCATTCCAACTAACCTTTTCAGTTTTCTGTTTTATTGTTGCCCTCGTGTTTACAAACAACTAAGCTTGCCTCCGGCTGAACCCTCATTTATAGTTTTTAATCGTAATTTACTGATATAACGAAGCTTGGGATTTAGAAACCAATTTCTTTGTGGTTACGACACTTGTTTTATTACAATGAATTAGGTGCACTTGCCCATTGTAGCTAGATTTTACTGTTTATGTTAGAAATTTCTTCACAAGACTCTCACGCTATCGTCACCATGCTTTAAGTTGGTAATTTCCAGTTCCAGGGTAGAAATTTGGGCAAGATTATTCTCCTCGTATCGGAAAATCAGTTCGTTCCAAATCTGGGCCGTGGTGGAACCGAAGATAACACTTCCAGAAATATCCTTTTCCAAGGCTGTGATGAGCCACGACATCACCATATCGTCGCACCTCGTCCAAACTCGGACTAAAGGAGAGGAACTTTCCGGTTTCTCAATCGAACCACAATGAACCCTAATTTGTTCTTTGTTGGTTGTGCTATCATAATGCCTCTCTTCCACGCCACAAAACCGACACCATCGAATTTAGGTCCGGTGAGGAACATTTCTTGGTGGTCATAGTTATGCATGTAGTATGGGTCATTTGCCTCAGACTCCATGTGAGAAGCTCCAGGCCTTTCTTCAGTGTCTTTCTTCTCGGCTCATTCCTAAAGAACTTTCTCTCCTCCCTTAGTGTCCTTGTTTTGGTTGTACGGTCAACGAGTATAGTGGTTGGAGATAGAAAAGAATCGACTTAAGCTCGGATACTATGTTATAATTTGTATGACTTTGCAGAAATCAGAACTAAGAGAAAAGGACCTAACAGATTAATTCTATTAGCTATTTATAACATATAATAGCTAATAGGCAAAACGGCGAGTGCTACTACAGAGTAACAAACATATTATACGAAATATCGTAACATATCCTAAGACTATTAACTAGGTTAATTCTATCGAAGCAACCTCTTTGTTCAGGCTATTCCTTTTGGGAGTAAGATATTTGTTTCAACTCACAGATCCTTAGATGATTGCTTCGATGGAACTAATTGTCCATGTAATTTTGTTGTGAATATCAGGAGACCGGGGCTCGTGATGCTGTTCAATCCGAGAGGAATTTTTGGTAAAGTTTACCAATTGGAGTTGTGGTTGGTCAAAAATACGAAGAAACAATTGAAATTTTTGTTCAAGCCAGATGGGTCAAGTATTGTTTTTAATAGTTAAGGTAGTGGGTGAGTTTCAAACCAATATGGTCAAGTAAGATACATCAATTTGCTAGTATGGGGTTGGGACGTTTATTTTCAGTTTACTTGCTGATGGTTTTTAGGGAAATTCCTATATGTTTATCTTCAGTTACTTGTCCATGGTTCTTCCACATAATTCCCCATTGGTGCTGAGAATCTCGACATCAGGACGTCGTTTGGAAGTTGCAAACTTGCTGTCTACTCCTGAGAGGGTGAAGTTATGAGGATTAGATTTTTAATTATAGTATAAATGCAAGTGGGGGAAGATAGGGAGCAAGATTGGAAGAACATTCTTGGTTGATAAACTCACAATGACAAAACAGAAAATTGAAAATCCTGAAGAAAGAGTTTATAATTAGAAGATTTTGTGAGGGAGTGTAGACGATGCACTAACAGAAATGCTGGAGCATGTAGCTCACAGAATATAACAATGTAGATGATTTATGTGGTTCATCAACTTAGGAACTACAATAGAGGTTCACTCGGCCTCATTCTTTTTACGGATTTATGAAAACGAGTTTATCTCACCAATTTACTTTTTCTTCATATATGTCATATACATCGATTATATTTGTTGGAACGAAGAAGAGAATCGAAGAATCGAGTGAAGGGAACGAAACAAAGAAGAGCGAAGAAGAGATCGGAGGTGGGAGACGAAGGCGAAAGTCGAGGAGAAGAGAGAACGATAAGGAGAAAAGGAAAGTCTCTAAACTTTGTATTATGTCCTCTGTTGTATAAGAAGAGAGAAAAGCACTAGGCTAAATACAAGAATAATGAACCGTTAAACAATGGTAATACAGAGACTACTAAGGAGGGTAATAAAGGAAATACAAGAGATAGAGATAAACAATTTCCTAATACCCCCCTCAAACCTAAGAAAAGGAGTTATTTTGTTAGGTTTGAAGTGTTTAACATCCCATTGATGTGAGTTGATGACGATAATCTTTCCCGTCAACGACTTGGTGAGCATATCCGCCTTTTGGTGTAAATTGGAGATGTGAACAACGTCGATAAGACCGGCTTTGATTGATCCCGAACATAATGAACATCGATCTCAATGTGCTTTGTGCGTTCATGGAGGACGGGGTTGTGAGCAATGTAGACGGCCGATTTGTTGTCACACCTCAACGGTATAGGAGTGATGTCATGGATGCCAAGTTCATTAAGAAGACGAGAAAGCCACGACAATTCGGTGGGACACGTCGAAGTGCACGATATTCAGCTTCGGCGGATGAGAGAGAGACAGATGCTTGCTTCTTGGATTTCCAAGAAATAGGGGAGCCTCCGAAAAGAATGTAATACCCACTAACAGATCTGCGAGAAATGGGACAAGAAGCCCAATCAGAATCGCAATAGGCAAGGAGAGAAAAATCAGATTTATTATTCAGAAAAATGCCATAACCAAGCGTCCCTTTAATGTATTGAAGGATATGAATGGCAGCGTTCCAATGATTCTGACAAGGACGTTGGTTGAATTGACTCAGAAGTTGAACGCTGAAATTGAGATCCGGACGAGTATTGATGAGATAGTTTAGCTTGCCAAGGAGACGGCGGTATTCAGTGGCATTGGGGAGAGGAGGACCGTCTTCCAAGTGAAGCTTTATGTCGGGAGCAAGCGGGCTAGCAACCGATCGTTTGGACAAGACGTTGTAATCTGCAAGAAGATCAGAAGCGAATCTTGTTTGGGTGATACCGACCATCAGAGGTGTGGTGGAACCAAGGAGAAAGTAGGTAAGATTGCCAAGGTCTTTGATCTTGAAAGAACTATGAAGCGCTTCCTTAACTTGGACTATCTTGATGTCATCGTTGCCACACAAATGATATCATCGACGTAGACTCCAAGGAATAAAATGGAATCCCCATGGCTCCACTTGAATAAGGAATGATCATTATTGAAAGGACAAAGCCAAGGTTAGTAAGACTAGTCGAAAGCTTAGCATACCATTGGCGGGAAGCTTGTTTCAACCCGTATAAGGATTTTTGTAATTTGCATACTAAACCGTGGTGGGAGTGTTCAAGCCTTCAGGAATTTTCATGTAAATTTCCTCATGAAGATCGCCGTGGATGAAGGCATTGTTGATGTCTAGTTGATGAATCATCCAACCACGTTTTATGGCAACACTTGTCAAGGTGCGGATAGTCGTCATTTTTACAACGGAGAGAAGGTTTCATGAAAATCTTCCCTTCTTTTTGTGTGAAACCGCGAACAACCAAGCGGGCCTTGTGTCTCTCGATGGATCCGCGGCTTTGTGTTTGGTGCGAAAACACCCATCGGCATGTGATACATCTTTTCCCTTTTGGGAGTTTGACAAGAGTCCATGTGTGATTCTCTTCAAGAGCTCGTAGTTCTGAATTCATTGCAGCTCTCCACTCCGGGTGTTGGACAGCCACCTTATAAGAAGAAGGTTCCAAGGGACATTGCATTTGAACCTGAGAACATAGAATACGAGAAGGAATAAAATCAGTGATGGAATTCAGGGAAGGCAGAAAATTGGGCCTTGATCTTTCAAGACGAGAAGAAAGAAGATGAGTAAAGTGATCATGTGTGACTTGATTGCAGTCATAATCTGTAAGCTTAATGGGGGCCCGTTTAATCCTTGAGGAGCGTCGGACTTGTTGATCTGTATCCTGGACGTGCCCACCGTTTTGAATCTGATCGCCGTCATGCGCTGGATCACCATCGAGTGGGCCAGAGTTGTGATCTTCTGGGCTGATATTCTCATTGTTGATGATGTGGGTCGGTGAACAATGACGATCGATGGTATTGTCATCCGCGCCATCATCAGTGGGCTCCAAAACAAGGAAATCAGATTTAGAAGTCTTGGACTTGTTGGGTTGGCCGACAGAAGGGCCTGATCTACGCGCCGAATTGTCATCAGACAATTCTCCATCACTTTCTTCATCAGCAGTAATAGGAAAGGAAGAGATGGTGGGCTGATCTGAGCAATTTGTTCGAGCAGATTGAGGAGGTGTTTGTAAGGGAAATATGTCTTCGAAGAAGGTTAAATCCCGACTGGTGATGACCTTGTTCATGATGAGAAGAACCCGATGACCTTTTTTGCACAATCCGGGTCCAAGGTAAACACCTTTATATCCACGATCATTGAATTTCCCTTTGTTGGTTGAAGGCCCGGTGTGGTAAACTAAAGAACCGAAAGTCTTGATACCACTCAAGTTAGGGGAATGACATAAACATTCATAAGGGGATAACCATTTAAAGTGGAAGATGGCAATCTATTAATAAGGAATGTAGCCATCAAAATACTTTCACCCCAATATGCAATGTTAAGCCCAGATTGGAAAATAAGGCCGAGCAGTTTCTAACAAATATCGATGTTTTCTTTCCACCACTCCATTTTGTTGAGGAGTGTAAGCACAAGTGGTTTGATGTATCCCTCTTTCATTAAAGAAATCTTGCAAACATCTAGATAACCCTAGTTCATAAGCATTATCAGAACGGACGATTTTGACACGCTTATTGAATTGACGGTCAACCATATTGATGAAGTTTCGTATATGTTGAGATGCATCAGATTTTAATTTCATAAGAAGAACCCATGTACATCTACTAGCATCGTCAACAATAGTAAGAAAATATCGACAACCGTCATGATTAATGGTAGAGCAAGGGTGATAAGTGTCCAAATGAGCATGATTTATAGGTGTATTTCATATATAATATTAGCACTTTTCTTGCTCATTTCTCCACTTCGGTTAGTTTTCCTCCAGTTTATGTTTTATTGTTTATCTCACAAATTTATTGTTTAAAACATGAGGAAAACCTAGCTGGGAGTAAAGTAGACGAAGAGACGAACACATAGACGCAAACGGCTCAGGAAACGGAGTGCAAACGAAGAATCTAGAGCCGGTCAAAGTTTGAAGGAAAATAGGCCACGGTCAAGGTTGCAACCGCCCGAGAAGAGGCGGTCAGATTCCGCCTTCACAACCGCCCATAATGGGGCGGTCCTCTCTATAGGCAACCGCCCAAATTGAGGCGGTCAAGACATGGGCAACCGCCCATAATGAGGCGGTCAAGACATGGGCAACCGCCCATAATGAGGCGGTCAAGACATGGGCAACCGCCCATTTAGAGGCGGTCAACACAAGGAAACGAGGCGGTTCTGATTAATATCAGTCGCGAGCTATCTTCTTCGCCCGTCTTCGTCTGCAACTCGTCTGCAACTCGCGCTGCAACTCGTCCACTGTCGCCGGCGCCTACCTTATTTCGCTCCCCGTCTCCAACTCCTGTCCCCTGCAATCAAAGCTTCAATCAGTGAGCAATCAATGAGCTCAATCCATTCACGCGTCGTTCTTCTACATCTGCAATCAAATTTGTACGGATCCAAACCTCTATATAAACCCACGCAACTTCACCACAAAAATCATCAATATCACCCAATCCATCCACGACCACTTCACACATTCATCCCATTTCTCTTCTCCCGTATTCTCCATTTTATTTATTTTACATTCCACAAATTCACCTCTAGCCCTACGTACACAAAATAGCAGAGTGAGACGGAGTGATTACGGATGATTTCTATTACTCTCGTCTCTATCTATCTATTTAATATGTTAGGCTAGTTTACGTTTACTCTGGGAATAGTTATTATATATCTGTACTAATTATGCAATATTTCTACCGGTTTATTTATATACAGTTTGTTACGCTTAAAGGTTATCATGCACCTTTTTAATAGATCTCGCGAATTTATTAAATTGCTTTCCTAAGTCTATTTTGATCAGACCGGTGATAAATAGACAGGTTAATTAAGGCGTATAACTGGAGGAAACTTGATTATGATTTAATAAGTTAGTATTCAGTTGCAAATGTAATTCCTCAAATACTCCTCTGCCGTTCGCAGGCTTTTGCTTGAACCTTGATTAGAACCTTGCATTACAGGTGAACGAGTTCTTATGAGGCTATGACTTAGTCCTTAAGATATTTATAGGAACCTTGCCAAATTATTAAACCAGTAGAGATAGCTTAATTATGCAGATTATAATAACCTGACCCAGAGTTCCATTTAATTATTCTGTTAACTTAGTTTATTTTATCTGTCCTTTTTATTCACTTACAAGTCAATTAATCCACCCCCTTTTGTGACACGCTTAGGTACTATTATATTTATATTAGTCCCACGGTTCGACATCCGGTTGCTTACATTTTCACTATACTACTGCGACCGGGATTTGTTTGCAGCCCGACGTTATTTTTGGGTTTTAATTTCTTTCTTTTATGTTAATTATACCTGTTCTAACCACTCACAAATACACGTCTGCAAAATGGCGCCGTTGCCGGGGACTAGTTTATTCTAGTCCCTAAACCCCGGATTATTCACTTGTTATATTAGAATATTTTGTTTATTTTATTTGTTTTTGTTTATATTAATTATCTTTTATACCTTGTTATATTATTATATGTTTGTTTTCTAATCTGTTGTTTTGTTTCAGTAACTTTGTAATCGAAATCGAAAAAAAAAAAGCAACAGAGGCGTGTCCGCCTGTTTTGGACGCGGACAGACTCGCGGTCTCAGCACTCTTGTCCGCCCCAGTACCAGGCGGTTGTCCATGCGGACGTGAGCCGATTCGAAAAAAAAAAAAACGCCGCGTTTCAAATTCTGTTCTTCTCCAACTTCTTCAATCTATTTCTACTTCATTTTATATTTTGTATATATTATTATTATGTTTGTTTCTAATCATTTTATTTTCTAATCTTTTTCAGTAGTTTTGTTTTTTACAGAAAAACACAAAAAAAAATCTCTGTACGTGGCAAATGGAAGAAGCGTTTGAATTTTGGCAGGATTTATACTGCTCCGAATGTGGGGGAGCTCATGATTTTGAGAATTGTCTCATAGTCCAAGAGCAACTCTGGTTAGAAGATCAACCAGACTACCTGGAGAGAATCGCTCAACTACTAGAGCAATCAATGAGCGAAACAGATCAAGAGGTAGAACACCCCACTACAGACGAGCCATTCATAAAGACCCCTCCCTCTAAAATCAATTACCGCTATTTTCCATCCTTCTCTATAATATACCCAGACAATGAGGATACTTTTATCCTCGAAAATGAAGAGAAGAAATTGCCATCACCTCCCGCCAATATATCCAAACAAGACGCCACTATCACTTTCAAAGAATTAACTTTCTCTGAAGATGATATCAATCGGCGTTCTTTCTACAAGCCTCACCTACAAGAGGATGATGTTTACATCCTCCAATTTGAGGAAGAAAAATCTGCACCGCCGGGTCTTCTGTTAGAACTACGTTCCCGGCAATACCTCCTCAAACACCAGATTTTGTGGAGTATTAATTTTCTTATTTTATGCCGAGGTAACGTTTTGTTTTGATCCAGGATAACGAGCAGGCGTCTAGCCAAAGACGTTAAAGAAGGGCAGCTTCCTGGGAGGCAACCCGGGTGTACTTTTATTTTATTTGCTTTATGTTCTTTTAATTTTCAGGTTCTCTTTAAATTTTATTTTTGCTAAACTTTTAACCCCGTTTTCAGTATGGTTGCTTCTAGTGTTTATGCAGGTGCACCTCCATAGGACACCGCAACCAAGCTACGCTACTTGAGGCTGAAGCTCAAGTGTGGGGGAACTCCTTTAACAACTAGCAAAAATAATATCAGGGGAGTACCAGTTTCTTTTAATTTGTTTTTATTTAAATAAAACAGCAGAGGAGCGTTTATGTGCTTAAATGTTTAATTGTGATCTTTGTGTTATCTCTATTTTATCTACTTACCGAAAAGGTCTTCTGAAACCTTCCCTTGTTTTTCTGGTGAACAATGAGAACATTGTTCAATTTAAGTGTGGGGGAGTGTGCCCTTTTCGGTGACATTTTGTGCTTAAATGTTTAATCTCTCTGCTTATCTTGCGTTTGTTCAAATTCAAATATTATGGACCCTTTATATGTGGGTTGTTCTCTTTAAGAATAAATACTATTATGAATTGTAGGATAAATGGTACAAATTTTAAAATTTTGATTACTTTTGAGGAGCATTTTATATGCGGTGTGACCAAATAATCTGCAAATGGTTGGATTTTATTGCTCAGGGTTTCTTTCTGTCTTCTCTCTTAGGGATTGCTAAGAGGTACTTCTCTGTTAAAAAAAAAAGAGAGAAAGAAAAATATAATAAGGGACTAGCGAGACACCATTGGTAACCAACAAAGAGAGTTGAGTGTTCTTAAATATAAAGGCAATATGCCTACATTTTCTCATCTCTTATGCAAAAGTGAAACAAATGCATGAATCTATTTTTCCTTTTGTTTTCTCCTCAATGCCCGTTCTTGAGAGAAGTTGGCCATGGTAAAAGTTCTCAGAGTCACCTAAAAAGAAACATTGAAGTACCTTGGATCATACCCCGGAACTCTATATTTTATTTTTACCCTGAGCACACCTATGCCACCAGTAGTTAATTTTTCACACTCCTCAATAAGTTTAAAAAGATCATGTTTATCCTACCTTTCATAATAATATTTGTTAGTATTGAGCATTCCCTACTTACTTGGGTACGTGGTTTTGCTTGAGGACAAGCAAAAAGATAAGTGTGGGGGTGTGATAAGTGTCCAAATGAGCATGATTTATAGGTGTATTTCATATATAATATTAGCACTTTTCTTGCTCATTTCTCCACTTCGGTTAGTTTTCCTCCAGTTTATGTTTTATTGTTTATCTCACAAATTTATTGTTTAAACATGAGGAAAACCTAGCTGGGAGTAAAGTAGACGAAGAGACGAACACATAGACGCAAACGGCTCAGGAAACGGAGTGCAGACGAAGAATCTAGAGCCGGTCAAAGTTTGAAGGAAAATAGGCCACGGTCAAGGTTGCAACCGCCCGAGAAGAGGCGGTCAGATTCCGCCTTCACAACCGCCCATAATGGGGCGGTCCTCTCTATAGGCAACCGCCCAAATTGAGGCGGTCAAGACATGGGCAACCGCCCATAATGAGGCGGTCAAGACATGGGCAACCGCCCATAATGAGGCGGTCAAGACATGGGCAACCGCCCATTTAGAGGCGGTCAACACAAGGAAACGAGGCGGTTCTGATTAATATCAGTCGCGAGCTATCTTCTTCGCCCGTCTTCGTCTGCAACTCGTCTGCAACTCGCGCTGCAACTCGTCCACTGTCGCCGGCGCCTACCTTATTTCGCTCCCCGTCTCCAACTCCTGTCCCCTGCAATCAAAGCTTCAATCAGTGAGCAATCAATGAGCTCAATCCATTCACGCGTCGTTCTTCTACATCTGCAATCAAATTTGTACGGATCCAAACCTCTATATAAACCCACGCAACTTCACCACAAAAATCATCAATATCACCCAATCCATCCACGACCACTTCACACATTCATCCCATTTCTCTTCTCCCGTATTCTCCATTTTATTTATTTTACATTCCACAAATTCACCTCTAGCCCTACGTACACAAAATAGCAGAGTGAGACGGAGTGATTACGGATGATTTCTATTACTCTCGTCTCTATCTATCTATTTAATATGTTAGGCTAGTTTACGTTTACTCTGGGAATAGTTATTATATATCTGTACTAATTATGCAATATTTCTACCGGTTTATTATATACAGTTTGTTACGCTTAAAGGTTATCATGCACCTTTTTAATAGATCTCGCGAATTTATTAAATTGCTTTCCTAAGTCTATTTTGATCAGACCGGTGATAAATAGACAGGTTAATTAAGGCGTATAACTGGAGGAAACTTGATTATGATTTAATAAGTTAGTATTCAGTTGCAAATGTAATTCCTCAAATACTCCTCTGCCGTTCGCAGGCTTTTGCTTGAACCTTGATTAGAACCTTGCATTACAGGTGAACGAGTTCTTATGAGGCTATGACTTAGTCCTTAAGATATTTATAGGAACCTTGCCAAATTATTAAACCAGTAGAGATAGCTTAATTATGCAGATTATAATAACCTGACCCAGAGTTCCATTTAATTATTCTGTTAACTTAGTTTATTTTATCTGTCCTTTTTATTCACTTACAAGTCAATTAATCCACCCCCTTTTGTGACACGCTTAGGTACTATTATATTTATATTAGTCCCACGGTTCGACATCCGGTTGCTTACATTTTCACTATACTACTGCGACCGGGATTTGTTTGCAGCCCGACGTTATTTTTGGGTTTTAATTTCTTTCTTTATGTTAATTATACCTGTTCTAACCACTCACAATATAACGTCTGCAAAGGGCCCCAAGTATCAATATGAATAAGCTCAAAACAATGTTCAGACCTATTCTTAGAGTGAGGGAAGGACAATCTATGGCCCTTAGCTCTAAAACATACATCACATGCAAAATTTTTAGGAATGTCATGTTTCTGAATCAAACCCATCTGAACCATCTTATTCAAGGGAGGATGTCCCATTCTCCTATGTAAAGCTATCAAACGAGAGTTATAGCAATGAACAGATCCAGAGAAATCCTTATTACATTTTTCAAGAGTTTGGCGCAGTAAACTAAAATCAAGGAAATATAACCCATCTTCTTGATGTCCAATTCGCTCTTTATTCCTCCAAGTAAGGGCCTGCATATAGCAACTATCAGAATCGAAGGAAATTTCGCATTCATACTGCTGGGCCAATCTACTTACAGAAGCGAGAGACAGTTTGAAGTTAGGAACATGTAAGACATTCTCAAGTTTAAAAACATCAGTGATTAAGACGGAACCCATAGTATTGACAACTTCAATATTCCCATTAGGCATAGTAACATGATGCACATCAGAAGTCTGTTTTATGTCACTGAGCAAGTGCTGATTACCAACTAAATGTTCACTAGCTCCCGAATCTAAAAGCCAAGAATTATTAGCATGCTTTCGGTAAGAACTATCACATTCAGTATAGATGGTACCTGCAAAATGGGAAACGTTTCTGCTCCCAGAGGCATTGTTGCTGGAGACATTCTTCTCAGCATTCTTTTCTGTTTTCTCAAGCAAATCACAGAGTCTATTTAATTTTTCTAAACTCAAAACAGAAAACCCTTTAACACCTTCTCCCTTCCTGTCAGCAGTGTTGGTCGCAGTGTTGTTCTTGGCTCCTTTCCACCATTCTGGATAACCCTTAAGCTCAAAACACCCACTCTTTAAGTGACCAGTCTTACCACAGTGAGTGCACAGATTTGAACTCTTCTTACCGGCATTATCCCTTTCTTTCCTAAACTTTCCTTTCTCACCAGAAATGGCATCAGTTCTACTAATGTTATTAGCGAAAGAAACATCAGACATATCCTTCTCACCCTTCCTATTGACTCTCTGTCTCTCCTCTTGGAGTATCACAGCATACGCAGAATCAAGATTAGGAAGGGGTTTTTTCATCAGAAGGTTACCCCTAACATTAACAAATTCCTCACGCAATCCTAGTAAGAACTGAAACAATTTCTGGTTTTCAAAGTGTTTGGCAATTTTATCACTGTAACCGCACACACAGGAAGGAACATTTGTCATGGCAGAAATATCATCCCAGATGCTAGTGAGCTTAGTAAAATATTCGGTAACTGAAGCATTTCCTTGCTCTAACCTAGACAATTCACGATTTAACTCAAACAATCGCGTACCGTCTACTTGATCGAATCTCTGAATGAGTCGATTCCACATATCGAAGGAAGTAGAGCAGGAGACCAAGCTATCACCGATGGCGGTTTCGATGGAGGCGAGGATCCACGATCTAACCAGTCCGTCGCATCTGTCCCATGCGTCGCGACGATTTTTCGGGACTTTAGACCTCTTCAAGCTTCCGTCTATCATCTTGATTTTGTTCTTCGCCAGGAGACAAATCTCGATTTTCTTCTTCCAGTTTTGGAACCCCTTCTTTCCATCGAATTTGGTAGACGTGAGAGAAACTCCAGGAGTTTCCGAATTGGAAACAGTGAGAGGGTCGGAATCCGTTCGCCTTCTGTTTTTCTTCTTATTAACCACTTCTTCCTTCTCCGATTGTGAGGTTTTTCCTCATCTTCAGAGGAATCGTCCTCTTCTTCGTCAGATTGAGTAGACATCGAAAGAGATCGAAAGGAAGGAGAAGAAATTTAGGATGCGGATGTCACCGCTCTGATACCATGTTGGAAACGAAGAAGAGAATCGAAGAATCGAGTGAAGGGAACGAAACGAAGAAGAGCGAAGAAGAGATCGGAGGTGGGAGACGAAGGCGAAAGTCGAGGAGAAGAGAGAACGATAGGGAGAAAAGTAAAGTCTATAAACTTTGTATTATGTCCTCTGTTATGTGAGAAGAGGAGAAAAGCACTAGGCTAAATACAAGAATAATGAACTGTTAAACAACGGTAATACAGAGACTACTAAGGAGGGTAATAAAGGAAATACAAGAGATAATCAATTTCCTAATACTCACCGCCACTCTCACCCATGAGCTTTGGCACAACCGTCTCGCTCATCCCAATCTCGCCACACTACGTTCTCTCAATTTACCATATTTAACATCTTCAACTAAATCTGTGTCTCCCATTTGTCAGTTTTGTCAACCGGAAAATAGTCTCACTTGCCATTTTCTCGTTCACACTCATGCTCTTTATATACTTTTGATTTTACATTACGACTTGTGGACCTCACCAATTTTGAGTGTTAGTGGATTCAAATAGTTTTTTATTATTTTGGATGATTACTCTCATTTTATATGGACATTTCCACTCAAACTCAAATCTCAAGCAGTCGACATTCTCAAACACTTTCATGCCTTTGTTCGTACACATTTTCAACTCACATTATAAATATACAATGCGATCACGGCCGCGAATTCGACAACAATGCGCTACGCGATTATATGGCCTCTCATGGCACCTTATTACGTTTTTCATGTCCCCACCCTCCCAACAAAATGGCAAGGCCGAACGCATGATTCTCATCATCACCAATGCTATTCGTACACTCCTTTTTCACAGTCATCTACCCTCCAAATTTTTGGTGGAAGCACTTGCTACCTCCACGTATCTCCTCAATCAAACTCCCACCACCACTAACCCAAACACCCGCAGTCCATATGAACTCCTTTACAACCAGCAGCCCTCCTATGCCCACCTCTGTCCGTTTGGATGTCTTAGTTACCCCAACATCGCCTCCACAACCAAACA
Source organism: Limonium bicolor (assembly GCA_023374045.1). Lineage (NCBI taxonomy): Eukaryota > Viridiplantae > Streptophyta > Magnoliopsida > Caryophyllales > Plumbaginaceae > Limonium > Limonium bicolor. Next base: position 142,825,824 of record CM041778.1, read on the forward strand.
CAAACTATAACCCCGTACTACCCCATGTATCTTCCTCGACTATGCACCGGAACACAAAGGATATCGGTGTCTTGAACTGGCTACTCACAAGGTACTTACATCTTGTCACGTTATTTTTGATGAACTTATATTTCCATATAAACACTTTTCTCCTCCACACCCTCGCCATACACTCAGTCCACCACTGATGTGGCCCTCTCCCTCTCTCGTTTTTCCTTCTCAACATCACTCGCACACACTCTCGCCCTATCCCCCAACGTGGCCCACTATTCCATCCCTCACGTCTGCTTAAAACGGCATGACCCCACCCACTGCACATCCGGCCCAGCCCCACCCTCCCTCCAACTCACCTTCATCCACGACCCATTCCCCACATTATATTAGCCCCCGACCAGTCCCGCACTCAATACCCAACCCCTCCCCTTCACCTTCTGTCGTGGCCCAACATAACATTACACCCAATGCTCCACCCTCCCACCATCTATCCAATCCACTGACTTCTACCTCCTCACCCTCCAACTCATCCTCTCCTTCGACCCCCCCCCCCCATCAAACCAAACCCCCTTCTACCTCCACCCATCATAATCACTCGATCTAAATCTGGCATCATCAAACCCAAACAACTATTTATTTTCTCTGCCACTACAACTCCTATTCCTACATCATACAAAGCCGCACTCCGAGAACCCAAATGGTTTGCCTCTATGAAGGAGGAATATGATGCTTTGATTAAAAACATGATGTGGGACCTTGTTGCCCGCCCTTCTAATGCTAACATAGTTTCTGGCAAGTGGTTGTTTTCTCATAAATTTAATAGAGATGGTATATCTCTCGCTACAAGTCAAGATGGATTGCTCATGGTTTTTCCCACAACATGACATCGATTTTGAGGAAACTTTCTCCCCTGTAGTTAATCTCACCACCATTCGCGCTATCCTTTCCTTTGTTGTCACAAAACACTGGCCAATTCACCAACTCGATGACAAAAATGTTTTTCTCCACAGTAATCTCACTGAAGTGGTCTATTGTCAGCTTCCACCAGGTTTAATCCATCCAAAATTTCCAATCATGTATGTAAACTTCGCAAAGCCTTATACGGTCTCAAACAAGTCTTGTGAGCCTGGTATCATCGGTTCGTAAACTATATCACCCACCTTGGTTTTTGAAGCTGTCAGTCTGACCTATCCTTATTTGTCTACCATCGGGGTACCCACCATGCACACCTCCTCGTCTACATCGACAACATCATTCTTACCACCTCCCCCACATCCCTTTTTTGCCGCATCATTTCTGCCCTCAACCTCGAAGATGGTCAAAGTGCTTTGGTCAAACCATGGTGTAGAGGAAGCTACATGGGAGACCAATGAAGAGATGAAGAAGAAATACCCTCATTTCTTTGAGTCAGGTACGATTTAATTACCCAATTAATAATGAGGACGTAATATTCTTTAAGGGAGGTAGACCGTAATACTCAAAGTTGTTATGGTTAATTAAATTATTACGGTTAGTGATATGTTAAACACCTTAGCGTGAGGTAGCTAGAAGCGATTAGTTGTTTATTAAGACATTGGTTAGTGGTGTGAGTTCGAGCTTCGAGGACGAAGCTTTATTTTAAGGGAGGAATGATGAAATACCCCTAAAATTTTAGCATAAGATTATTATAAAGTTTACACATAAATTGTATATTATATAGATTATACGTTATATTATTTACAAACATATTACATAGTATCTAATGAAGATGATTCGTTAAAATAAATAACCCGTTTTAAAAATATATATATATATAAGTCGGTTATGATTTTTAATGTAGTTGTAATTATCATCATATTTATCTGGTTAGTTTGATATATTTATTTATCAAAGATTAAGTTATAATAATTATATTATGATTTAAATACTACTATGATTTTTGTACATTAAGTAAGTCATTTTTAAATCGATTTTATCTTTTAGTATTTCCTAATTTCATTTAGTAACAATTTATAACTTTTCACATTTCTAACTTTATTTAATAAGAATACTTTTAACCCTCCATATTTCCTAACCTTTGATTTTTCTGTAATTTATTTAACCAGTTTATTGTGAAACCATTTATTAATTTGATTGGTATTCCCTCACTCTGTTGGTTTTCCTCTAGCTTTCTTTAAATTGAAGTCACACAGTCCTTTTATCAGTGTACTACCTTCCTCACGTTGCTCTCTCTCTCCCAAATATTTCTCAAAAATTCTGCATATGTCTCACTCTGCTCTCTCTCGATACTCCCACTACTAGACAAAAACCTTCTTTGTTGTGCTTCTGTCTCCCTCACCTTCTCACTCAGTCAGACCAGCAAAAAAAGGTATTGATCATTTGTCCGCTCTCGGCTTGCATAGTAACACAGGAAACAAATAATAACTTCTCTCTCACTCACACGTACTGTTATTCCTTCCCCTCTTTGTATTGTCTGATGTGCAAAAAAAAAGAGTAAAACCTCTTCCCTCTCGTAGAACACGGTACAGGAGGGTTACAAATTATCCTGTCTCTCCTCCCTCTTTATCTGTGCTACTCCTTGACAAAAGTAAAAAAAACTACTCTCTTCACTCACTCACTCATGCGTACAGAAGCAAAAGCACACATCACGCAAAAAAAGAAAAAAAATCTTATGTATACACTACCGCACATGTACCATTTCAGGTTTGTTCGATGATGTCAGTGATGACGTCATCCGCTGAAGTCAACGATGACATCATCCACTGAAGTCAGCGATGACATCATCCACTGAAGACGTCATCCACTGAAGTCAGCGATGACGTAATCAAATTGTTTTTTTCTTTTCTCCTTATGCACTATTCTACTACACACTATTTTTATGTAAATCTAAGTGCTAGCAGTAGTGTCTTAATATGATATTTTTCATATATATGTTTATATTTTATATAATTATGTTTTATGAATAATTTATTTAAAATTAAATTTAGATTCTTCGCGTATCCGATAAATATCCGTTATTTTATTTAGGCTCTAAATTTGGGAGCGAGGATCAGTAATTGAGTTCGTGTTTGGTTGTGCGGATCGTTTCTAGATTTCAGGTAAGTTACCGCATTCACTACACTTGTATTAACTGTGTAAAATAAATCTTTTTGTAGTGGTTTTGATTTTTATTTAGGAGTGACTATTATTTTGCGAATGAATTGTTTATGGCAATGATTACTGGAAATATTTAAGTGCGTGGTTTATTTTATGGTGAATAATTGGGAATTATTGTTAGAGGAGAGATTAATGAGAAAATGTTAATGATATGATTATGTGATATTGTAATTGTTTAGTAACTATTATTGTGTCATGATTGAATTTTGGTGGTATATGTGGATTTTAATGAGATTATAAGTTGGATGATAACAATGAATAAAGAAATTACAAGGGAGATTATACCATGGTACATGTGGGCCGTATGAGGACACATGGATAAGATGATAGATGCGGACCACATTAGGACGTATAATTTTGAGATACTGTGGGTCGCATTAGGACACGGTTAGCCCTAGATCTACTCTTAGTCTTTTGAACTATTGGGGTGTGCACACTTAAGGATTTAGTGGCGAGGTTGGATTCCCGGCTGCGTATTGGGGTCCGGGTTACAGCTGCGTGTTGTACCTAAAAGTGAGAGATGTTTTGTCCTGGCTGCACGTTGGGACAAGGAAGATAATTTAATTAATATGGATATTTATTCTTGAGTTTATTAAGGAAGCAAATGTGAAATATTATACAAAGTTTGTATTATGATTATGTGATAACATTGTTAAAATGACCTGTATGCTGATGCAATGCTATAATGTTAAATTGTTTTCGAAGAGAAAATGATTTTTACGTAGTGAAGTGGTAGCTTACTCAATTTTCTGATTTTATCGGCTCTTTGTTTGTTTGTTTGGATTGCTGCCACAGGTCCTCATAAAGTATAAGGGATGAGACAGTGACCCGCTAGACTAAGTACTTACATTTAAATTTTGTCTACACTTTGAGACTCTCTTGTTAAAGACTATTAAAACTTTATCGTATTCCTTTTATCAATAATGATGGTTTGGATTATTTGAATATTAGTTAAAGCCTTAGCACTCGTTTTGCTGTGAGTGTGGATAATACTCTAGATTTAAGATTTAATTCCGCTACATAATAACAAACAAAAATTATTAATTATCTGAATAAATAAAAGGCTAGAAAATTTGGGGGTGTTACAAAGTGGTATCAGAGCAAACCCGACTAGAAAATAGGTTAAAAAGATTAAAAAAATTGATAATTGGTCTTAGGATTTAAAATTGGACAAGCCGTGTCTTCTGGGAGGAGTTACTTTCTGATGTTTTCCTTGTGTTTAATGCCTATTATGTATTATATGTGTTGTGGATTGAATCTCTTATGCTCAAGATATTGAATTATTGATTGAGATATATGTTTCCATGAAGGCATAAGTGATAATTATGGGATGAGTAAAAGTTCATTGATGAATGTGTTGAGAGCCTACTATGCTCAAGTGAGTTTGTTATGAATTTTGTGATTTAGAAAACTTCTTATGTTAAAGAATTTACGATGAATGATAGATTAATAGAACTCATTAGTTAGTTATATTTCCTTGGTAATTATAGGAATTTTATCTGGATAAATTATAGTCATATGGTTGGGAACTCAGGTGCGAGTTCTAGTAATTCTAAACCATATTGGGTAGCCCCTCACCTTTACTACACTAGAAGGAGAGCTAGATAAATCAGAATGGCCATCAATCAAACTCCCGAGCAGCAGATTGTCGAGATGCGTCAGATGATGATGACTTTAGGAAATCTTGTTCAGGCCCAAACTCAGGCCCAAGTTCAAACTCAAGCCCAAGCCCAGGCGCAGAATGAAGCACAACGTCTTGAGATGAGCTATGCAAAGTAGGTCTCTAATCTAAACCCTAGTCATTACAAGGGTGACGAAGACCCAGTGATCTTGGAGGAATGGCTTGATGAGATGGAGTGAGTTTTGGACACAGTGCATTACCTAGCTGACTGAAGAGTGACTTGTGCTGCATTTTACTTGAAGAGTGAAGCAATCAGATGGTGGACCACCGAGAAATATGCACTACTTGCCACTCTAACTTCAACTGGGAGGCATTAAAGAATGCCTTACAGAGCCGCTTTTACCCTGCTCATGTTAAGAGTGAGAAGAAGAAGGAGTTCCTTAATTTGAAGCAGTTGTCGATGACCGTCCCAGAGTACTACTCCAAGTTTATGGAGCTCTCCAGATTTGCTCCGAACCTCGTTCCAAATGAGGAAGCTAAGGTGGAGAAGTTTATTGGAGGTTTGAATTGGAACCTCCAGATGATGATGCAAGTTGTCGACGTCAACACTCTCCATGATGCATATGTGAAGGCTTCCAAGATGCACAAGGTGGCAATTGCATAAAATGAGGTGAATGAGCGGAACAAGAGGAAGGGTGAACCCTCAAGTGTCGGGAAGACTATTAATCAGGGCGGTGACAAGAAATTCTAGCCCAACAATTATCAGAATTCCGGTGGATACTAGGGGAGCAGGAACTTCAACCAGAACTGAGGTTCGAATCAAGGAGGAAATCTCATTTGCAAGAAGTGCAACAAGACTAGCCACCCAAGAACTGATTGCAATGGGAATGTGTGGAAGTGCTTTGACTGTGGAAAGCTATGCCATAGGGCTTTCCAATGCTACAAGAATACTAAGGGAGGTTTCCAGCAGAAGGGGAATGGCGGTTATAGTTCTGGAGGTAATCAAAATAACAATGAAGGGACCAATCAGAATAATGACCAGACCACTGGAGGTAGTGGATCAGGAGGAGCCACAAACAATATCTATGTGAAGCCAGGGCGCTTGAATGTGATGAGCCGAGCTGAGGCCGAAGCTTTAGGCAACGTGATCACAGTACTTTTCTAATTCATAATACTCCTGCCCATGTTTTGTTGATACTGGAGCAACATACTCTTTTGTGGCTACATCTTTTCTTAAGAAGCTGAATTTAGTAGCTAGCACTACAATTTCTGTGACTGTTTCCATTCCATCCGGGAGAGTGATCTATTGCTTTAACATGCTTGAGAATATGAAACTTACGATTAAGGGAGTTGAGTTTGAGGCTAATTTGATTCAGTTTGACCTCATGGAGTTTGATATTATTTTGGGGATGGAAAGGTTACAAAGATATAGAGGTGGCATTAAGTGCTATGAGCAGAAGGTGGTTCTCAAGGGTCATAAGGGTCAAAAGGTATCATATAGCAGTGTTGAGAAGGAACCTGGGATTAAGGTAGTCTCTGTCATGTCTATCTTGTCTGAAATCCAAAAGGGCCATGTGGCTTATCTCTGTTATGTTCAGGATAAGAGCAAGGAAGAGGTTCCAATTTCTGAAATTCAGGTGGTGAATGAGTATCCTGATGTGTTTCCTGACGAAATTCCTGGCATGCCACCGAACAGGGAAGTTGAATTCAGCATTGATCTAAAGCCTGGTACTGGACCAATCTCTAAAGCATCCTACAGGATGGCACCAGCAGAGATGCAAGAGTTGAAGGCTCAATTGCCGGTTGTGTGTTGGAGTCCGGGTTACAGTTGCGTGTTGTACTCAAAAGTTGAGAAAGATTGTTTTGTCCTGGCTGCGTGTTGGGACAAGGAAGATAATTAAAATAATCTGACTAATATATTTTTAGGTTATTAAGAACCAAACATGAAGTATTATGCAATAATTGCTCTACTATTGTGCGATAATATTGTGAAATGATTTGTGTGTGTGTTGTATGATTATATTGTAAAAAAATTATTTCTAAAGAGAAAATACTTTTACAAAGTGAAGTGGTAGCTTACTCAGTTTCTCTGACTTTATCGTGGCTCTTTCTGTTTTGTTTGGATTTCTGCCACAGGTGTTGATGTGTGGGGTTTGGGAAGACGACTCCACATATACTGGTTATTTGTAATTGAACTTTATTCTAGGCTTTAAGACTTCAACAATTTATAGAATTGCTATTATGGACGTTGAATTTTCTTATTAAAAATAATGATTTGGTTATTTAGTTAAATATTTAGGCTTTAGCACTCGTTTATTTGTGAGTGTGGCAGTAATACTCCGGATTAGGTTCTAATTCTGCTGCTATATTAAATTAGTTTTTTTGAATAATTGATTAAATAAAAGGCTAAAAAATCCAGGGTGTTACAGTACTTACATTTAAATTTTGTCTAGACTTTGATACTCTCTTATTAAATACTATTAAAACTTTATCGTATTCCTTTTATCAATAATGATGGTTTGGATTATTTAAATATTAGTTAAAGCCATAGCAGTTGTTTAGCTGCGAGTATGGATAATACTCTGGATTTAGGATTTAATTCTGCTGCATAATAACAAACAAAAATGATTAATTATCTGACTAAATAAAAGGCTAGAAAATCTGGGGTGTTACAATATAATTGTACCCCTTCATTATAATCCATTCACTTCGATGCTTGTAAAACACTACTAAATCAAAGGGAAAGAAGTGAGGGTCGAGAGTGTTAGGCAAAGAGAAGAGAAAACCAAGAAGCCAAGAGAAAAGAGGGCAGTGCCGAGAGCAATTAGAAGAAAGAGGAAGCCAATTCCTTGAAAAGTATGAGGAACCTAGAGCCATTCGGTCAAGAGAAATTAGAGGAGAAACCATGTCTTTTAAAGTAGCCACTATAGTCAAATTAATGGAGGGAAATATGGTAATTCTTATGTTCATCATTTATGTGTTATTGGTAATCGGTTGGTAATTCTTGTGTTCATCCCTTATGTGTTCTTGGTGGCTGGTTGGTAATCCTTATGTTCATCATTTATGTGTTTTGGGTGGCCGGTTGGTGGGTCATTCTTTGTTTGATTGTCTTGTGCAAGTTGGTCTTGATATTCTCTTCTATTGTTCTAGTTTATCTTGACAATGTTATGTCATGGTTTGGTGAAAATTAACTTGTATAAGTATGTTGGTATTTCCTTATGTCATGAGCATGTTGTATACTCTTGTTGGTCTTCGGACATGTATTTATGTTGTGGTTGACAAGGAAAGTTGGTAAGACCATATTGGCAAAGTCTACACTGATAATTCTCCGCTACCAATGTATTGCGGGTTAAGCCACTATGATCTACCTTTTAGGCTATCAATACCGTTAGGGGGTGTGCACACTTAAGGACATGGGGTGATGGGTAACTATTTGCCTACGGGGTCGTGGGTCTTTGTACCCTTTGTCTTCGGACCGGTATGCCCAAAGGTTGGTAAGAAAGGTAAGTTTGCCTAAGGGCCGAGGGTCTTTGTGTCCTTTGTCCCCGGACCGGTGTGCCCGAAGGTTGGTATGATGTGATTGAGATGTTGATACTCTTGGTGTTTATTTGGTTGTATGGTTGTCTTATGTGCTTGTTGTTTTATTATTCTCATGCGCACGAGCAAGCCTCACTATGCTGATTTACTTGTTATTATAGCATGTGAAAGTATTTCTAAAAGTAAAAATGAACTTGACAAGATGAAGCGAGAATTACTCAGTTTATCTGACTTTACTATGACCCCTTCATTTGTGTATGGTTTTATGGTTATAGGTTGATATGTGCTTGGCATGACTTTTGGGTTGGGAACATTTAAGTAGATTTATAACTTTGTTATAATTATATGTTGTTATAGATTTCCTTGGGGCATGTCTCGACAGAACTAAGGGTTTTTGGCATGACTAGGTGGTGCTCGGGTAACTAAGGTTTGGCTTGAGTTACAACAGAGCATATTTTGAAAGAGGCACAAGGGAGCTTGATCCCTTGGCATACTTTTCAGCTTCTTAATGATTAAGCGATTTGTGTATGGTTTTATAGTTGCAAGTTGATATGTGTTTGGCATGACTTTTGGGTTGGGAACGTTTAAGTAGATTTACAGCTTTGTTATAATTATATGTTGTTATAGATCTCCTCGGGGCATGTCTCAGAGAACTAAAGGTTTTGGGCATGACTAGGCGGTGCTCAGGTAACTAGGGTTTGGCTTGAGTTACAACCGAGCATATTTTGACATAGGCACAAGGGAGCTTATCCCTTGGCATACTTTTCAGCTTCTTAATGATTAAGCGGCTTTTTTGTTAAATGACTTAGCCTTAGCATTCACATCGGTGAGTGTCGTGGTAACAACCCGACTAGCTTATTGTATATTCTGTTGCAATTTGACTAAGTGTTCTAAGTTTGAACACGAAAAGAAATAAGCTAAAAACTGGAGTGTTACAAAAGATCCCTAGCATCACCATGATGTAGGACATTTTAGTGGTCGTGCGTTTGATCCTAGCCTTAAATCAGCGAATGAGAATCTTAAACCTAGAGGGACTAGGACTTATGTTTATCGTAGACTTTAGATTACATAACTTTGTGTTTTGTTACATTTTGTAAACAACTGGAGTTAAAGATTGTATAATTATCATTTATGTATTTCATTTTATAAACAATTATCATAGGTGTGTGTTTCAATTTATTTTATTTTTGTTATGTATGTTAAAGTGTGGATTATTGATAGGTTCTGAGCAAAAGATCGCGTGAAAGTTGGTAATATGTGCAGGTTATGTTTTGCTCAATAGTGGTGCTCCAACACTAAGAAATTCTAATAAGTGTTTATAAACAGGTGAAGAGACAATTCATAACGATTTTTTATAGAATTCGTCTCTTTAAGAGACGAATTCTTAAGTTATAGATGTGGGCTGGATTTACACTGAAATCGCCTCTTGGGAAGACGATTTCACAAGTCCTTTTTGGTCATAAAAACGAGCTATCAGCCATTACTATTCATAGAACAATTGTTGTCCTCAGCCAACTGAGAGAGTATACATTCAGGGGGCGAATTTAGCACCCAACAACCAGTATCCCATCCCATACCCAATTTAGCTAGTAGGTCAGCAGCCTGATTACAATTCCGAGGAGAATACGACACACTAAAACTGGGATAACAATCCAGTATTTTCTTACATTCGAACAAAATTGGTTTAAAGGGATGATTAGAGTGACAACCTTCTAGCAACTCAATCAATAGAGCAGAGTCGGAGCAGAACACCACTGATTGGAGACCTCTATGCTGGGAAATCTGAAGCGCTTGGTAGAGGGCCATAATCTCATAGAACAAAGCATCCTCCTTCCCAAAAACAGTTACAAAAACCAGTAACCCATTGGCCAAGATGGTTTCTGCACAATCCTCCAACAGTAGTATTTTCTTCCAAAGCATTAAAAGAAACTATCAATATTGAACTTAAAACAATGAAAATCACGAGGAGACAACTGCTAACTTCCCTTTCATTAAGGTTGCCGAGTGGATTCTTCCCTACACATGAGCTAAGGCCTCTACCAACTGTCTAAGCTCTACTATTCTGGAACAGGGCCAAAGAGATAACCTGAAAATGCAAAAACATCTGCTTCTCTGTTCCAAAAACTTTAGCATTTCTCCACAACCATAAGTTATAACAGACTATAGGAAAAACAACACAAAGATTATCCTTAATCAGAAACCGACCACTCATATTAACATGCATAGCAAGCCAGTCTTTTAGTTCTAAACTATAAAACAGGTTCCTACGGCTAGAGCACTACAGCCTGTTCCAAATTTTACGCGCAACGGAACAGTCCCTAAGAATATGAATAATCGTTTCCTCTTGGCAACAGAAATGACAGGAACTATCATTAGAAAAACCATACTGCACCTGTAGGATCGGGTGGCTGACTCAAACCAACTCAAGGTGTGAGTCTAAGAGTTGGTTTGACTCAATCGGTCTTTGAAAGTAAGAAACACTCTGTGATGTAGAGGCACTCAATCGAACTTCGTATGTGAGAACACTTGAGACGTAGAAACACTTAGTTGAACTAAGTGCGCGGAAGCAGTTGCTCAAGGTAGTAAAGTAAGAGAGATTTAGAGGAGCTAAATGGATTAACACCCGAAAGGTACAAGGACTCTGTCGAACTCAGCAGGATACACAATATAAGTTATTTTATTTCCTGGTCAAAACAAAACAACTTATAATGCCCACTCAGTAGATGAGATCTACTTCGTGGTTTTCACTCACTCACCCAATACAATCTCTGATCAGCTCAATGACAAGTGTAGTGAAAACTAGGTCCTACCTAGAAAGACTTTATCGATATGCACAAACAAATCTAGTACTTCTCTCTCTTTTTCTCTCTCTATAATAGGCAAAGCTTTCTCTAAACAAATGCTCTGAATGATTCTCTTTGGAAAGCTGCAATGAGAAACGAAATGACAACTCTCTTATATAGTGGAGCCGGTGAGGGAGTCGGGAGTTGCTTCCGAAATTTCTGCCATCTGAACGTTGTAGTTGCTTAAAATTCGGTCCTAACTTCTTTATGAACGTTGCTAAGCCTTGGCCCTTAATTTTCGGACAATTACCAATCCATTGGACGACTTGGCAACGTTCAATTATGACTGTCACGTCTGATGTAGTAGACTGACTCTGTCAGTTCCGAAATTTCAGGAACCAATGACTCTTTCCTTGAATTTCGGAAGCTGGAGCCATATTTCGGAAGCTGAAGCCAAGTCTTCTGATTAGTGCCATGTTGAGAGAATTTTGGTCCAAGTCTGAACGTTGATGACCGTTGTAAGTCAATGTAGTTGTTGTACTTGCTCCTTAATTTTCGCAACTGACCGACAGACTCCTCAAATTACCAGAAAGTCAAGGCTTTAGATTTTGCTCACATTTTGCATGAATTTCGGCCCAAGGATGATAGTTGATGACTGTTATGGTTTAGTGGGCGTTTCTCCTTGAATTTCGTTACTGATTGATGAATTCACATGGATGGACTCTCTCGCTCTTTCGGTAAGGACAGAGACTCATTCGATCTTTCAAGGTTGACAACTCTGTCTGTTTTTGAGAAGTGTGATTGACTCGTTTGATCTGGTTGACTATCTCAGCAGCACCTTCTACTCCAACAATTTCCCCTTGTTGCTGATGATAGCAAAACTCTTTTTGTGAATCCCGAATGAGTCAATCTGCAAAACAAGACAAGGGAAAAAAGTATTTTGGGGAACCGACCCTGTCCAAGTTCCCCCTTAATCACAGCATAGATTGAGTAACTCTTGTTAGAGTTCCCCCTGAATCGATGAGTACAATTTGGCAAACCACAACCTACTAAGAGAGATTGGAAAAGGGAATATGACTAAGTTAAGAAAACTGCAACCAACATGATCTAGTACCAACAGAGTAAAAACGAAACAGAATATCCAAACTTCACCTAAGACCTAGTCGCACAGAGATAGAGTCAATCCAGAACATAACCAGAGTGACTCGTTCGTGAGAGACGGGATTCACTACTTCCCCTTTTTTGCTGTCATCAGTAAGGGAAGTTTGCAACAGAGTCTAAGTCAATCCGTACATTAAAAAACAAATAGACTGTATCCATAACGCAAACATACTCATGGACGACAAGGGGCAAGAAGTATTGTCATATTCCACAAAACCTTCATTGCCACATACTCATAACTTGTAATGATCCCTATTGCATTGCATTGTATTTTTGAAGACTTATAGCTCTATATTTGCAATGCATAGATATTTAACAAGTTGAGCACAAGGGACGTCTCCATCCCCCAGACTTTTCTCTCCACCCACATGTAACTTTGGGCCAACTTTCCCAGGTTTCGCATCCTTAGGAAGTTAGGTGATAAAGCACCCTTAAAGGCTTAATAACCGAGTGGACGAGGTCCGTTTTGGTTCAGGAGAAACAAGTTAGCGGAGTACCTTGCCTTTGTCCTCTCCCTTCTTCTTCTTTTTTTTTAAATGAAAATCGCTAAGGGATACAAAGAACAGACACAGTCTATCGATATGAGAACACGGATTGACTCAAACAGTGCAACAACACCTACTAATTATTACAACCAAGGGAAAGAGATTACCGTCTTCCATTGATTGAGTCATTCTGAGTGCTGAACGGAGTGCCTCGAATCAGGTGGTAGGAAGAGGCTTGGCAAAGATATCTGCTAGCTGATCCTCTATTGGAACAAAGTCAAGTTGAATTACCTTTTTCTCAACACAGTCCTTCGAGAAATGGAAACGTATTTCAATGTGTTTGGTTCTTCAATGTGTTTCCAGAGATTTTAAATGCACAATTATTATCACAGAAAATACCAATTTGATCTCAGCAAAATTTTGCTTTGTAGAGGACCAAGAGTCTAAGCATAGACAAAGGAATTTTGCATTGCTAGATGTACTCTTTCGATCATGGAGAGAATCTATCCAGTCAAAATCACTAAAACCAGATAAAGTAATATAGGGGAACGAAGGTACCATAGATGAAGTTGACTGGTTCCTTTTAAGTATCGAAAGATTCGCTTGACCACCTTGAGATAAGACTGATTGGGTGCTGCTTGAAAGCGAGCACATAGACAGACTTGGTCGTCCGAATTGATGGCATTTAGACATTTCTTGTACATATTACCTTCTTTACGTCCTGTGGCTCTAGAGATCCTGTACGTTCATCAAAAACTTTGCAAACGACATATGAGAGAAGTACTAAATTGAATCTTTCACAAATTTGAAAAATGCTTAACAGACTAGGTTGAAGTCCAGTGACCAGATGGACTCCATCTACCTTAAACTTGGAGGGGTTACCTATGGTGCCAACTCCCACGATTTCACCTTGGTTGTTGTTTCCAAAGGTGACCTTACCTCCTTTGTAGGATGAAAGCGAGCTGAATTTGTCGGGATTTCCAGTTGTGGAGCACCCTCTGTCCAAGTACACATAGTCCATCTCCACGCTCGCTTCCACCTGCAAAAAAAATCACTTGGTACTTTTGGGAACCCAAATATACTTGGGTCCCCTTTTTGAACCAGATTTTTTCAGCTTTTCTCGTGCCTCAAGGATAAGATTGAGTCGCTTGATATTAAATGACACATCCTTGTGAAGCTTTTCACAGGCACTATCTCTATGTCCAAGACTCCCGCAATAACCACAAATCTTAGTGGGAGGAAGATTGACGTATTTTTGTTCCTTTCCACCAAGAATCAAAATTTTCTTTTTGTTGTGGCGCTTGGGTTTGTTGTTGGATTTGGACATATTTTTAGGGATATCGAATTTACCTTTATGCCACTTGGGCTTCGATTGAGTGGATCCAACTCCAGATCGTATATTGACTATCTCTTGGGAGAGTTTTTCAACTTCCTTTTGAAGATTATCACGATCTTGACTAACTTCCTTGATCTTGGAGTTGGCCCACTCGGGCAATTCTGATGGAGTGACCTGTTGATGAAATTGACTGGTTTGAGAGAGAGTGCATGTTCCTTTTCTTTCAATTTTCGAGAGAGTTGCTCAACAGAAGAGGTTAGAGAGATAACTTGAGATTCTGAACTATTTAGCTCATTCTGCAAAGAACAACACTTGTCAGCGAAAATAGTTATCATTTTGAGAGAGTCAATCTGAGTGAGTGACTCTTCCTGTTCCCTTTGGTTGGATTCAGTAAGACTCTTGGTTTTGTTGAGCTCCTTTTTAAGGGAGTCAACACGACGCCGAGAGTCTCGCAAATCCAATCTAAGTGAGCAGGAAATAGTCTTATGTTCCTCAGCTTCATCTCTCAAAGCATACATAAGACTTTTTGAGATCTCAAGTTCCTCACTTAACTCGGAGATTTTTCTGTTAAGATCAGCTTTAAGAGAGTTAGTTTCAGAAGCCATTTTAGCAATTAAAGTCATAAAACCCATAGGAGTTATACGATAAAGGTCTGTTTCAAGATGGGAACGAGTTACCTCATTGTCGGGGATCATGGACTCCGTCGTATCATGTGCCATGAGACATACCAAGCCGCTGGACTCTGTGTCTGGATCGTCGAGTCTGAATCACCCCAACCGACAGCTGCCATTGCTCGTTGATTGACTGTCAGCCTAAGCAAGGCTCTGATACCACATGTAGGATCGGGTGGCTGACTCAAACCAACTCAAGGTGTGAGTCTAAGAGTTGGTTTGACTCAATCGGTCTTTGAAAGTAAGAAACACTCTGTGATGTAGAGGCACTCAATCGAACTTCGTATGTGACAACACTTGAGACGTAGAAACACTTAGCCGAACTAAGTGCGCGGAAGCAGTTGCTCAAGGTAGTAAGTAAGATAGACTTAGCGGAGCTAAATGGATTAACACTCGAAAGGTGGAGGACTCTGTCGAACTCAGCAGGATACACAATATAAGTTATTTTATTTCCTGGTCAAAACAAAACAACTTATAATGCCCACTCAGTAGATGAGATCTACTTCGTGGTTTTCACTCACTCACCCAATACAATCTCTGATCAGCTCAATGATAAGTGTAGTGAAAACTAGGTCCTACCTAGAAAGACTCTATCGATATGCACAAACGAATCTAGTACTTCTCTCTCTCTTTAAAATAGGCAAAGCTTTCTCTAAACAAATGCTATGAATGATTCTCTCTGGAAAGCTGCAATAAGAAACGAAATGACAACTCTCTTATATAGTGGAGCCGGTGAGGGAGTCTGTTTCCGAAATTTCTGCCATCTGAACGTTGTAGTTGCTTAAAATTCGGTCCTAACTTCTTTATGAACGTTGCTAAGCCTTGGCCCTTAATTTTCGGACAATTACCAATCCATTGGACGACTTGGCAACGTTCAATTATGACTTTCACGTCTGATGTAGTAGACTGACTCTGTCAGTTCCGAAATTTCAGGAACCAATGACTCTTTCCTTGAATTTCGGAAGCTGGAGCCATATTTCGGAAGCTGAAGCCAAGTCTTCTGATTAGTGCCATGTTGAGAGAATTTTGGTCCAAGTCTGAACGTTGATGACCGTTGTAAGTCAATGTAGTTGCTGTACTTGCTCCTTAATTTTCGCAACTGACCGACAGACTCCTCGAATTACCAGAAAGTCAAGGCTTTGGATTTTGCTCACATTTTGCATGAATTTCGGCCCAAGGATGATAGTTGATGACTGTTATGGTTTAGTGGGCGTTGCTCCTTGAATTTCGTTACTGATTGATGAATTCACATGGATGGACTCTCTCGCTCTTTCGGTAAGGACAGAGACTCATTCGATCTTTCAAGGTTGACAGACTCTGTCTTGTTTTGAGAAGTGTGATTGACTCGTTTGATCTGGTTGACTATCTCAGCAACACCTTCATACTCCAACAGCACCCGCCTAGCATTTGTCATGAGCTTACCCAGAGAAACCCACCACATGAATAACTTAACACGCTTTTGTACTTTCAGATGCCAGACTTTATTAAATAAGCTAGTCGAAACCACAACCCCACCAGAGCTACTAGCATTCTTAGTAAGAATATTATATGCCGACTTAACAGTATATGAACCACTAGGTTCCAAGCTCCATGTAAGAAAATCCAAAACACCATTAGGAAATACTCTGAACTTCTGTAGGAAGGATAAAGTATAGGGAGGTAAGAACTCAAGTCTTTTTATCCCAATAAACACCAACACTGTCATCCAAATTATCTAGCAGAACAGACTTGGAAGCAATAGAAAACAAACAGGGAGACACAACCTAAAAATCAGTCCAGAATTTAACAGTGTTCCCATCACCAACTACCCATTTAGCCCCATGTTCTATGATATTCAAAAATTTCTGAATATTTATCCAGTTTATTGAGCCCCTTTTAGATAAAGAACTCATATCTATTCAACAAGAATTTTCTGACAAAAGCTTAGGACTACTTATTAATTTCCATACCACCTTACCAAAACAGGCATGATTGACTTCCCTTGCTTTCGCAACCCCAAGCCCCCCAGATGGTTGTTTACAGAGAGTATCCCAACTTATGTCATGCAGCTTGCGTTTGTCGGAGTCATGGCCCATATAAAGTCACGACATTTTGATCAATCTTATCACAAACCGACACTGGTAAAAATTTGCATTGCATATATGAACATGAATAGAAGATATAACACTCTTAGCCAAACAAATGCCACTAGCCATGGACAAAGAGTTAATTTTCCATCTCGCTAAATGATTCCTAACCTTAGCCAGAATCAGATTTTGTTCCTCATTATTTGATCTACTCTGCTGCATAAAAAACCCCCCAAATACTTCCCAAAACTCCTAGTCGCTGGCATACCAGCCTCTAATTCCATAATGCGAGCTTTTTCATCACTAATGTTTTTAGAAACAAGAATGGCAGATTTCTCAAAGCTCACCACCTGACCGGACGCTTTACATAATTCATTTAGACAGTCACACATAACCTTAATTTGTATAGGAGTACCAACACCAAACAGAACTAAATCGTCCGTGAAAAAAAAACAGTGAGAGATAGATGAATCTTTTCTACCGAAAGAAAGAGGTTTCCAAACCTTGCAATCCTCTAGCCTACGAATCAGGTGAGAGAAGCGATCCATACAAAGAACATAAATGAATGGAGAAAAAGGGTCACCTCGCCGAACCCCTCTACCAGCACTAAAAATTGCAGAAACATTTCCATTCCAGCTCACTTGAAAGGATACTGAAGTAATGCAGTACATAATTAGATTCTTAAGATTGTTTGGTAAACCGAGACAATTAAGAGTATCCTCAAAAGTCCCAAGATAAAAATCATAAGCCTTCGCAAGATCAATTTTCATGGAATAAACCGTCCCGCATACAATGAATGGTTTCCTAAACTAAAATAGTATATCAAACATTCTTCTACCAGGGACAAAACTTGTTTGACTATCAAAGATCCAATCCCGCATAAAAGGCTTAACCTATTCGCATCACCTTAGCTAAAATTTTATACTGCACTTGACATAGTGAGATAGGCCTGAAATGGTTGACCTCAGTGGGGCAACTCACTTTTTGGAATAATAGTAATAACAGTTTCATTAAGCTTAGGATCAAAACTATGAGTCGCAAAGGAATCCCTAACAAAGTTAATAACCTTAAGAGAGACCAATGGCCAAAAAGTGAAAGAAACCAGCAGGACCCCATCCTTTCCTGGAGCGCTAAAAGCTTTCATACTTCTAACACCATTCCAGATTTCTTTAACCGTAACCTGAACCCCCAGAAGCCTACTGTCCTCCAAACTGATAATCTTTAAAATCGTGCCCTTCCAAGGGAACAGAATTAACATCCATTTTCTTAAAGTGGTTCTTAAAGAATCTCTAAGTAACCTACCAATTTCACCATCACCAGAAACCCAAACCCACAAAATTAAGAAGTTTGTGAATCTTATTCTTCCGCCTTCTAATTGTCGCCCTAGTTAGAAGTACGAGGAAATCCTATCTCCAAGGGTAATTCATTTGTCCGTAGACTTTTGAAACCAAAGACTCTCCTCCCGCTGAACCAAATATCAAGCTCACACAAGATAACTTCCTCACAAGCTCTCTCAAATGCTGTCCCTTACCCAGATCACTCACCTTTTGAATACCTCTTAATCTAGCCAAAATGTGTGTGTTTTTTTATTAAAAATGATGTTGCCAAAGACGAGTTTATTCCATCTCCTAAGGTGAGTGCTAAGATCATCAATAGCCCCTTTCAAATCAGAATTAACATTCCAATTTTGCGCAACAATATTCCTAAAGTCCTGATGGGAAAACCATGCAGCCAGAAATTTAAAGGGCCTAAAAGTCTTAGCGAGATGAATTAGGCCTAAGAGAAAGAACAATAGGACTATGGTCCGAGGCAGTTCTAGCAAACTTCAACACACGCATCAGGATAATAGCTTAACCAGGTAGAAGAAGCAACTAACCTATCTAATCGGACACAATATCAACCATTTGACCAGGTAAAGATATTACCAAAAGCAGCTATATCAACCAGATTATGATCATGGAACCAGCGCAGAGAATCCTGATCTATTCCAAAATTACTACCACCACACTTATTCCTTTGGCATTGAAACCGCCACCAATAAGCCAAGACGAAGCCATAAAATTATACGCTAGATTCAACTGACCCAGAGCTTATTTCTCAACACATAATCAGGTCTAGCATACACCACAACAAAGTAAAAATTATCACTAGCACAAGTGAAATACCCCGAATAATTACTACCTTAATTAATAAGGATCAATTAAATCATTAACAATTATTGCTATAAACATTATGACATAAATATACATAGTCCAAAATGGACATTGAATGATACATTAATCTTTAACCAAAGATGAAATATTATTAAGGAGAAATAAACTCCTAAAATTAATATCATATGTACATACTAGTACATATGTTAAATACCACTAGTATACCTTATAAAATTATATAAATAGTTTTATACCCTAAACAAATTAGAGTCACTAACATGTACTTATATTACACACTTTTAAACCAAAAAAAGGTTATAAGTAACAATGGGACATATAATATGGTCACTTATCTACATACGGGTACAACAACACCACCATAGTATTATAAGAGGGAAAAGTTTTCAATTTCCCTCCAATTGTTCCAGCCGGCTTCACCTGCACAAAAGACTAGATAGGCATCATTAGATTAAATAGAGTATTATAATAAGTACAACTAGTACAAGTAGCATGTCCACTTCACACTTTTCTTCCCTTACTTTTCCCCCCACACCACCGTCAGCCCCATCCTTTCATAACAGAGACCTTCCCACTCTTTCTACTGTGACTGAAACAGCTAGCACCACCCAATTCCTTCATTCACATTAGAAGCTGCAATTGGAAGGTAGCAATAACACAAGGAGAAAACGGTAGCATACTGCTCCATTTCTCCTTCTCTGCACGATCTCACCCCCCTTCCTCACCGAATTTCTGCTCGATCACACACCACCCCTTGCAGTCCATGTCCCTCTTCATTGAACAAAAAAAAAAACCCACAAGAACTCATGCTCTTCCGGTAAACAGAGGACCAAGCAACGAAAAAAAAACGGTACTTGCCCACTCTTCTCTCTACCTGCTTCTTTTTTTTGTTCTTTCTGAGCAAAGAACCAACCATCTCTTCTCATCGGTTTCCCATGTTCAAGACTTAACAACTCCCCATTGAAGGTTCCAAAACACCAACCGAGATTACAAAGCTGGAGGACTTTCTCCATCTACAACGGTAAGGGAATACCACTTCAACCACTTTCATTCTTCTGTTTTGTGAGTCCAGAATGATGGCTTGATACTGCTGTTCTGCCCTCTTTACTCCATGCTTGAAGCTTCAATCCCATCCTCTCTTCCGTGTAGCAGCATAACAAAGAACCCAACTTGAGCTTCCACTCCCAGCTCTTATCCGCAAGCCAAGAAGCCAAGGAACAAGTGGTGTTCATGGATTTTTAACCGGTAAGGAAATGTTCATTAAACAGAAAAAACTGGTAAGTTTCTCTCTTCTTCTTTCTCTCTTTTCATTCACGTGTGGTACCTTCCTTTAATCACCAGATTTATTCTTTTCTCCCCTCCATAAGACAGCAAGATCATCCCCCTAAACCCAGCTCATTTTCGGTTGACAAACAAGCAAGGAAGACACACAAAAGAACAATGTAGGAAGCTCACTTTTCCTTGCTGTTTCCTTTGCGCTTTCCTTGCCATACTTCCCAATCGTTTTGCTACTTTCTTTGAGGTGTAGATACCACAAGCAAGTGGCTCTGTCAAGCTGCACATGGGCAAAAAAAAAATCCCTTCAAGACACAGCTCCCAGAGAGCTCCAAATATAAGGTAACGTGACTTGTTCATGGCTGTTTCTAGCCTCATTCTTCGCCATTTTTCTTGGAAAACTGAGTACTTTCCTTTGTCTAACTGTCTGAAACTGCAGTACAGTTTCCTTCAAATTACAAAGTGAGATCCTTTCCTTAGGCTTGGGAACTCATGTTGAAAACCTTTAATTAACTACCTTGATAAAGTACTAATTAAAATCTCTTTCAATGTTGCAAATGAAACCGAATGGGTGGAAGTTCCCCCTGGAATGCCGTGAGTTTTGGAAACGAGTACCAAAAGAAAAAAAATCAAACATTAAGAGGTATTGGACCCTTAAATCTTAAGGGTTATGTCTTGGTTTAAAGAAAATTTGAGTATAAAAAAAAAAACTGATTCATGGCATATTGATTATATATATAATAGCCGAAGGAGTGAAGAGTGGTGAAAGAAATTCATTGTCGTATATAAAGGTAATGGTTTATAACCTTCTATTTCCTTAATGATTATTAGCTGGAAAATAATTCAAGAGAATCGAGAAGGTATGCTTGTATATGAGTTTGTTAAATCCTAAATACTGGTGAAATTTAAGGACTAAGCATTTAATTATTAAGATTAGTTACTAATAGTCTATAGCGTCTATTTTATAAGTTACTAATGGAATGGGAACAACCAAAGAAAATTAATTATTTAGTTGTACAAACCGAGAGAGTTAATACTTGTATGTGTGCTGTTTAGATCCTACATATGTGTAGAAAATTAAGGGGGTAAGTACTTGATTAGTGAGGAAAATTGTTAGTGGCTATTAACGTGTATTTTACAAGATTAAAATGGCTTATTTAAGGCTATCTCATAAGTGATTAAGGAAAGAAAATGATTTAATGTGTTATTATGAATTCTGTTTGCAAACCGTAACATAATATAATTTAGAGAACACTTTAATGCCATTTAAAAGTTTTATAATGCTTTTTTTAAGGCCATGGAATTAGGCTATTTATTAGGCATATTTTGAGCCTTAAATAGTTTATGATTGAATTATAAGTTGATTTAGAAAGTTGTATGAGTTCTGGTGCAAATAAAATACTAGTACATATAAACATCTAGGAATATATATGAAAGATATGGTAGATTTACAAGCTTTGATTACAGGGTTAAATATTTTTGAAACCTTATAAACTGTCTAAGTAAATAAATTATATATGGGGACTGTGGGGTCGAAACATAATTAAAAAGAAATATAGAGCACTAAATTAATTAAAACCGAAAGGGATTATTTTTAGGAAGTGTATAAAAATAAAATATGAATTTTATGGAATTAGGGTTTAATTGTAAAACTAGGAAATTAAGGGGGTGATTCCGTAAATAATACTCTACCTAGTCAAAGGGATAATTTAAGTGGTCAACCTTGACCACATGTGAGGGTTGACCAAATTAAATGATGAAAATAATTATTTTAGGTATTTAGAGAAATGTTAAGTTAAAAATAACATTTATAAAAAAATGGGGTAGTTATATAATTACTGAAATTTATAAGTGTTGGAAAATAAATACTAAGACCCTAGAGGTCTGTTTGGGAATTAAAATAATTTTTGGGTTAGTTTGATGGATTAATTAAATAAGGGTTAAAATATATGGTTAAGTGCTAATGTGTGACAATTTAAAAATTCATGGGCCGATAATGTAATTTCTGAAAGATTAGGGGGTGTGATGGAATTTAAATAAAGCTTATGGGTCTGTACGTTAATTTGGGTAAATTATAAGTTGTTTTGGTAATTTATTTAATTAAGGAGTATAAGATATAGTTTAAGTATTAAAATGTAATATTTTATAAAATTTATGGGCTACTTGGTAAATAACCGAAAATTTGAGTGGAAATGGGAATTAGAACAACCTTTGGGGCTGTTCGGAAATTTGGGGAAAATATTGGTTGGATTTTGGGATTAAATAAATCAATGTGTATAATATAAAGTTGATATTAAATTGTAAGTTTGCAAAATAAATATGGGCCAAAGTGTAAATGATGAAAGTGTGGGTTAAGATACATCAAAACCGAACATGTGGGGTTATTGAGGATTAAGAGAAGTGTTAAGTTAATATTGGTATTTAAAAAAAAATTAAAGTGTATATTATAAAGTTATAGGTAATTAAATGGAAGTTTATAAAATAAAGGGGGTTATATTAATAATTAAGAGAAATATATGGGTGAGCAGGTAAATCTGAACATGGGATGGAGCTGTTCGTAATATATATACATATACATATGTATATTATAAGGTTGGAATATCTTGGATTATAAATTACTAAGGTTAAGAATATAACAAGTATGGAGTATGGGGTAGTTTTGTAAATAAACAAACATATGGGATGAATATGGGAATTACCGAAAATAAAAAGGGTTGTTTGGGAAATATATATATGGGCAGGTTATAACATGAAGTTTTTGGGTGATATAACGTGACATTATATTTAAGGTATGAAAGGATTTGTCATAAAGGGGTTACTAAAAGAGCAAATATGCATTGTATACAATTACATTAAATGATGGGGTAAGTTGACGAATTTTGGAAGTATAAGATATGGTTGGAATTTTATTACAAGAGGAACTCTATAAGTAATATAATGTGAGATTATAACATGGCATGAGGGTATAATATTAATAACAAGTTACCATGGGATTATACAATTCCAAGTAGAAACGTGAAAATAACGACAATGACGTTATAAGCATATCCAATACATAGTATGTTACATGCACGTAAAAGGGTGCACAAATGACAACGTGTAACAGCAACTATAATATATGTGTACTTGTATATGCACAAATGCCCGCGCAAGTACGTAAATATAACTACGTAAATTAGTTCGTATAACGAAATGATTAAATGTCATGCATGCGCGTACGTAACATTATTCCCGCAAGCATGTGACTTGACAATACGTAACCAACTTGTAAACGTAACTTCCATGTGATAATGCTAACGTCGTAGTAACGATTACATATCCGTAAACTATAACGAGTAGTCGAAATCTAAATCCCTAAGATTAACGAACATCGAGTTGAACAAGAGATCAACTAAGGGTTAGCTACGGGATGGAAGTACGGGTTTGATCTAGGATGATTAAATAAGTTCAAGTTATGAAAATATATACTGATATTAGAACAACGTATGTACCAGAGGTACGAGTTGGTAGCCACGAGTCTTGGGAGCGCTAGAGACTACGCGGGGGTTGTCACGCGAGCGCTCGACGGTGTACGGTATGTTGGATTCGGTGGTCTGAACCCCTGAGGGAAGCCTCGGGTTCGGGTATTGATTGACTATGTGACAAGAGCGATATGTTTGCTATGCATGATTGTGTGGATTATTTATAAGGTTGGTAAGCGTTTATTATTGTGCGCGATGTCTTCGGACAATATTACTATGATTGTTTATGCGGTTGGAATACTAATATTCGGGAACTTTATCCCTAACTGATCTAAGTAAAACACTTAGGAATGAGACTCGGGATCCCCAGTCTCTAGATCTTAATACTCGAACATGACTTTAACCTAGACTATGTCTAGGGAAGTACATAAGACTTCAAAGGTAATAATGGTAAAGATTTCTTCAAAACCTAAGTATTTACTTAGGGTAGTTGATTAAGGATTAATCATACATTGGAGAGTGTTGGTTATGGTAAATGGTATGGGAATCCAATTAGTTTCGACTAGTTGGTTGCGCATTGGTGATCACCGGAGTATAACGTCCGTATCGGACCGACTCCCTCTATATTCCGACGGGCCTAGATAGACTGTTGGACCAGGGTGCCGACTTTGGCACACGGCTTCGGCCATTCATGGACGCCTTTATTAGGCAAGTGGAAGCCCCAGGATCGAGTGATCCTTGGCAATGAGCACTTCGTGTGTACGGGAGGACTACTGTCCAGTAAGGTTATTTCCGGGTTGTCCTAACATGACGCCCAATGGTATTGAGAGTAAGACTAAATGGTGGTTAATATAATTTAAAGGAAAACTACTAACATCTCGATTGAAGTAACTACGTGTTTGTATAAATGTTTACTGTATATTGTGTGACTGTTTATAGAACAGGGTATCTGGTATGTCGTGGATTGTATGTAATGGATGGATTGTCACTTTGATGGATTACTGTATGCTTATGCATGTTATTTACTGCTGTATATAAACTGCAAAATGAACCAGCATGTAATCAACCTCATGTTCAGATGGCTAATTGACCTAAGTGACCTAAAGGGTCTAGGACAACATAGTTTAACATACTCGGCCAAGTGCTGAGCCCTCCATGGGCACCGATATTTTATGTTTCAGGTGATTGATGATTGACGCCGGAGTGCGGGATCGTGGGTAGATGACCTCGACTTTTATTACGCTTCTAGGATTATTTCATGTTAGTACGTTGTAATCTGGGAATTCTTAAGTGCTCACTTGTTATAGGTACCGGTTTGTATATAGGATAATGTAGTAAATATCTCGTTCATCACTGCGGTTAGTCGTTGTTGTCATTTGTTATATTTCGGATATGCTTCGTTACTCGCATGGGCGAGTAATGGCATGTGACACCCAAGTGAGGATTAATGTAGTTTAACTTCCGCTGTGAGACGTCTTTAATTATTACGGGAGTGATTATTACGGGTTTATAGAGTGGGGTGTTACAACAAGTAACTTCACAGTGAATGAATTGCAAATCATGATGCAAAACACAAACTTGAACATAATTCCATCAGAATAACTAGACACCACCACTAAAACCTTAAGCCTCTACCCAGAATAAACCATCAAAACCAATCTTAGCACACACAAAATTAGCAGATAAATCACTAATTCAAGGCTCAAGCAAAACCAAAATATCAGGATTCTCCAACCTAATTAAATCCCTAATGGCACGATGAAAGCTAGCATTTAAAGCGCCTGTAACATTCCACACTAAGATTTTATTCATCACAAGTCCTTTTCCTCAAGAGACGATTTCAACCTTTCTTCGTAACGGTGACTCGGGTGTTAGGGTGGCATGAATTTTAGGTGTTCTACTTAAGTAATTAATGAAATTGTCTCTTGAAGAGATGAATTATCCTGAGTATTATTTTAGGTATTAGTTTCAGATGGTGGTTAATAGAAATATTTTTGTGGAGAGAGATTATTTATTTATTTTACAACTATATGTAGGTATGCTAGAGTTATAAAATGCAAGTTTGTAAGCTTACAACCTTGACGGCCGGAGGCTCCTCGGCGGCTCAACTGTCATCGCCCATCGGATTGTGCTGATCATCTACAACCTTGACGTTGAGCTGCAATGGCTGGCCACATCAAACCTAGCAACTCCTCTTCCATGCGAGTACTGATACGGCCGCCTCCACCGGTTTCAACCGCTAGTCCGCCACCACCGCAGCCTTCTCAAAACAACCCTTCTCTCTCCCTCCCTTCCCCATCTTCTCCGCCTAACTCTGTTGACCCTTCAAAAAGTTCAAACAATGCTCACCGTTTCCCCAGACCTTCTCGCTCCTCCTCGTCGCCGCCACCGCCTCCCCCGCACCCTCCTCCCTCTGTTAATACTTCGCCTCACCCTCCAAAACCCAAAGGTGTGGTCGTAGTCGGGTTCATCGGGCGGGGAGACGGTGACGTTTCTCAGCTGATTAATCGACTTATCGACTCGGATATCTTCGGGTCTAGTAATCGGCAAAAAAGTATCTTGACTGGAGATGAGAAGGTGAGCGAGGAGAAGGATTGGTTTGAAAGGAGAAAGATTGGCTATTACCACGACCAAGAAAAGGGCATCGTTTATCTAAATATGTGTTTCTCCAAATGCCTTGGTCTGATAGCGAACTGCGGGTCAGTATCAAATTTGGGTATTGATTCAGTGTTGGAAGAGCATGAGTTTGGGGATCTTCAAGGAATGCTTTTCATGTTTACAGTGAGTTCTTCTGTACCTTTTTTTCCTGCTTGCTGGTTGTTTGGCTAGTAATAATTGAGCTGGTTTGCACTGTCCCGACCTCATGATGTGAATTTAGTTGGCATATCGCTTTCCAGTTGCGAGTAGCGATGTGCCGTTTGCTAAATTGTTTGCCAGTCGAGCTTTACAGTACAGGATGGCTATCTGAATCCATTTGTATATTTGTGTATCTCGAGCTCTATATCAACTAGAAGAATCCAATAGCCTCAACTCTGTTTCTGGAAACGCATAATAGGCTGACCCTTCAAGGAACTTTTTTCTTTTTCCCTCTAAAAATTGGTTATACTGGCTAGGATATCAGAATTTTGCAGCAAGATTGGAGCCGCCATTGCACCATTTCCAGAATAGCTGTCTTTTTTTTTTCTTTTTCTTTCAATAAGGGTGGGGATAGTGAAGGAGGACCCTAAGTCATGTAGTGAGAATGTTATCAATGTGCAAAGCCTCTTCAATTATGCAGTTAGGACACTGAATCCCATTAGTCACTTTGCTCTTGCGCTAGCGGCTCTACATGGAAACTATTAATGAGTAATTTTAAGCTCCATAACTAAAGTGTGGAGCTGCCTAATTGTTACTTTTAGGATGCCAGCTATGGTAAGGTTTTAACTTTGCTTGAATTTTCGGTTGCAGTTGTACTTTTGATGGCGTGTTTCTTGTAGTTGTTGATGTAGGATACAACGTGCTGTGTTTTAATAACCCATTCTTTTGTTTAGTGAGTTTGGATAATCTTCTCTGTCAGTTCAGAACAAGTAATTGATTACATCCACTCCCTGCTGCATTTTAAAATGCAGGTCTGTCATGTAATTATTAATATTCAGGAGGGCTCACACTTTGATGTTGAAACTTTGAGAAAATTTCGAGTTCTACAATCTGCAAAACATGCTCTGGCTCCTTTTATAAGATCACGAATGGCACTGTCACCATCTATGGCACTCTCATCATCATCATCATCATCATCATCATCATCATCATCATCATCATCATCAACATCTAAGAGCCCCTCACCGGGAAGACGGCGCGGAATCTCAAACCGTAGCTCATCTGGTCTATCTCCAATGTCCGGCTTAGGTTTACACACCTCCCTGTTTCCTGGACAGTGTACTCCAGTTACTCTGTTCGTTTTTGTCGATGATTTCTCAGATTTGATGAATTCCTCTGCCAGTGTTGACGATGTAGCTGACACCTACTCTGGTCAGTCCCCAGTTTTGACCAATTTCGCGAGGCCAGGAAACCTCAAAAGTCATGGCTCAGTCGTTGTCTTAGCTCGACCTGGAAACAAAGGTGAAGGGGGCTCTAGGAAGAAACTTCAATCTGCGTTGGAAGGTCAGATTCGTTTCTTGATAAAGAAATGTCGTGCCCTTTCTGGTTCTGATTATAGCCATAGTGGTGGATCAAAGAGTGGATATGCCTCTGCATCTATACCGTTGTTGACCCTAGATGCTTCTAGAACAGTCGTGCTATTAGACCGATTTGCAAATCAGGTAGGGGAGTCTCTTGACTATGCTTGTGGACTTGTGGAAGATGTTTTGAAAGGTAAGGCAACATCTGACTCTCCATTGTTTGAGAGGCATGGCCAGGTCGGGAATAAGGATGATATTTCTTCTTTAAAGGATTTCATATCTAGGCAAGTTGATATACTAAGGGGACGAGGCGGGTTGGTTGCAAGTGGCACTAGCTCAGCTGGTGGTGCTGGTATGGTTGCTGTGGCTGCTGCCATAGCTGCTGCATCTGTTACCTCTGGGAAGACTACTAGTGCTCCTGAGCTTCCAAGCTTTGAGGATTGGCTTTCTTCGGTCCATGTAATTCTGAAGGGTATCCTTTGTGCTAAACGTGGTTGTCTTGATGAAGGTGAGGTAAGGAGAAAAAAGTTCCGCCAAAGAAAAGGAGTTCCTCCTCAAGCTGACGGATCCTCCTCAAGAGGCGGTGACCCACTGGATATTGCTGTATCTTTGCTGGAGGGAGGAAGTGGAATAAACTCTAAATTTTCAACTCAGTGGTGCTTAAAGGTTCTTCCTTCTGCTATGGATATTTATTTAAAGGATCTGCCGCGATCTGTATACTACTTCAAAGCATGAAGCTCACCTTGAGAAAGCTTTATGTGCTTTCTGCTCAATGGCAAAGGGACCTGCTGTTCAGCAGTTCATGAAAAAGTTGGAGGAGAAGTGCACATCAGTTGGAAATCTGGGAGGCAATTATGTGATACTGTTAGTCTTACCGGTAAACCATGTATGCATCAGAAGCATGATGTTGAGGATGATGACATGCCTATTGATCATGTAAAGGAGCCACATTGCAGTGGTTATGTCTATCTCCATGCCTGTGCTTGTGGGAGATCTCGACAATTACGCCAGGATCCCTTTGATTTTCAAACCGCCAATATTACTTTCAACTGCTTCCTTGAGTGTGATAAGCTTGTTCCTGGACTTCTATTGCCTAAAGTATGTGACGATGGGTCTTATCAGCAGCCATCATGGTTTGTTATTCGAATTAGTGGATCAAAGGACTACGATCCATATAAGGGTTTGAATCAGAGTGGATTCAGTGGCAATCAGAAATTTCTCATGAAATGGACTATTCTTATCGAGGATGATAATCAAATACATGGTCTGTTTGTAACTTCTGCTTGGAATGGCTCTCTAA
The DNA here is from genome assembly GCA_023374045.1 of Limonium bicolor. NCBI lineage: Eukaryota > Viridiplantae > Streptophyta > Magnoliopsida > Caryophyllales > Plumbaginaceae > Limonium > Limonium bicolor. Next base: position 142,854,977 of record CM041778.1, read on the forward strand.
ATAGTATAGGTTCTGAGTCCAGACATGAGCTAAATACTGGTTCATTGCATACGGCTTGCGTAGAAAGTCAAAGGTCAGCTCTGGATCACTCTTTGCCTAATGACAAAAGTATAAATTTTGGTAATGGTCTGCCTAATATCCATATGAAGAAACCTTTCTCTGAGGTTGTTGCTGGGTCATCTTCTGGTGATCTGGCATTTCCTCCGTTACAACCAAAGAGACAGTCTTCTGCTAGCACAGGAAAAGGTGGTAAAAGAATTCCAGTGAAAGATGGGGCTTCAGAACATATGGACATGGCTTCTGATTACAAAAAAGCTTGGAAAGCTGATATGGTTCCTTCTGCTTTGGAAAACCAAAATGGTAAAAAGGCAGTTCGTGGTGTTGAAGGTAGCCCGTGTGTAAAAATAGGCAGTAATGTAATTCCTTTAAATCTGAATGATAATAACAGGTCTGCCAGATTCAACCCTCCTGTGAAGCATGTATTGGTTTATGTTGGATTTGAGCATGAGTGCCCCCATGGTCACCGCTTTATTTTATCTACAGAGCTCCTGGATGAACTTGGAGTGCCAACTTTTTCTTCGAAAGAATCTCACGTTCCTTCATGCGTTAATGCTGTGGATTCCAAGTTTCAAGATGTTTCAAGTTCTGGTCAAAATAGCAGTCATATTCAAACTTACCAATCCACTAATGGTGGTAAAACTGCTATGGATAGTAAGATTGCGTGCCTTGAAAAGTCTGGTGCTTTGGGAGTTGATGGCGTTCATTCTGTGGCTGGTGTCTTTGATTTTCCCAAGTCAAGCGAAAAGCAAAATCTGATCTCCTTTGGAGTTGGTAGGGAATCTGATTTGGTCAATTGTATTCCGCAGAGCTGTAGGTCTGTTAAGCTTGATGATGGTGGTCAAGCTTTTTCATTATTAAATAGAAATCTCCCAATATATCTCAACTGCATACATTGCAAGACCCATAAGAACAAGAAGGATCAGCGAAGCGCTGCCAAATTTGCTGGCTCAATATCACAGCTTCAAAGAATATTTGTGGTATGATTCTTTGCCTTAATCCTCTGCTTGTTCTCTGTTTGATCCCTTTCTCATTGGTTTAAGACATACATGCATGTTTTCCCTGTGCTCTGAAAACTCATCATTACATCTCTGTAATAGATCAGATCACAGTGCTATAAAAGACTCTGTACATATAATCTGAAGAGAGATGTTCGAAGTATATAGATTCACATATTTTTGCTATCAGAAGCCTAATGGAGCTAGAAGTCAGATAGGCATTTCCCTTGTCCTGCCATGAAGCCTAATAGAGCTAGAAGTCAGATAGGCATTTCCCTTGTCCTGCCATGAGAAGGAGACTTTCGATTTGAGACTCTTGAGTTATTGATAGAGTAATTTTTGCTTAAGGACAAGGGTTAGGTGATCTTTTCCTGCTTGGAACCTTTCAAGTTAGCTGAGGTCCTTCACCAAAAGCACCCCAAGTCACTGATGTGTTTGTGAACACTTCAGGAAATGAAATTTACATCTATTCATTTCTATAGCCAGTTTTTGTTGGATCTTTTCTAGAGGATACTATCTAGTATTTAATGCTCATGAAATATTCGACCAATATCTCATATGTCAGTACTGAGCAGTTGCCTTGCTTGTTGCTTAGTTTTGCAAGAATTTTTTTCTTTTCATTTGTTCTTTTTCTTCACTCTGTTTCTCTTTGTAGTTTCTGTTCTCTATCAGTAGAAATATCTAGATGTATCGCTCTTGTGCCTAATTTGGGCTAGGAGAAGAGGCAGTAGTTTGGAATGACCTGTTCATCCTCCACATTTCCCTTCCCTTGTTGATTATTGATCTTAGAAGGGTGAGTGGTTGGAGCTGGAGTATTTTCTAAGTCCTGCTAAGTTTTATATATTGTTTGCAACTCTTCTGTACATGTGTCAATCTTTATGCTCATGCATGCACTTGACCATCAAATAAGCTGAATAACTTTGTAATGGTTTTATGCTTGGCAGATTTTTATATCATTTTCATTGGGTTTTATCTTCTTGTTTTGGATTTAGTTATCATTTTACCTCTGAATGTCTTTGAAGGAACTGAAATGACTTTTTAGTGTGACAATGGATGGCCATCAGTGTAGATGGACCCTATTCTACCTTGTAAAATCTGTTTCTGGTGTGCAGGTTACTCCTCCTTTCCCTGTTGTTTTATCAACCCACCCTGTGGTGCAATTTGAGGTAATATGTTCTGCGTCCAACAAAGTATATGATATGATTTTTCTTGTTACTAATAAATTTTACTATCAGCTTCTAGTTTTCTCTCCATGTCTCTCAAATTAACCTACCTGCTAAGTGTTATAAGGTTAGACTATCAGTAATATGTTTGCTGAACTTCACTGCGCTTTTGACGTCATATAAGGTGTATATTATACTATAATGCTTCTCTTTCTTTCAGTCTAAATCAATTATAGAATTGATTTTATTCAAACGACCGGAAAGAGTGCGTGCCTATCATCTATAAGCTTAGAAACATGACTGCTGGTGGATGAGGAACTATTGAATAGTTTGATGTTATCCTGTGTGGCCAGTGCCCATACAAATTAGACTTTTGATTACACAATTCACAGTATGGGCATAAGCTGTGTCAGTGTGTTATTCCTTTGACCATTTCACAGAATATCCCGTAGCATTATGACTGAAACTTATCATTGATGTTTTGTCTGGCTGCTTACCTATGGCTATGAAGAATGTGGTGCAATTGCCTATCTGCACTTTAGGAAATAACAAGATCGGTTGCATTGGTTTTTCATAAACAAAATTTTCTTTGCTTTATACCTTATTAATTTTGCAGCATGCATGTATTTCTCTTACCTTGATGTGGAAGTGCTCAGAATAATTGCACTATTGGCATTAATATTTTTTTCTGTGTATTAATTAGTGGCTGCACTCCACTGTGAAAAAAGAAAGTTATAAGATTCTTAGTTTTTTAAAACGCATCAGTAGAATTTGATATGTGAATTATAAGTCTCCAACCTAATTAATGAACTTTGGTGCTGAGAGTACTGTATCAAAAGGCATGCAATCTTGTAATGTTGTATGCTCACTTTATTTTTCTTACAGTGCTCATTCCAATCTTTGGACGGTTTAAACTCTGAGAGCCAGCTTGAATTCAGCCTTGGATCTCAAGTAATTTTACCTCCAGAAAGCTTTGTTTCTATACGGCTCCCTTTTGTCTATGGTGTTCAACTGGAGAACAAGTGCCTGGCTGCCCTGAAGCCATTTGAAGAAAAACCTGAATTGACTGCCTGGGTCAAGCATGGCACAGCTGTGAACTTGGTATCTATAGGATCGTTGGAGAAATCACTTCCAGCACGTTGATCGAGGGTATTGACTTCAAATATCAATCTGAACACTGCCATGGTTAGTGGATATTTAAAGCAGAACAATATCTGGGACCGTTGTTGACTCAAGGTTGAAATCGGAATTGGTGCTTCTACCTAGGTTTCCCTGTCTTGTACAAAGGTAAGATTTTATAATATGAATGTTTGCTTTTGTATGGATATACCTTTTCACAAGCCAATAAACGCTTGGAATCTGAATTTTAAACATGGGAATCCTGCAGTCCATGGGCTCCTTTTAGCATACCTCATCCCACAACGTGCAATGTTAGGCCCCACCGGGTATTGTATGGAAATGGCCAAAAGCTGCTGTTAGGAGACACTAGATCAATCAGTGTTTGGGATACCAGACAGCCCAATGCTGTTATCCCGGTATTACCAGTAATATGGGAAAATGCAAACATATTCTTGTCAGCTCAATTCCCAGGTTATAACTTATCCCTATTTAATTTATGCATGGCCCTTTTATGGAGTAGACATTCACCATTTTATTTGAAGATGCAAACTCTGTGCAAGTATAAGTAGGAGCTTCCGAACTCTTAACGTCTGCTATGTATTACTCTAAAACTTAAGCAACAGAAGTAAATTTATGTGGGCGAGGAGCCTTCCTTAGTAACTAGTCTAAAATATGCTATGCTTTCTTTCCTATTATAAAATAGGGTATCTTGAAGCAGCAAGTAAATCTTTTCAGTTCTATATCCTTGGCTCCTTGCTATTGCAGACTAAAAAACACTAATTATCATTGGCAGTCTCATAACAAGCTTGTATCTTTTGGATTGTATGGAGGATAGAGCCATTCTTATCACGTCATTAATATTACTAACATTTGCATGCACTTCTAAAGATTGAACTCCTGAGCGGCCTTTATCTGCTTCCATCCCTCAACGAACTATCAGGTGCCATGGACTACTTTCATTCCGTCAACTCTGTACTGCTTGTAGAACTTCTTGTTTCTCTCTACTCATGCTGTACACCAACACCTGATTCATTCAATGAGTTGAGTATCACGTGGTATTTTTGTGGATTCTCTTTTCCTGTGTGCTCTGTCCACTTGTTTATTTAGACGATGAGACGGTCACTTGATATACCCAAGTCTATTATGGACATCATTAGATATTGTTATTGTGCCTATATCGAAAAGGCATAATTAATCTAGGAAATAGTTTATTATTTCTCTGTGATTAATAGTTGCTAGGTGTGTTTGTGTCTGTTTAGATATTACATTAATGTGTCTGTTTAGATTTATATTACCTAGACAGTTCTCTCTAGAAGTTTCCTAGAACTCCCCCATCTCCTTAGTAGTTCCTATATGTAAATAGGGTTGTATATCTCTGGAATAATGCAAGCAGGATATGAATAATACTACAAAAAACTTCATGGTATCAGAGCTCTCTTAGCTGTGTCTCTCTCTACCTCTAGCTGTTATCTATCCCTAACACTAACCTTAGGGTGTCTTCACCCTAAGTCTCCCATCCCAAAAGGGTGCCTCTGCTCTAATTCTCTATCTCAAAGGTGTCTTTACTTCCTCCTTTTAATCCTCCATAAGCTGTTTGTGTTGCTGTAGCTGCCAGATCTTAATCCTCCCTACAATGACGACTTCAACTGCTGCTACTTCTGCTTCGGCCATCACTACTGCTGCTAAAAAAAGGTAGAGCTTACTCAACTGGTTCTGACTTACCTTGAAGCTAAAGAAGTCGATTATCCTCTTGTTGAGCTGTAACCAAATGATACCGATGCTAAAGCTTCTTAATGAGAAGAAGGTAGATGCTAATATTCAGGCTTGGCTTTGGGATTCAGTGGATCTAGACATTAGTATCACTTTTATCTTCCTCAAGGCAGCAAAATAAATCTAGGAGTTCATTCAAAAGTCTTACTGTACAGCAAAAGATGATGCTCTTATGATTTGTGGTTGAAATCAATAACAACCAAGTAGGAGAACAAACTGTATCCGAATATCCCTACTCTCTAGTGTTGGTGGTAGCTTATGTTGGGAAACTATAGGGGATGCTCTCCAATACAAGAAGGTAATCAATCACCTGTCTACAACTTCTTAGCCGATTTAAACTCAAAATACGTTCTGGTTAGGGTTCAAATCCTTAGCACAAGGAATTACCCTCTATAGAGCTGACAATTGTTGCCATCAAATCAGAAGAAACCGTAGTTCGGTGATGCTCAAAAGCGAGCCTGAAGTTTTTGAGGGTTTTTATTATTGATTGAAGATATACAAAACAAATATACAATCCTATATTTATAGTCTAGTCATCTAAGGGAAGAGACATTTTGGAAGAGTCTAGAATAAACCCCTTGAAGTGCCTATCTAGGAACTATAAATAAACTCTAATAAATCTGAACGGATATAATTAATTATAACCTGAACAACCACTAGAGAATAATAGTTACAAAATTAATAAAGATACAATTTCTTAGGCTAATGGTGTCTGTTTGGTATGCATTCCTCAACTGATATATCAACACTCCCCCCTCGAGCTAGGTTAGTAGATATCATTCATACCTAGCTTGACGATAAGACTACAAAACCTAGGACTGTGAAGAGGTTTGGTAAACACATCTGCAATTTGATCTTCAGAGGGAGTGTAGCATAGATCAATCAGACCTCCTTCAACTTTCTCTTTGATGAAGTGTCGGTCAATCTCAATATGCTTGGTATGGTCATGTTGGACAAGATCATGGGCTATGCTGATTGTTGATTTGTTATCACACCTCAGCTCCATTGGTCCCTTCCATTTGATTTTTAAATCAGAAAGGATAATTCTGATCCAGAGAAGTTCACAAAGACCATGGGCAAGAGATCTTTATTCAGATTTAGCAGAAGATCGGGCCACTACATTCTGGTTTTTGCTGCTCCGTGTCACAAGATTTCCTGCTAGAAATACACAAAAGCCTGTAGACCTTCGATCCACAAGTGAGCCACCAAAGTCAGCATCGGTAAAGGCTTGAACTGTTAACTGCTCCCCCTTCTTAAACAAAATTCCTTGCCATGGACTTCCTTTTAGGTAATGTAGAACCCTATAGGCTGCTTCCAAATGTGGTTTTTTTGGGTCATGCATAAATTGACTTAGGACACTAACCGCATAGGCAATGTCCGGTCTGGTATGGGAGAGATAAATAAGCTTGCCACATGGATGTTGTGTAACACCCCAACCCGAAATCCAACAACCTGAACGATGATCGCTCCCAATAAAACTTGAACTGCAGCGCGGAATAAATTACAACAACCGGGTGGTATTCCAACGCCGTTAGCCACCCATGTGACTAACAAGGCTAACTCCAAATACAACTTACAAATGTCACAGTCTGAATACGAATACAATCCCGAGATATAAGGTTCCAAACTTTAAGGTACAATAATCAAGTAAAACTCTTAAGACAATAGCTGGAAATAAACTCCCATTGCAAGATCTACCCACCACCTACGCTCGGGGTAATCTCTTCAACTTCAGGTACCTGAAAAGTGGGGTGCCCCGAAGGGCTCAGCAAACAACGCTGGTATGAAAAGCGTGCAGCCCACAAGCTACTGGGCCACATCAACTACTTTGTCGAATACATGCGAATCTTTTTTTTTGTAAAACTGTAAACACGCAACATACATTAATCATAACAAGTATCCACACAAGGACAATAATGTCACGCAGAACAAGACTTCAGGAGGTCTAGTTAGATGTTCTGTAATTGCTTGATAGTAGTCAGATCCTCACAATGGGACTAACATGTGTGTAAAAGTACGTTAATACAATGGAGGTATAGAGACCTCGTTAAACTCTATCTTCATAGAGTAAATTGGTCGGGTATGATAAACCCTTAGACGAGATGGGACTCTCGTATAAGTAAGTGGGTAATAATTCCCTCAGGAGATAACGTAGTTAACTCCTGTACTTAAAAGAGGTGGGTATCATACCCTCGGGAGAAATGTAGCCTTCCTCCCAACTTCAATAATGTTCCGGTACTAACCCGGTGAGTGGACAAAGAGTGCACCCAAAACTTCCGTCGCGACGTATATTCAAATAGGAGTCAACCTGAGACAGGTACAACTCCTGTAGCATGCATGACCAGATACATTTGGGCTCCTCGCTTCTCGTAGCATAGAATTTGTTAGGTGTCACACAAGGACGTTAAACAAGAACACAATGTGTAATGTCAGTTATCATGATTAGGATAACGACATTTGTTATAAAAGGAAGTTAGTGAGTGAGAAACTTGAGTACAAGTTCTCGGTATAATAATACGTAGGTATTTAATCCACTGGTAATGTAGTGTTGTATGCGTGGAACATACACGTTACAGTTAGTATCGTTCTCACACATAGAATAACACAACAGTGCACAAGAGTAATACAACATTTTACATGCAATTATCTTGGTCGTTATTTCACACAACAGATAGCACACAAGCCGGTGTAATCCGGTAGCAAGCAGGTTGCAAGAATCCCATACCGTTCACCGTAGATTGCAATTGAATATATCCTGGTCAACGTCTGGTCAAGTATAGTCCTAGAATAGGATTAACTGAGAGTGTTAATTTATGTTACTCTCGTATAATAATTTTACTGGATCATGAAACGATTTTGTATTTGTTATTTCATGTGAGGTTTATTTCTTTACGCTCAAGTAGTTTCCTTAACCTCTTAACCTTATTGATGTTTAAGGTATTATATACTTCCAAACCACGTAGTCTTAATTTATAAAACTTATATCGTGTGGTAATTTCTTTTGATTACCTTATAATTTTATGTATAACTTATTATGTTTTTTTCTTGATTTATTTTTAAATCCTTGAATGTATATATACATATATATTCATGTACTATTTATGTTACAGGTTTATAATTGTCTAAATCACACAACAACTTTATAATTTCTTAATTATATTTATATGTCACGCATGACATGGACATAATATTCCTATAATTTTTATTATTCTTCACTTAACCACAAATAATATTTATTGGTTACAATTAAATTCCTCATAACTATATAACCTATAGTTTTAATTCCATAATCCCTTTAATAAAAATTCTTTTTCTAATTCCTCCAAATATCCACATAGGACCTATAATTATTTAAATTCAAATACTTACCCCTATATTTTCGGTTATTTACAAAACAACCACAATAATTTATAAACTTTACATTTTAACTCTAATCTCATTATATTATATAGTTTTAATTCCTTATTTAATTAATTTACAAAACCATTACTAATATTTTGATATTTACCATTTGCACATTATAACTTTTCAAAATTACATCTTGGCCCCACAAATTTTCGGCCTTAACAAAATATCTCTTATAATTAAAATTTAACCCCAAAATCTTATAACCTTTACATAATAACTTATAATCTATAGTTTTAATATTAAATTCCTTTAATTGTTGAAATGTACACATATAGTTTCTTAAATCACTATTCAACCCCAAATAATTTCGGCTTCCACATATAATTCCTATAAATTACATTTTCACCCCAAAAACTTTATAATAGTTACTTAATAACTTATAAACTATAGTTTAATATTTAATTCTTCTAAATTTCTGGATGAGTACTTTTTTTTCATCTAATTATGAATTCGTCCCATACTAAATTCTAGTTTTGCACTTAAACATTTATAAATTACAAAATAGCCCCAAACTTTATAAATTGTTAATTTAGCACTTGTTTAATTAAACTAAAATTCATAATACTAATTCCTACCTTTATGTTATATCATAATTATGCCAAGAATGCATATAACTCTCGGCTTTCACTATATTTACTCCAAACTTTTCAAAATTTACAATTTAGCCACATAACTTAATAAACTAGCCATTTAAGCACTAGTAAATATTTTTAACTCACTAAACTTTATAATATAAGTTTATATTCATATGTAGCTCATTAAAAACTATTTTTCACCATTATGATTCGCCCATAATTATATGATACCATATAGTTTATAAAAGTTAATTTATAACTCATTATAATTATACCTAAATACATATGAGTCATATAACTCATGTAAAAATTATTGTAATGTCTTAGATTTATTTTTAGCTCAAAATGGAGCATATTTGCCCTAGATAAATCGACATGAACAAATATTTAACATAGATAATTTTTGTAACACAAAAATGTGTCTTAAGGTAATAATCTTACCATATATGTTATAAGTTATATTTTTGGTATGTATTACCATATATTCTCGGCTTTAATTACCTAAGAAGGTGTACATAATTTTTGTACAATTTTTAAGAGCTTAACCAAGCTTAAAACAATAAAGATTGGCTTAGTAAACTTACTCTTAATAAAGGATGATTAAATACTTGAACTCCTCTTGAATTTCCCAAGCTTCCTTCAATGGAAATTGATGTTCCAACTTCGGTTCTTATGCATGAAAGGAAGGGGTTTAGGAGTTAGATCTTAACAAAGATCTTAAGTAGATTTATAAGTAGTTTTCCAAGGATTTACCTTAGGTATTTTACCTTAGAATTTCGGAACTCCTAGGATGGATGGAGAACCAACTTTCCTTCATGAAATTGATGAAGAAAATAGCTTTAGAAGATGTGGAATTTTCGGATACATATATAACATGTCTTAAGGATTTTCAAGCATGAAAAATACCTTAAGATGGTCTTGGATGCTCCTTGGATTAATGTTGATTTAAGACAACTTCCTTAGAGTATAAATGGTGGCGGAAACTTGTAGTTGTGCTAGGAAGATTTTTGCTTTAAGACTTGATGAGAATTTGTTAGGATTTTGACATAGAAATGAAGATGGAAGTTAAAACTCTATTCATGAACTTAAGAGCTTCAAAGGAAGAAGATGAAAATGAGAGGGAAGGAGGCTTACCAATTCGGCCACAATGGAGAATGAAGAGAATGAGAGGCACAAGTGCCGTATAACTTAGCTAGGAATGGGAGAGTTTGAACTGTTTAATTTGGACACCATAATGTGGCATGTTAGGTAAGGACTTGTTTATTGATTTGCTTTTGATTTTCAGGCTCCAAAAGTCCTTCAATCAACTACAACTTTCGGCCATGTGGGGAGGAAGGAACAAGTTGCTTAATTCATGGAAGACAAGGTGGTAAGGTTGGTTTTATTTTGATTTTTCAATGTTGAATTGTGTCTCCCTTTCCTCTTGTTTGTACATGGTACTAAGGCTGGAATGAGGCTGATTAGTTTGACTTAATATTGTCTAATACTACTTGTATATAGATGTAGATCTAGATCTAGCTTTATGTATTTAATTTCATGGCTTTTCTAAAGCCAATCTCTTATTGTTTGGTGCAGGTTTTTCGGTAAAGAAGTGGGCCGAATGGATGGAATTTGCTTTGTATTATTGTAGTATTATAGTTAGGTAAGCATCTATTAAAGTTTCATGAGAATTGACTAATTAAATCTTGTCACATGGGTGTGTGTTGGCACTGGCTGCAAATGTACATGTTGCAGTTTTTTTTTTTGTTTTGTTAATTTAGTATGTACGTATATGGTGGCTTAGTGGTTAGCATGCTACAGATTTTGTTTGCATAATTAGGAGTCCATTACCGTCAATATATATAGTGTGCTACAGGTTTTTTTTTACTTGGTTGTAGTATTAGTATATTACCGTTAATCACATGGGCATACTACCGATTTTGTTTGTTTAATTATATGCATGAGCAACACCATTAATATATATGCTACGTACAACTTTTATTTTGATCGCAATCAAGTATATATGCATACGGTGGCAAATAGTATGTTTCCTAAAGCTTATATGTTATTAATGGAGTCTAATCATGTCATAAGGACATATTGTAAACGGCTGCCATGATGTTTATTAGCAATAGATTTTCTTTGTTTAATTAGGTTCATGTGCTTACCGGTAGCATATGATTCATTTTACAGATTTGTTGATCATGTATGCACATGAAAACTTCCACTAGGCTATAGTATATTCCACCGTTTTATTTACTTAATTTGTACTCATGCTCAACGGTGGTGTTACTAGTATACTACCCATTTTCATTTGTTTGACAAGTATAAGTATGTTAAGACGTTAGTAAAATTACGCCCGTTAGCGTTTATGGTGAAACGACTATTTTTACGTAATGTTTGTATGCATGTGTTTGCATGCACACGCGTAATATTATTTACGTAAACTTTTGCATGCAGGAATGAGCATGCGTATGTGAAATGATTTATCTGTAGATTAATTTTCATTATCTAATGATTTTAAGGTGTTAATTAGATTTGAGGTATTTCATGTTGATACATAGCTGAATCAGCTTGGGTTTGTCATGGGCAATGTCAAGCTTTTGATTGGGATCCATTGGTGAATTAGCTGGTCTACAAGCACTCTTACCTGTCTCACTTAGCAAGTCTGTGATATACTTTTGTTGACTGATAAAGATGCCTTGAGATGAGCGAGCAACTTCAATCCCAAGGAAATACTTGAGAGAGCCAAGGGATTTCATCTCAAATTTTGATTTGAGTTGCTTTTCTAGACATTGTTTCTTTGCTGGATCATTACCGGTGATGATAATGTCATCAACATATACAAAGAGAACAATCACTCCCCCTGGACGAGAGTGCTTGAAGAATAGAGTATGATCGCCCTGACTTTGACTATACCCAGCAGCGCGAACAACCTTGGAAAAGCGGTCAAACCAAACTCGAGGGGACTGCTTGAGGTCATATAAAGCCTTTTTCAATCGACATACTTTGGAGGAGGTAGATGCTGATGCAAAATCATCATTAAAGCCCGGGGGAATGCACATGTAAATCTCATCATGTAGATCACCATGGAGGAAAGCATTATTGACATCAAATTATGATAGTGACCAATCAAAGTAGGATGCCAAGGATAAGAGAATGCGGACAGTATTGAGTTTGACACAGGAGCAAAGGTTTCCTGTTGAGTTGGTGGTGAATTTGGGGTTTGTAAGTTTGGAGATGTTGATTGTTGGTCAGATTGAGATGGTTGTAAATCAAGTGTGAGTGGTGGTATGCCCGATGATGATGGTTGTGAATTAGGCAGATTTGGCGATGGGGGTGTAATAGTGTAGATAAGGAGTGGTGGAGCAGTATGAGGATCCTGAGTAGAGGACAAAGAAGTGGTAGAGTTGGGGTAAAATGGGCCAACTTCATGAAAGGTAACGTCAGCAGTGTTGTAGCTTTTTGTAGTGAGATTGTAGCACTTGTATCCTTTTTGGGTTAGGGTATAGCCCAAAAAGATACACTTAGTAGATTGTGGGTCCAATTTCCCCCTTTGAGGTGGAGGAATATGAACAAAAACAGTACAATCGAACACCCGTAGATCAAGATCAGAAGAGATTTTGGTATGAGGGAAGAAGTTACGAAGGTAATCAATGGGGGATTTATTTTGAAGCACACAAGTGGACAGTTTATTGATAAGGTGACAGGTTGTGAGAGTAGTTTCCCCCCAATAATGTTTAGGAGTATTGGACTGGAAGAGTAGGGCACGACTTGCTTCAATAAGGTGGCGATTTTTTCTCTCAGCAATACCATTTTGTTGTGGTGTGTATGGACAAGAAGACTCGGACAATACCTTTTGACATGAAAAAGGATGTGACATTTTGATTGAAGTAATCGAGGACATTATCAGAACGAAAGTGTTTTATAGTGGTGGAAAATTGATTGTGAATCATTACTGCAGAAGATGGGAATAATTGTACTCACTTCATTTTTGTGTTTCATTAGAAAGACCCACATAAAACGAGTGCAGTCGTCCATAAATGTGATGTACCAACGTGCACCAGAAATGTTAGCAACCGAAGAAGGACCCCAAACAACACTATGAATAAGATCAAAAGGAGAATGATTTACTGTATTTCTTTGTGGAAAAGATACACGAGAATCCTTAGCAAGTTCACATACGTCACATTGGAAGGTGGAAATATCAATACCACTAAAAAGATTAGGAAATATGGTTTTGAGAACATGAAAGGATGGATGGCCAAAGCGTTGATGGTGGAGCCAAATGGTGTTGATATCAGCAATGACGGTGGTACGAGCTTTTTGTAAGGGGTTGGCGACAACCAGTGTATCAAGATAGTACAGTCCTTCTCGTTGCCTAGGAGTTCCAATCGTCCTCCCTGTGCGCAGATCCTGTAGGATACACCATGAAGGAAAGAAAACAGCAAAACAATTAAGGTCCACAGTTAGTTTGTAGATAGAGGCAAGATTCATGGCCAAGTTTGGAGCATGTAGGGTATTTTTCAGATGCAGCTGATCATAAAAAATATAACTATGCCATGCCCAAAACACGTGTAGGGCTTTCATCAACAGTGGTAATGTGTTCATGTGTGGAACAGGGGTGATAATGAGAAAATAAAGAGGAAACAACAGTCATATGAGAGGTGGCACTTGAGTCCAATATCCATTGAAGGGTTGAAATCTGTTCTGAAGCATTAAGACAAAAATGAGTAGAGGTCTTACCTTGCAAGGCCAAAGAACTATGACCAGAATCATTTGAGACATCAAGAGACTGCAACGTCACACGAAGTTTATGTACTTCCTCCACAGAAATGGGTGAAGGAGTAGTAGAGTTGCTTGCAGTATAACGGGATGAGGGAGTGACTGAGTTAGCTCGCCCAGCACTAGATCCACGCCTTTCCTGGCCCTTCTTTTCTTTTTGTAGATGGGGATATAGCTTCCAGCACTGGTTCACATTATGATTAGTATCGTCCTCCGTTAATTTCCTTAGTCGCCTTAGCATATGAAGAAGCAGATTTGGCAGCGAGAGCGGTGCTGTCAACTGTCTTGGTGCTCATCATGATATTACGTCTACTCTCTTCATATTTGACAGTAGCAATGGTAGAAGATATAGTTGGAAGAGGAGTAGTGTTGAGGATCTGTGCTCGAATCTGATCATATTCTGGATTTAAACCAGACAAGAAACAGTAGAGGCGTTGCTGATTTATATAGTTCTTGTGAAGAGTTGCATCAGCAGCATTAGACCACCTCATTGTTTGATACTGGTCAAGTTCAGACCACCGTCGCTGGAGGTCTGTAGCATATTCTGTGACAAACTGTGAATCTTGCTTAAGATTCATTGTTTGGAGCCATAAGTCATAGACAAACGCACCATTTTTAGCAGCAGAATATGACTGTTTTATGAAATCCCAAATGTCTTTGGTTGTATCCATATAAAGACATGTGCTGCTGATATTGGGATCCATTGAGTCCCATAAACAGACCCGTATATTAGTATTAATTTTTTCCCAGCTAGCAGCATTCGTACCTTCTTCTGGTGTAGAAGCTGAGAGATGTGCTTCAAGATCCTTGCCTCGGAGAAGAGTGTAGACCAGCTTTGACCATCCAAGGTAATTCTTACCATTGAAACGGTATGATGGCTGGATAGGAGGAAGATCAAATTTTTGTTGTCGAAGAATGGTTGTTGCTGCAGCAGCGGAGACAATAGTTGAGTGATCAAGATGACTTGTGGGTAAACCAATTTCTGTAGACATGATCGAACCCTTGGTGAGGAGACTTATACTGATAGTGAAGAAAAAAGAATTGAACACAACAAAGGGGTGGAAAAAACCCAAAGAGATTTTGTATGCGTAGAAAGTTGAGATGCAGAGGGGTGGAGACACTCAGAAAATTAGAGCATAGATAGGACTGAATAAAGGCTGCGCTAAGGGCAGAGATCAGATGAGTTTAGATCAGATTAGGCTCTGATACCATGTAGTTTCTGAGGGTTTTATTATTGATTGACGATATACATTCCTATATTTATAGTAGTCATCTATGGGAAGAGACACTCTGGAAGAGTCTAGGATGAACCCCTTGAAGTGCCTATCTAGGAACTATAAATAAACAGTAATGAATCTGAACATGATTAATTAATTATAACCTGAACAGCCACTAGAGACTAATAATAACAAAATTAATAAAGAAACTATTTCCTAGGCTAATGGTGTTTGTTCGGTATACATTCCTCAACTAATATATCAACAGAGCCTATTGAAAGCACAACTCTGGCTGCAAAAAGAAGATTCAAAAGGAGGTAGATGTAACACCCCAAATTTAGACCACCTAAACTCGGTATGATAAGCTATATTCTTACAACGGAAGACTTACAAAACTATTTGGGATGTTACCACGCCACTCACCCATGTGAGTGCTAAGGCTAACTACCAATATCTAAAGCAAATTAAGTTGAAACTTTCAAACTTTTATATATTCAAAATCTAACCACGTCCTTCAACAACTTGTACATCCAAAATTAACTTCTACAACCATCATTAACTTTGGTTAATATCTTCTCACAAAACTAGTCATTAACTTACACCATCTTTATTAGCTTACATCAAAACACAAAAGGGTTCTCAACACATTACATAGGAACCCTATAGAAACAACTACTTCTAACTTTTGACTCTAGTCCCTTTTAGCTCCACACTCTCGTGCAATTTCATGACTAGTGAGAAGCACCACCATTTCCTGTATTTGTGGTCCGTCTTACAATCACCGAGAAAACCACAAAAAGCCAAAATTAACAAAGCTGAGTAATTCTTACTACAACATGTAAAATACATTATATATTTATAAAAACTTCAAGAATATAATACCATGTCAACATAGATATAAACATAGCACAATCATAGCAAGCCTAGCACATATTGCTCATAAAATCATAGGAATGTTAAAGTTTGTTACCAACCACTTACCATAGCGTAAAGAATACAATTGTATACGGAGAAAAAACTATTCTAAACATCAACCACCAAATCAAGATCCATGTCAAACAGCAAGTACCACGACAATTACTAAGTTCCTCCACAATTTTCAAGTATCATACCATATACTCCACCATAGTACAATTAATAGCAATAAAACAACAAATGTGCATAGCAAGGTTATTATCCTACCATTAACCTTCTTAACCAATAATCTTCTATTCCATCCAAACCGAGTTTAGGGTTATACCGCTCAACGAAGATCAAATGGTCGTATGCCCAGATTGAAAGGGTCTACCCCTTTTGGCCGTATGCCCAGATTTAAAGGGTCTGTCCCCTCCACCTCACCCCATGTTCTTAAATGTGCACACCTCCTAAGGTAAACAATTAGCATAGAGCAGATCATGATGGCTTAGCTCCGATACATTGGTAGGAGTAACAATCCATGGATAACCTTGCCAACCTTGGCTTAAATATTTCCTTATCCATAACACCATCAATAAGAACAAATCATTAGGAACATTAAACCACAATCTCAGCTTGAATAAAACAACCACATAACACAACAAGAAGGCAGTAACATTCGGCCACCACCAAACAAGCAAAGCAAGGTTATTCATCAACTTAAACACTTATAATTTACCTTTAGAACAAGACCTAGGTTAATGTCTAGCCTCTGAGTATTTTCGTCCCACCTTAAAACCATCTTAACACCATGACCTTATGAACAAATAGCCACGAAATCAAGGAAAGAAACAACCAAAAACACTTACATATTTTTGGTAGAAACCAGAATAGCTTAAACCACATTTTTAGCCTTTAATCTCATCTTAACTTGTCAAACCTCATATGTATAATTAGCCATGAACTTGAAGAATGAAAGGTGGATAAAAAACATTAATTTCAGCTTAAAACCACAAAGGTTACTCAAGGAAAACATCCATAGAACCTGCTCCCAAGTTAAAGCACCAAAATGCACCAAAAAGTGATCTTAAGCAAACAAGTGTTGTACATAAAAATTACCTGAATTATGATAGAACCCGAGATAAGGGCATTTTGGGAATAGTGGTGGACTAAAAGAGGGATCACTGAGTTGTGAAGGCAGATTGTGAGTGTTGTGATGCGGGGTGTCGAGTGTGGTTGGTTATTGGACAGTAGGTGTGTGTAAATGTTGTCATGTAGATGGTGTGTGGTGCTGTGGCAGTAGGTTAGTTGTTTAGCTAGCTATTTAAGGAAACGGTAGTGACCAATTTAGACAGGATGTGATTTGTATTGCTTTGGCCACTTAGTGGATCGGCAAGCTTTGCTTGATTTGGCTCCTTGGAGAATTATATTTCATCTCTATCACCTCTATTTGGTCATTTACGATATTACTGGCAGTAGGTTTTCATCAATTGGTATTAGAGCCATGTCCTTGAGCGTGGAGGTGGGCAGGCGGAAGATCAAGGAAAAAAAGACTTAGCCATGGAGTCAAAACACACATCCGAGCCTCCAACCTTCAACAGTGAAGACCCCCTGGTTGGTTGAACAAGGTGGAGGAGTTTTTCACTGCCAAATCTATCCCTAGTTGTTTTTCGTTTCAAGCAACAGGAGAGTGTTTGGAGGGAGAGTGTTTTCTGGTTCGAAGAGGTGCGGATGAACTTCGGCGAGCTACCGTGGCAGGATTTCTAGAAACTACTCCTTGGAAGGTTTGGAGACTACAATCACTCTCAATCGATACAAGAACTGGAGGTTGAGGAGCCATCCAGCAAGAGAAATATAGAGGGAACTGAGGTCAAGGAACCCAAACAGATTCAGGAGACGACACAATCAACCACTAAAGAGGTAGGGAAGACAACCATAGACGAACCCTTGATGGAACCGGTATTGGCCCAAGTGGTTGCACCAAGGAAGAGAAGAAAGAAAAAGAAAACCAAAGGGAGGACAAAAACAAAAGAGAAGGCGAGACAAACTAGTATGAAGGAAGAGCACCATGGGAGGTATGTTAAACACTCTTGCTTGGAGAAGAAAATGATACATTTAGACAAGAGTATAAGGCAGAGGAAGATTAAACAAAGAAAAGGGAGAAGAGAAGGCGGATTGAAGAAAAGGAAAAAGAAACTAGAATCTACTCAAGTACCATGGCTGGCGGTAGAAAACCGAGGGTGGTCACTGGTAGTCTGAGGGTGGAGGTAGGAGAGGTTCCACGTGAATTTATGCCCTTGCTGTACACTCAAAGACAGACCCCATTAAATTCAGTAGTTGTTAACTGGAGCAGGATGGAGGTGAAGATCGAAGAGGGAAGGAGGTCGAAGGCTGGATTGACTGGCTCGAGTAGTTTGAAGATGAATTCATTCTTCGCACTTGATGTTGCATACCCACCATCACCCAAACGACGCAAGAGAAGTTGGAAAAGGAAGTGCACCGCTACAGCGATCGGGCAACTCTTCATAATCTTCAAAGGAAACAGAGGCAGGGGGATGACCGCACTTTATGTTGTCTGTCCTGTAAGATTGATGAAATTAAAGACAGAGAAGAAAAATCAAGAGACATAATCGACAAGAAAAGGAAAACATATACCAGATAAAAAAGGGGAGGTCGGTGGGGCAGTGACACTTCAGTTCTATTTTAACGTGGGAAGAGGCTCACCCCAATAATTTCTACAACTTTGTTTTATTATGGAATAGGGGGAAGGCAGCAAATTGGGCCCGACCCAAAAAGTCTTACATATTTTAAATAGGGTATTGGTAACCAGAAGCTGCTTTGGTAGGTTACTTCAACAATATTACATGGGCCCGACAATACCCTGGTTCACATGTTCATGTACTTTCCTGTTGGAACGAACACCGTTATTTTACCTGCTCACAAACTGGAGTATAACAGATCAATTAAAGGACAGTGGCTTCTGAGAGAAACTGAAAGTGTTCACACAAACGCAATGTTACTATTTGCAGAGCTAGCCAACAGTTTGAAGATAATTAAACCTAAACTTTCTCATATGACTTTATTAATGGCTTAGTCAAAGAATTCCAGGTTATGGAGAAGATGCTGGTGGTGAGAAGACATGAATTTAAGGAGGGTATCAAGAGACCTGCACCTACTGTAATCAATAGCCCTTGCACCACCGTTGTCTACCGGGGAGGGAAGGATGAAGGAAAACACTATAGGTTGGGCTTCTCAAAGCTATGACCAATCTGGAGTTGTCAGGAGACACTGTAGGCTGGGCTTCTCAAGCTACAACCAGACGGGAGTTGTCGGGCCCCGACACCAATGGTGCCACCAAAAGGGACCAAATGATCACCAATTTTTTATTTTTTTTATGCACCACCTTGAGGACAAGGTGGTTGTTAACGGGGGAGGAATGATAGAACCTGAGATAAGGGTGGTTTGGGAATAGTGGTGGACCAAAAGGGGGACCACTGAGTTGTGAAGGCAGATTGTGAGTGTTGTGGTGCGAGGTGTCAGGTGTGGTTGGTTATTAGACAATAGGTGTGTGTAAATATTTTTTTGTGTAGTTGGTGTGTGGTGCTGCTGCAGTAGGTTAGTTGTTTAGCTAGCTATTTAAGGAAAGGGTAGTGACCAATTTAGGAAGGCTGTGATTTACATTGCTTTGGCCACTTAGTGGATCGGCAGGCTTTGCTTGATTTGGCTCCTTAGGGAGAATTCTATTTCATCTTCCTCCTCTTCTAGGTTTATCGAGGTTTAGATGTCCTTCTAACTCCCCTAAAAATCGGCAGCCTCTAGCTTAGAACTTCCTCCTTTTTCTTCTTGGTTTTCTTCTTCCTTGGTCTCGGTTTTGCCTCCCCTTGTTAACCTGATTGCTTTACTTTCTTTGGCTTACTTATCTAGGTGAAAATATGAGATGAAGAGCTGATTTGGTGTGTGGGAGAAGGCCAGGTCGTTGGTCTCTTTAAATAGAAGGGTCAATACACAGTCGTGTTTTCACTTGCACAGTCGGGAAATGACCATTTTGCCCCTGTTTTAATAATTTTTAAAAATTACTATATTTACCCACAATTTATGACATATTACAAGGTGACCCCAAATTTCATTATATAAAGGAAGTGAATACGTTATGAAATCATATTCAGATTCAGAAATCCTAAAGTTAGAGAGATAAAGAGAGGAAATGGTTTCTTTCGGAAGTTTGAAGAAAAAACTCTTCGGTAAGAAGAGTAAAAAAGATGGAGGAAATGCCGAAGGTGGTGTTCCGGAAATGCATGACGATTATGCAGCTGAGGTTAACAGCGAGGAGTACTCACAAGGGGCCCATTCTGAAATACTTTATGTTGTTATTTTAGCAATTTATGTACAAACTAGCTAGAATATACAAAAATGAACGAGAAAGCAAAAAACGGGTTTTGAAGTAGCAAACGACGTCGGGCACCGGCACTCGCAGGCGCCCCCCCTCATTAGCGGCGCCAGCGGTGCCCCCGTTATATGCGCCCGCGTCGCCCCCTTGTAACGCGCGCCCACGCGCGATTGGTTCTGCGGGCGCCGGCCTCTTTCTCTCGGCGCCTGCGCCGGTGCCCGTTTCTTCAAATCGCTGTATCTTCTTCGTTATTGCTCCATTTTTTGATCCGTTTGCACCGTTGCGTTTGTATTTTTGTGTACTTTGCGGTGATATACTTTGGTGATTATTTGCATACCTTATGTGTGACTTACTCTAAAGTACATAGTATTATGGTTTACGATTAGTACTTCATGATAAACGACGTTTTTCTGCTTAGGGTGAGAACGATGCTGAATTCGGGGACGTGAAGGTAGACACAGGTCATATGTTTAGTACTAGCATAATATTTGCCGATAAATAGGAGGTGATTAGTCATGCGCTTCGCATCGGACAAAATAATAATATTTATCTAATCAGACAGACTAAGAGAGACGACAGTGAATTAGTACTAACGTGTGAGAGGTACGGCAAGCATAAGCCACGGGTTAGCACAGTAGAATCGTCATCATCTAGTCAAAGGCCGCAACGTGGCACGAATAAATACAACTGCCCGTTCCGCCTAAGCATTAGGGGTGAGGAACGTACGGGTTAGTCTATCCTGGTGATGGTCCCGACGCACAACCACGAGTTAGCTAGTAACCCGCAATCTCACTTCGTCTGGCCTCGCTTTAGTGTCGATGAAAGAGCAAGCATGAAAAGTTTGCACAGGAGTGGTGTTGCGCCTAGGCAGATATGGGCCCATCTGCATGACAAGAACCCCGAAAGTACCGCCGACAAGACATCAATTCATAACCTAGTTGCGAAATTCAGAAGAGAGGATCGTGGCAGACGTACAGATGTAGCGTCCTTCATGCACTCGCTAGATGAACGTAATTATAGTTGGTGGTCCGAGAAAGATGCAAGTAAGTGTTTGCACATTTGTTTAATGTCGGTTTATTTGGATGTTTATTACTTTAAATGTTTGTTCTAATTAAATGACCATTTTGTAGGGAATACATCTAGGTTTGGTCTGGTCTTGTTTGCGCACCCTTTTTCGCTGACGCTCGCTAAGATGTTTCGTTATGTAGTGCTCATTGATAGCACTTACAAGACGAACATGTACAAGATGCCTCTAGTGGAGTTCATCGGAGTGACGTCGTGCGCAAGAACTTCTGTATAGCGTTCTGTTTTGCAGTCAGAGAGGATGAGTCTGCATACACATGGATGCTTAATCAGCTGATGAAGGTGTTGACCTATCCTCCATATGTGTTTGTTAGGGACAATGAGAAGGCGCTAGTGAAAGCCCTTTCAGTGGTATATCCTTCTGTACCACATCTTCTATGCCGATGGCATATATGCAGGAACGTGGCTACCAAAGCGATCAAGATATTGGGTGTGGACGCTAGTAGAGCCGAAGTAATAGTGTATCGCGATACGTGGATAGTTTACGCCTCCACTATCGCGGAGTATGATGAATAGTGCGGACAATTGTTATACTCTTACGGCGCCAACAATCCTTTCGTTGTGTACTTGAATACGACATGGCTCAGTCAGCATGAGAAATTTTGTGAGGTATGGGTTATGAGATTCATGCATTTCGGCAACACATCTACCATCAGGTTAGATTAACTTCAATTGTCATCATGTTATGTCATTTGTATTGGTAGGTTTCTCATTTATCTATAACTAATGGCCTTTCAATGTATAGGGTGGAGAGCGCTCGCTCAACTCTAAAGTGTTGGCTTCATACATCCACTGGATCTCTAGACACATACTTCGACAACATACATAGATTCATTGAAGGGCAACACTTCCACATTAAACAAGACTTCGAGTTTTCCATTGATAGAAGGGTTTTGGAAGACCAGTAAGTCCCATTTTTATTTCTGGTCAATCAAGTGAGCCTCAAATGCATGGAAATACTCCAGAAGGAGCTGAGAAACGGTCGTTGTGATATTGATCACACAACGTCGTACGAAGATGTTTGTGCGTTTACTTCAATAATGGGATTACCATGCGCGTTTCGTATGTATCAATACATTCAAGCCGATTTGAATATACCAGTTGAAGAAGTGCATATCTTTTGGCGGACACTCAGATATGACCAACAACAAGAGTTTGAAGCACAACGCCAGACATGTGATGAGTCTTACACCACAAAGGAACAACTCTCATGTGTAAGTCTGTGGTATGAGGATCTGTCTGAGTGGTTTGATCCTACGATAATTGAACAAGCGTTCAACGCGTGGAAGCCATTATGGGAGCCCCCGGATGATCACACTGGTTTACAGCCCCCAGAGGTGAAGGTGCCTAAGGGTAGGCCCACTACAAAAAAAAAGAAGAGGTCAAACACTCGGGACAAGTCCGAGCACGAGCATTTAGGTCTTGGAAACCGTGGTCCGCCCCTACGACGTTCACAGTCTCAGTGACGCTCTACAGCACCCGAAAGTCAAAGTGATCGTGGGCCGACAATGGAACACAGTCAATCAATGCGATGGTCATCTGGGCGAATGAGTCAAACTGGAGAAGGCCCGACGATGCAAGACAATCCACCGCAACAACATTCACCACTACCGACATACTGGAGCCCCTGGAACTCCTCTCCGTATTGGACTGACTTCGATGCGATATTACTTGATTATATTACAGGTTACAGGGAGATAGTGGGCGATGGAAACTGTGGTTTTTGAGCTATTTCTAATTTTGTGTACAATGAAAACCAATGAAAAGCAGTTAGACGTGCATGCATTGATGACCTGGAGAGTAGAAGAGATTGGTGGTTGGAGCGATGTGAACGACAGTGGTACGAAAGACAGTACACACGACTGAATTGGTTTGCAGACGCATTTGCACCAACGCGACATTGGATTGAAATTCTCGATTTTGGTGTTATCTTGTCGACTGTTTACAACATTGTGCTTATAAGTTTTGCCACAGGTATGCGTAGTAAGGCAGGAGGCTTGGTCGCACTACCGCTACGTGAAGATCGGGGGTTGGGTCATCCAGAAGCAGAGATCTATATTGCATGTGTTAGTGACCAATCTCATTTCATTAGAGTGCAAACAGTCGAAGATTGGTCGGTCCCATGCTTGAATCCCATGTGGCGACGTTGGCATGAACCCGCGGTTACACATTATCTGGATCCGTACATACCGCGCAATGAACACTGGTTTACATTGTTTCCCCCAGTTAGTGGACCAGGAACAATGGTTTTAGAAGATTAGATAGATATTTGAATAGTTTAGTGTTTTATGTTGATAAACAGTTTCGTATCATACACAAATAAAATTATCAATCATTTCCACATATTTTACGTCTCTTGTCATTTTTAAACATTATAAAATCTCGAAGGAGATTCATCAATTGAATTCATGCTGCATTTGTCAGTCATCATAATGTTACAATTTAGTCAACACACACATTAATCAGAAGCCGTGGATGTGCAATATACTTTATCTAATAAAAGCAAATTCAGCATACATACAGTCTGTTCCAAAGCTAGTGTGATAATGCTTGCTTAGCTGAAGATCTATACAGATACTAGATGGGCTAATATAATGTTCTCTGAATAGAATCTATGATAGTTATAATATACTAAAGGGCTATCGTGTTGACGATGTGTTACATATGAACGAATCATTTGATTTCGAGTTGGAAGATGATTTTGCTCCGCCTAAACCGACTACAAATGTTTTTTTTTTGTTTTAAACATCAAGGAATTTCCATCTTGCCAATTATTGTCTATCATTTCCACCGATTTCACGCTAGTTGAATGTTCTGTAAGGATAAAACCAAGAGTATCATGATATACTAAAGGGATATCCTGTTGACGATGCGGTTACATATGGACGAACCGTTTGATTTCGAGTTGGAAGATGATTTTTCTCCGCCTAAACCAACTACAAATGTCTCTTTTTAGTTTTAAATATCAACGAATTTCCATCTTGACAATTATTGTCTATCATTTCCACCGACCGATTTCACGCTAGTTGAATGTTCTCTAAAGATAAAACCAAGAATATCATGATATACTAAATGGCTATCCTATTGACGATGCAGTTACATATGGACGAACCGTTTGATTTCGAGTTGGAAGATGATTTTGCTCCGCCTAAACTGACTACAAGTGTCTCTTTTTTAGTTTTAAACATCAATGAATTTCCATCTTGACAATTATTGTCTATCATTTCCACTGATTTCACGCTAGTTGAATGTTCTGTAAAGATAAAACCAAGAGCATCATGATATACTAAAGGGCTATCCTGTTGACGATGTGGTTACATATGGACGAACCGTTTGATTTTGAGTTGGAAGATGATATTGCTCCGCCTAAACCGACTACAAGTGTCTCTTTTTTAGTTTTAAACATCAACGAATTTCCATCTTGACAATTATTGACTATAAACATCTTTGAAACATATTTTCAGGACTTCAAAAGTGATTCTACTTCGGAGTTTCATTCCTTCACAACTGATGCTCGAAATGCATTCCACAATCCTCAAGCAGTTCATGTTCCACGCACGACCGTACAACTAAAGATATAATTTATTCACGCGTCATTTAATTCACAATGAGATGGGCTTGCAATTGGAGATTGCTCAAAAAATGAATTTCTTAAATAAACTATAAACATCTTTGAAACATATTTTCAGGACTTCAAAAGCGATTCTACTTCGGAGTTTCATTCCTTCACAGCTGATGCTCTATAGAGTCATTGTATAGACCTTGGTCCATCCTAAGATAGACGATCGAATAGATGTGCAGCTGATGATTATCAAAATGTGATCTCACAATTTGATTTAATGACGATGTTAGATGGTTAAAACTTGTTGGAGTTCCAATTTCTGTGTCGATCACTGCCCATCCCGGACTACGTTTGAACCGTGCCCCGTATTCATTGAATGTAGTGTAATGGTTCACGTGAATTGTAAAAGGAATTGACATCCTAATGACATAAACAAGAATGAATTATTTAAAAAACAAATAAACAAATATTAAACATACAATCACCACACCAGTTAAATCATTACTACAAAAAGGGTCAAACAAAAACATTAACTAAACAGTCTAAAAATATCCATACCTGTTGAGATAAAACCTAACGGCAAGTGTACCGGTCAATTCTAGCAAGTTTTAATAGAGAGTATTCCCTAAGTATCGAACCAGAGGAGGCGATGTCTAGTTTAAATCTTTATTAAATGGAAAGGAATAACAAGACTAAATAACAAATTAAAACAGGAAATTGGGGGTTTTGATTTGATGACAAATAAAAGCTGTAAGCAGATTATAAAACAGTAAAAAGCAATAAAATAATTGTTACGAAGCTGATTTGGGAAAGAAATCCCGGTTTACTACTGCACCCTAAATCTGTAATTCCTTTCCCTAAGTGATTCCTAAGACAATTTGAGTAAAACCCTAGAACAAAGATAATTTACCTCTGGTCTCCTGCTTAGCAAATACTAGTTAGCAAAGACCGAATTCTAACTCTCGTTACGAACCCACTGTTTACTAACTGCCTTAAGAACAATCTAGATAATCGGTCAATTAGCAATTTAGAGGAATTACCGTCTCTAAACTAACCGGTTATTTTCCTGTATTCAATTGAAAGCCGCAGTCGTCACATATAAGCTAACAAAATACTAATCTTTATAATTGGCCAGATTATAACGATTAAAGAAATTAAGCAAGGAAAATAACTTTACTCAATAGAATTGCATTAAATCATAAAGGAACAGGAATAGTCAATTTAGGGATACATAGCAAACCGGAATCTAAGGAAACTACTCAGCCATTGACATGTTTACAATAAGCAAAACTGTAGTGAGTAGTAATAAAGAACAAGAAGAAACTCTGTTGCGACTTCTGGTGAAGTCTCCGTGATGAACTGCTTTCTCTGCTCTGCTCCAACCTCCCGATCAGAATTCTCTCAAGTAAGCTAATTCTCTTTGTTGTATCGTGACAATTTGTGGTCTATCCAAGCATATCTTTCCCGTTGGCAGAGCCTCTCCTTTTTTAACAATCAAATTCTATCTTTTAATCTTAATACACGGCGGCTCGTTAAAGATAGAATAAAAGAATTCCGTTATTTCCGAAACAGATCTCTGGCGCTCCGCTTGTGTTGGTCCGGGTTTGCAAACAAGTACGCAAACCCGGACTACCTCTAAAACTCGGCAGAGGGTTACGCTAAAGGATGGTCCGGGTTTGCAAACAAGTACGCAAACCTGGACCACGTCTGAAACAAGGCAGAGAGTTCCTCGATGAGATGGTCCGGGTTTACAAAGTAGGATACAAACCCGGACCCTCAATAAAACACGGCAGAAGTTGATGAAAATTAGCCTTTGACTCTGGTTTGACTTCCACTTGTTTCCTCAACCTCTAAAATCTTCATTTAAGCACTTTGTCAAGTATTTTATCCTGAAAACATATCAAATCGATCATTGGAGACAAATATAACAATAAAGTGTAAATAAATCATTAAGGAGGGAATTTAAAGTCATAACTTAGATAATTAAGCATGAATTAGCCTAGTAAACTTAGACAAATTCCCGACTTATCAACTTCCTCAAACTTAATCTTTGCTTGCCCTCAAGCAAATAGAAACATACTGAAATCTTACAGAAGGGAGACGTCAGTTTAGAACCGTGCACAAGGAGATCTAATAATGAAAAACAATCATAGAAAACAATGATCCACACTTGCAGGTTTTCATAAACAGTGAATTGAGAAGTATTTTCCAAAGACTGAAGACACATAGTAAAACCACCTGACTCAAATTTCACTTAGGGACTACTTTCCAATTAACTTTCCACAATCCATGGACGACAAGGGGTGAGAAGTAATATCTTATTCCATATTACCTTTCATCACCACGTACTCATAATCAAGAAAGAATTTGCACTTTGCATTTGAAATTATTAAATTTCTTCAACTTTCTAAACAAGCATTAACTTTCTCTTTTATATCCCTCAGACTTTTCTCTCCATTCATGTAGCGGTGTTGGGTCTTCTATCCCAGATCAGATGACCTTAGGTAGATGGGTGATGAAGCACCCCGAGGACTTAATTACCAAATGGACGAGGCCTGTTTCTGGGTTAAAAGTTCGATTAGAGGAGTACCTTGCCTTTATCCTTCCTTCCTTTCATTCAAGAATCATTCCCAAAGTCCCCAAGTGAAATCAAAGACAAATAGTTATACTAATAGGCTTAACTTTTTAGTGAAGAAATAGACAAGCATTAATCAAAACTGTACATACAAGCAGTGCAACCAGAATTCCCAAAACTGTTTTCCAGCTTCGATCTCACAAAAACTAGTGCTACTCGTGCGGTGTTCCAAACCAACTTATCCAACCACTGAATAAGACTCAGGTATGTTATGCAACCAAAATTTTTGAGGGCCAACAAAAATGTAGTGAAAATGGAGTGGTAGCCTTAAAAACATTCAAAATTAGCACATTCGAATGTAATTGAGCATGAGCATGTGTAATTTCCCTTCCTCACACTTAAAAATAAGCAATGCCCTCATTGCTTCATGAAAATGATTAAGACGGAAGGAAAACACAAATTCATAGAAAACAACGTTTGAAGAATAAAGAAGTTAGAAAATCACGCCCCTGGAGTATGGTGAGGACAACGTCCTCACACTTATGTAAAAAACATCGGGGTGTTGAATTCTGTAGAAAATTCGACAGAGTCTCCTTTGGTTCCCTCAATACCTCACACACAGCAAAGGCAGACCTGTAGCTCAAGAAATAAAACCAACAGCCAACACTGACTTGCAGAAACAGTAAGTGTACGGGTGAAACATCATAGTTAAGTAATACAGACGGAAAATAAAAGGCAGCATTCGAATCCAAAATAAAATAGAGGTACAACCAAAGGAAAACTTCTCAGAAACAATGAAGAAAATAAAACGCATCAAAATATACGAAAAGGCAGAGAATGAAATAACCCAAACTCCATAAACCTAGGGGCGTGGAGGCTGTGACTGTGTCCCATGCGGAAGAGACCACGACTCCATACGGGCGAAGCGGGCATCATACTCAGCCATGCTCGCCTCCTGGCGAACCTCGGAAGCATGATGACGCGCCTCCAAAGATATCAGATGAACTCCATAGTTCTGAACTTGAGTGGATAAATCATCGAGGCGTGAGTCAAAACCATCAAAGCGAGTAGTGCACACCCCCTGCCAATCCCTGAACTCCGTCATCAACTCCTCAAAGCCCGGATCAGCACCCCTTATCTCTGAGGGGCCGGCCACATCGGCACCAGCAGACCGGGCAGCTCTCTCACCCGGTCGGGCACGACGGCGCTTTATCCAACCATCCCCGATCTTCTCCCATTGAAAGCGATGCATAGCTGTCATGTCTAAGGGAGAAGCGGGATTCTGAGGCCGCTCATCACTGAAGTCAACCCTAGCCCTCTCAAAAAGAAACTGCAGAAAGTGCGGGAAAGCAAGGGAAGCAGTACAATCCACATCCATAATCCTCAGAATATGATCAAAAACCACTGAAGAGAAAACTATAGGACAATCACCACGAGAAAATTCATCATCCATCAAATGTCGCAGAAAGAAACAATCCAAGGAGTTAAGGTCATTACACTCCCTGGGCCGAACATTATGCATAAGAATAGCCAAAATCAAACGCTCCAGCGGGGTCTGCAGTTTGTCCCCCGTCACCACTTGCTTATCCCTCAAACCATCTTTGACCGTTCTGTACCTCAGGGTCATTAACCACCAGATTCATATAGTGTTCCTTCGCCCTCTTCTTATCATTATCCTCATGTTTCAAGGCTTCTGTAAAAGCATCATCAGCAAATCCGGGATTCACTCCAAAATAGTCCTTGATTTCTAAAGACCCTAACCGAATGACTTTCCCTTTTACCCTCGAGAAAATCACACTAAAATTATCATCCCTCTTCGCACTAGCATAAAACACCTTCACCAGTCTCGGATAACAGCACCCCCTACCGAGATGCAACAAATTGCTCCAACCTTTTTCACCAAACACACTATCCAAATTAAACTCAGCAATTAACTCAGGAGAAACTGACCTCTCCGGAATTATTTTCCGGTCTTTGACGTTATACCAGTCGAAGGCAGCCTCACTGATGAAGTCCGAGCGCACGGACTCACGGTATTGGATTAGTGGTTGCGGTGCAGGTGCGGCCGATGAAGAGGCGGCAACAGTAGTGGACCGGCGTGTTCGCTTTGGGGCCATAGTAACTCACAATAAACAAATGAAGAAGGATAGGGGTTTGTGTGCTACCGGGTCGAACAGGTAAGCGGTGGTGGAAATGGGTGTGTCAAGTCGGGACCGAATTTGGAGATAGGGCGTGGTGGCGATGCGGCTGGACGGGGTGGGTGTCGGGTGTGTGGCGCGAGGTTGAATAAGTAGCAGTGGTGGGTTGGGGTTGCACGCGGGCTGTCGGGAGAAGAAGAGCGAAGTGCAGGTGGTGGTGCGATGGGATGGTGGTCGGGTAAGTGGGGGCTGGGTAAAATTGCGAAAGCAGGAGGCGCAGTGGAGTTGTTGTGGTGGCGGCGAAAAGAACGAGGTCGGAAAGTGGTGGTGGGAGCGTAAGTTGTGAGGCCGGTAGTGGTGTGGTGATACGGGAACTGGGAAGCGGCGCGAGGTTGAAGATGGGAAGTAGAGTTAGGGATTTAGATCACGCGCTCCTCTTTTGTTTCTGCAGAAAACCTGGTCCGGGTTTGCAAACAAGTACGCAAACCCGGACCACACTCAAAAGAGGCCAGTAGCTGCTCCGTTCATATGGTCTAGGTTTGCAAACCAATATGCAAACCCGGACCACCTCCAAAAATAGGCAGTAAGTATCGCGGCCTCCTGGTCCGGGTTTGCAAACCTGCACCTTAACCCGGACCACCTCTAAAACGTCCCAGTAGCTTCGCCAAATATATGGTCCGGGTTTGCAAACCAGGATACAACCCCGGACCACCCTCAGAAGTGGCCAGAAACTTAAATCTGCAACTGTTGTCCCTCCAAACTTCTAAATTTACCTTCAATACTATGAAAACTAAACAAAACAAGCCTAACAAACACATTAGACCAAAAATAAAGAAGGAAAAACAACAAAACATACGAGAAATTAACCAAAGTTTTCGGTCTTTGGCTAGACCGTGCAACTGTATGATCAGTATGGAGGATCATGGACCGTGATCACTGAATGGACTTCGGTGATGTCACCACTGAGATAATGCTTCAGCTGAGACCCGTTGACTTTGAATGTCTCCCCTTCCGTATTGATTAAATCGATGGCTCCATAAGGCGAGACACTCGTCACTATGAACGGTCCAGACCAACAAGACTTCAACTTTCTCGGAAATAACTTCAGACGGGAGTTGAATAGAAGAACCTTATCCCCAACGTGAAACTCACGCTTGACCAACAGCTTATCGTGCCACCTCTTCGTCTTATCCTTATAGATTTTAGCGTTTTCATAAGCTTCCTCTCTAAACTCCTCCAGATCACACAGCTGTAACTTACGCTGTTCACCAGCCTTTTGCAGATCAAAATTTAATGCCTTGATTGCCCAAAAGACTTGTGCTCCAGCTCCACAGGTAGGTGACACGCCTTGCCATAAACCAACTTGTATGGGGACATACCCAACAGTGTTTTAAAGGCAGTGCGGTAAGCCCACAAGGCGTCATCTAACTTAAGGGACCAATCTCGCCTCGAGGATGTGACAGATTTCTGGAGAATCCACTTAAGTTCCCTGTTGGTGATCTCGGCTTGCCCGTTCGTCTGTGGATGATACGGTAGAGAAACCTTATGCCGTACTCCATACTTCTGCAGAAGAGCTTCAAACTGTTTGTTGCAGAAGTGTGTACCCCCGTCGCTAATGATCGCTCGTGGGACACCAAAACGGGTAAAGATATTCCTCTTTAAAAATTTTAGCACCACTCTTGCATCATTGGTCGGCGCTGCTATCGCTTCAGCCCACTTGGTGACATAATCCACTGCTACCAAGATGTAGAGGTTACCTTGAGACGATGGGAACGGTCCCATGAAATCAATACCCCAAAGATCGAAAGGCTCAACCTCCAAGATCGAATTCAATGGAATCTCATGACGTCTGGATAAATTCCCCTGCCTCTGACATTGATCACAAGTGGAAACAAATTGATAACAGTCCTTGTTCAAGTTCTTCCAGAAGAAGCCGGCCTCCAAAACTTTCGCGGCTGTCCTAGCCGGACCAAAATGACCCCCTGCTTCTCTAGAATGACAATGCGTCAGGATGTCTCTAGCTTCCTCCTCAGAAACGCACCGACGGATCATACCTTCTGCACAGACCTTGAACAGAAACGGGTCATCCCAAAGGTAATGCTTGACCGTGGAGAAGAACTTCTTCTTCTGCTGATACGACAACTCTGGAGGAACGATGCCCTTAGCTAGGAAGTTTGATATATCAGCATACCAAGGGTCCGTGGAATGACCGATCATGTAGACATACTCATCAGGAAAATACTCATTGATCGGCCTGCCATCATCTGGAACTTCCATACGGGATAAGTGATCCGCCACTCCGTTCTGCGCTCCAGGTTTGTCTCTAATCCCAATGTCAAACTCCTGCAAAAGTAAAATCCATCTGATCAATCGAGGTTTAGCATCAACCTTCCCAAAGAGATACCTGAGAGCGGAATGGTCGGTGTGCACAATGACTTTGCTGCCAATAATGTACGGTCGAAACTTATCGCATGCAAAGACAATTGCCAGCAGCTCCTTCTCCATTGTGGCGTAGTTCCTCTGTGCCTCATTCATAGTCTTACTAGCATAGTAGACTATCCTCAATACCTTGTCATGCCTCTGACCCAAAGCTGCTCCCAATGCGTAGTCGTTGGCATCACACATAATCTCAAAAGGTAGCGACCAATCAGGAGAAACAATAATAGGTGCAGAAACCAATTTAGCTTTAAGCAAATTAAACGCATCTAATCACTCTTTTGTAAACTCAAATTTCGCATCCTTAAGTAATAAGTCGCAAAGAGGCTTAGAGATCTTAGAAAAATCCTTAACAAAACGCCTATAAAACCTGTGTGACCGAGAAAACTCCGGACATCCTTTACCGACGATGGTGGTGGTAGCTGCTCTATTACTTTAACCTTGGCTTTGTCCACCTCGATCCCTTTATAGAAATCTTATGTCGAGCACGATGCCTTCCTGCACCATGAAGTGGCACTTCTCCCAATTGAGCACCAAGTTAGTGTCCCTGCATCTAGCTAAGATTAAATCCAAGTCATTCAAACATGAATCAAAAGTCGGTCCAAAAACAGAAAAATCATCTATAAAAATTTCGATGCACTTTTCAATAAAATCAGCAAAAATAGCAGTCATGCATCGTTGAAAAGTGCCTGGTGCATTACATAAACCAAAGGGCATGCGACGATAAGCATAAGTACCATACGAACATGTAAAAGTGGTTTTCTCTTGGTCTTCTTTAGCAATTGGAATTTGAAAATAACCGGAATAACCATCTAAGAAACAGTAATATTCTTGTCCTGCAAGCCTTTCTAGCATCTGGTCAATAAAGGGAAGGGGAAATGGTCTTTCCTAGTGGCGGCATTTAATTTCCTATAATCAATGCAAACTCTATGCCCGGTAATAGTACGCTGAGGAAATAATTCACCTTTATCATTAGGTACCACAGTTAAACCTCCTTTCTTAGGTACTACCTGAGTAGGACTTACCCATTCGCTGTCAGAGATTGGATAGTTTATACCTGCATCCAATAGCTTGATAACCTCCTTCTTAACTACCTCTTTCATGTGCGGGTTAAGTCTCCGCTGGGGCTGTCTCAATGGCTTGTAATCCTCCTCAAGATAAATGCGGTAGGTGCGAAACGTAGGAGAAATGCCTTTGATATCAGCAATGGACCATCCTAGCGCCTCTTTGTTCCTCCTCAAAATCTGCAACAAAGCTTCCTCATGTTCATCAGTTAAAGTATTAGAAATAATAACAGGTAAATCATATGGAGGAACTAAGAAAGCATATTTAAGGTGACTAGGAAGAGGTTTAAGTTCAAGAGAAGGTGGTGATTCCACAGAAGGAGCTAGCGTCTTTGGAACTCGGTCCAGCGGTTCCTCCTCGATTCTGTGGTTCTTCCTATATGGCCTCCCAGCAGAAAGTTGAAATGCTGTAGCAGAAACCTCAGAATCATCATGAGTGGTTTCTATGGAATCTACCAAACACTTCTCCAATGCATCCAGCTCCGTGGGGCTGTAAGAATAGTCCTGCATCAAGGTGTCAATACAATCTAAACTGAAACAAGCATGAACATCAGAAGGGTGAGTAGCAGCCTTGGTCATATCAAATACAAGCTGCTCATCATGTAACTGCAGTATAATCTTCCCTCCTTCAACATCAATGAGGGTCCTTGCTGTTCGCATGAATGGTCGACCTAAAATAAGCGGTACCACCTTGTCTTCCTCCATGTCTAAAATCACAAAGTCAGCAGGGAAAGCAAAAGTACCAACCGAAACAATTAAATCTCATACCACTTTTTGTAACACCCCTACCGCTAATACTGTCATTACCGTCCAATCTCCTTATACAATCCAGACTCACGCAGCGGATACTTACATACATACAGTGGGTGATACAATGTCGTTAGCCACCCACGTGACTAACAAGGCTACTACTGCTACGACGTACAGCATCGGTCTGATGGACCGGAATATCCGAGTACTACACACTTACAATACATACTCCAATTACCAAATCAAATACTAGAACTTCCCATTCATTACAATACTCCATAAGTTCAATACAATCTAATACACCGAGTTTACTAAGGTCCTTATACATTTACAACACCTCTTTCAATTTCATAAATGCTCCTTAAGAGTCTAACCACTACCATTTCCTCACAAACTGCTTACTTTCTAAGTACAAGGTGTACCACCTGGTACACCTCTACATTCTACTTCTAACTATCCAAGTGTAGCCACCGGTCTCTTACCTTGACCACATCCGCTTCGGGTACCTGCACACTAAAAACGTTCCCCCTAGGGGGTCAGCTTTCGCTGCATATGATAACCGCATACCCCGCGTACTAGTGAGGGTACGCCGACCACTTGGTCGAATACATGCGATTGATTTCATTCAAACATACATGCATACATGCTCTTATACATAGTATTACAATACATTATGCAAGGAATACATACATACACTCCAAGACATACTCTTCAATACATACATGGTAAATCATACGAGCCATCAGATATATACTTACCTTTCCGAAATTCACAATACACAATACATGTACAATACATACGTGTTGGGTAAAAACCTAACGGCAAGAATACCGGTCGATTATAGCAAGTTTTCCTAGAAGTGTCCCTCCAGGTTATCGAATCCAGGGGAGGCAGCGTTTTAGTTTAATTAATATTTAAGATCAAACAAAATAAAATAACTCAAGTAACAGGGGGGTTTTGTTTGTTGAATTACTAAATACTGAAACAAACTGTAAATAAGGATAACAGTGAGCAAAACAATGATGTTTTTGAATTAATGAGAAAGGAAAATTCCGGTTTACTATTCCTCCAATTTCTTCGGTTCCCTTTTCAGTGTGTTTACCAATTTCTTAGATTAAAATCCTAGAACATAAATATTTCACGTTCGGTCTCCCGCTCGGTGAAATCTAATTAACAACTAATAAATTCTAACTCTCGTTATAAATTTACTAATTGCTAACAGCCTTAAGAATAATCCAGTTTAATGATCAGTTAATATCCTAGAGGAATTACCGTCTCTAAATTAACCGGTGTTGTTCCTGTTGTCTGTTATCTACCGCAGTTCTCACTTGTAAGCAGATAAACCGATAAAATCAAGTAATTGGCCAAATCACAAGATTTATAGAGATAAATAAGGAACAACACTTTAATCTGATAAAATGGTAAATCACAAAGATAATGGAACCTCAGAATTTGGATTACATAGCAAACCGAAATTTATGAAAACTACTCAGCCATGGAAACGAAAATACTGCAGCAATATGTAAATAACATTAAAGAAGAAAAGGAAAGAGAAACTCTGTTTTAAGGCTCGTTGATGGAGTCTCTGTGCACAACCAGCAGTTCCTCCGCCCAATCTCTAGTTGCTTGTGTATTCCCGGTTCCCGTAGCTGTGTATGGTATTTGATGGAAATAGTGGTGTATGTGAGAGTGGAAATGTATAGTGGATGGAGGAGGGAATGATATGTTACGTGAGTGGTAGTGGTGGTAATAATGGGATGAGGGTGATTAGTAGTAGTAGTAGAACTACTACGTACTAGATGGATATGTGGAGAAATGGAGGATTTATGGAAGGAATGGAATGGGTGAGGAATGGTGTAAGAGAGGAGAAGAGATATCCGATGATGGATGTTGTGTGTTGAATGAGGAAGATTAGTACTCTATTTATAGTACTTGGGGATGAGTACGTAGCATGTGGTACCGGTTGGAAAGCAGTAAAGGAAATATTATTGCAGCATGGGGCGGCTTGTTTTACGTGGTTATTGTTGCTGGTTTCAGGGGAATGATTTGGTTTAGTGGGATTAGAGGATGGAAAGCAAAGCTGTCGTGATGGGAGTAGTCTGGAAAGACAATTAATGGGGCGGCTGTTTATAATAAGAAGAGATAAATCTCTTCTTTTCAATGTCGTGGCGCTACAGACTGCGATTTCAGCAATGTGGTCCGGGTCTTAGCTTGTGGAAAAGGGCCCGGACCATGAGTTTTGAGAAGTAATTTTGAATCATCGTCTGTGTGGTCCGGGTCTTAGGCCGTGTAATAAGTCCCGGACCAGGCATGAAATCTGGTCGAGAGAGAGCTTCCATGGTGGTGGTCCGGGTCTTGGCTTGTGGAAGAGGGCCCGGACCAAGCTTGATTTCATTTCGAGGGTTAGCCACCATGTGGTCCGGGTTTAGCTCCATAATCAGGGCCCGGACCACACAACATTTCAATTCGAGAGTTAGCCACCATGTGGTCCGGGCCTTAGCTCCATAATCAGGGCCCGGACCACACAACATTTCAATTCGAGAGTTAGCCACCATATGGTCCGGGTCTTAGCTCCATAATCAGGGCCCGGACCAAGCTTGAAATTGGTCCAATGATGATTTTCCTTGGCTCTTTTGGCTTGTTTTGATTTGCCATATGTTCCAGCAATGATAGGAATGTGTTTCTTTGAGATTAAAGCCTGAAAAAGTACACACAAACCATAAAAGAGAACTATTGCAACAAGAAACATAAAAATGCTCATAAGACAGGAATTTAGCACTAAACAATAACAAATTGGGTCTTAAAAGACCCTTTAGAAATAGGTAAATTCCTGACTTATCAACATCCCCACACTTAACCTTTGCTTGTCCTCAAGCAATTACTGCAATCAAAATGTACCAGGTTTTCAAAAGCGGGGATTTATCAGGTCAGGAAAATGTTCAAGGAAATTTAATGCTGAAAGACAGTCAAAAGAAACAGGGATTAGTACTGCAAGTTTTCTTAAACAGTGAAGATAGGGTATTTGAAAAATGCATGAGAGTATCATGATAACTGTTTAATTCAAACTGTACTCGGGGCTTTTCTTTCCTTTTTCTTTCCACAATTCATTGGACGACAAGGGGCAAGAAGTAATGTCATATTCCACATTACCTTTCATTGCCACATACTCATAATCAAGGAAGAATTTGCAACAACTGTTTAGCATGAAAGAACTTTCCTTCCAATTTTCTGAGTAAGCATTATTCATTTCATCCCCTCAGACTTTTACTCCCCATCCTTGTAGCGGTGTTGGGCCTTCTATCCCAGATCAGATGATCTTAGGTAGATGAGTGATGAGGCACTCCAAGAGCTTAATTACCGAATGGGAGAGGCCTGTTCTGGTTCAGAGTAGATTAGAGGAGTACCTTGCCTTTGTCCTTTCCTTCCATTCATTCCAAAACTTTCCCAAAGCCCCAAGTTAGTTCAAACATAATAGTTACACAATGGTCTCACCTTTTATTTGAAGGAAATAGATGAAAATTTTAATCAAAACTCACAATCCATGCAGTATAACCAAAGTTCTTATGACCGAAATTTCAGATTAAATCTCAAAAAATTTTCGCTACTTGTACGTTATTCCCGACTGATGCCTCTGACCACAAGTGAAAACCAAGTATGCCGAATTAAAAATTTTTGTGGGGGTTGTCAAAGGTTAAGTGAAGGAAGAATAAGTACTGCCAGGAGCCACAGAAAACAATTAATTAGATGTGCAACCCCCTTACTACATCCCCACACTTAGAGAAGAGCAATGTCCTCATTGCTAGTAGAATGTGAATAAAGTGCAAGAGAGAAAATAGGACTCCCCTGAATAATTGGTGAAGATGATGTCCCCACACTCATGACAAGGAACGGGAGACTTAAGGAGGGTTGTGAAAATTTCGGCAGAGTCTCCTTTGTTTTCTTTGATATCGCACACAAAAATATGGCAGGCCTGTGTGAATATAGTAGCAGCAGATAATATGTTGCAACAAAGTTAAATAGCATAACAAGCAGTGGCAGTGATAGTGGCAGAGGTATCTAAGTTATCAAAACAAACCAACAAGAAAATGAAAAATTCCAGAAAGTGCAACCTAACAAGCTAAAAGTCATTAAAACATCACAAAATACAACTACAACAGAAAATCCATAAATGCAAGAAAAGAAAGGGATAATGATGGAGGAAGGTGGCATAAACCAACTCTAGGTCTACTGACGGGGCATGCGCCAAGCCTCAAACTGTGCGAAGCGCTGGTCATAGGCCTGGAATCGGGCATCCTGCTGGGCCTGGTACTCAGCAAACTGAGCAGCCTGCTGAGCCTCGTAGTCAGTCTGACGGGCCTCTAAAGTGGAGAGTCGCTGACCATACTCATCCAGACGGGTGTCCATCTGATCAAATCGGGCTGTAGCAGTCCCTCTCCAGTCTCTGAACTCATGTAGCAACTGCTCATAACCCGGGACTGGTCCAGCAGGTAACGGAATGTCTGGTGCCTCATCTCCCACAGCATCAGCAGCAACCTCAGCCTCATCAGCAGCCGCAGCAACTCGCGGGGCGCGTGCAACGCGGCGACGCTTCACCCACTGATCATCCACCTTCTCCCACTGGTAGAAGCGCATCATCGTCACATCGATGGAAGATCGGGGGTACTGGGGTTCTTCATTGGAGCAATCCACCCCGGCGGCCTCAAAGAACGACTGTAGGAGGTGGGGGAAGGGGAGAGAGCCACTGCTATCGACATCGACAATCCGAAGCATGGACTGAAAGATGATCCCATGCAGAGCGATGGGAAATGCCACCTGCGCAAGCTCCTCATCCAATAAGTAACGCAGGATGTAGCAATCAATGACATTCAGATCCGCACACTCCCTGGGGCGGACATTATACATAATGATCCCTAAGATCAGACGCTCCAAAGGTGTGGGTAACCTGTCACCCGTAATCACCTGCTTATCCCTCTGGTTCCGCCTCTGGCGGTTTTGGACTGCGGGATCATTCACAACCAACTGCAGATAGTGTTCTTTGGCTTGACGCTCACGGAGTTCTTGATTCTCCTTGTCCTCATCAGTCGGGACTCTATCCGTAGGAGGTATTCCCAGGGCATCTCTAATACCCGAGCTACTCACTCTTATCACCTTCCCCTTAACATTTGACTGAATAACTCTACCATTCCCGCTTACCGTGGCATTTGCATAGAACAGTTTAACCAAGCGTGGGTAGAATTCCCCTCCCCGGGTCAACAGACACAACCAATTCTTTGCCCCAAAGATATGTTCCAGATTGAATTCACTGATTAAAGTTGGGCAGACTGACCTTTCATATAGAATTTTGCGTTCTTTGGCCCGGAACCAATTCCACGCTTCCCGAGACACGAATTCTGAGAGCTCGGTTTCTCGGACCCGAAGTGGACCGGCGGCTGAAGAAGAAGAAGCCCCGGCGGTGTTGACTCGAGCTCGTTTTGGTGCCATTTGGGGTTTTTGGATTTTTAAGGACTTGTTTGGATTCTAAGGGCACGTTTGGTTTGGATTTTAGGGCACGTTCAGTTTGGATTTTAAGGGTGCGTTTGGATTGGGTGCAAAATATTTGGGAGTGGCAACAGTGGGCGCCACAAGTTATTCACGGTCAAGGGGGTACAGAGAGATGGGTGTTGGTCGTTATTCGAAGAGGTGAAAGCGGCTGGGTAATAAGAAGTGGGGTTAGGCTTTGGATTTTTGGGATGTGGGAGTTAGGGATGCGGGTTTGGGTTTGAACAGAGACGAGGTGGTGTGAGTTGTGAGTCGACAGAGAAAGTGAGAGGGGAAATGTGGTGGCTGGTGACGATGTGGTGTTGGAGCGAGGTGGAGATGGGGTTGGTGGTGCGAGGTAGAACAGAGCGGTGACGGGGAAGAGTGGTGGTGGCGCGGTGGTTCGACGAGAGAGTTAAATTGCGATGGTGGTACTGTTGCGAATTTGGAGTGAGGTCTGGGCAGAGAATGTGAATGAGGGCGGTGCGATGTGAGGTGGAACGGGGAGGAGAAGAAGGTGATGGTGTGGTGGAGATTTTCGGTGGTGCTTGTGCAGAGTGGGTTCACGGCGCAGTCGAGAAGGAAGAGGGCGAGGAAGAAGGGAGTTAGGGATTGCAGAGGTTTAAAAGAGAAGAGGTTGAAGACGGTTACTGAGCATTTATTGTATTTGTTTTAACAACGACAGGTGGTCCGGGTCTTAGGGTATATTTCAAGTCCCGGACCAATGTGTAAAAATTAGTCGAGATTGCCTGTTTCTCTTGATCCGGGACTTAGGCTGGAAGTCAAGTCCCGGACCAATATATAAAAAACGGTTATCTATAGTTTCTATTGGGTCCGGGTCTTAGTTTTTGGATGAAGTCCCGGCCCAACTTAATTAGTCAGTTTGAGAACTAACCTGTTTGTCTGGTCCGGGACTTAGGATGTGGTTGAAGTCCCGGACCACCTTGTTTAGTGCACCGAAGGAATTTTTATTTCTCTGTTCTTTGTCTTCCTTCATCAACCCTTCTTTTGCTCTGTTTTTCACCTCTATCAGACCTACACCTTAACAACAATCAACCAAGAAATAAAACTAACAAAGGAAATTAGCACACATAAGAACATGAATTAAAAATAAAAGAGAGAAGAAAAATGTAAGAAGATTGGGTTGCCTCCCAATGAGCTGCCCGTCTTTTTACGGTCTTTGGCTAGACCGTGTAGGTGTAAGATTAGTATGGAGGATCATGCACCGTGATCACCGAATGGACTTCGGCGATGTCACCGCTGAGATAGTGTTTCAACTGAGATCCGTTTACTTTGAAAGTCTCCCCTTCCGCATTGATTAAACCTATGGCTCCATAGGGTGAGACACTTGTGATTGTGAACGGTCCAGACCAGCGAGATTTCAATTTTCCCGGGAACAATTTCAGACGGGAGTTGAATAGAAGCACCTTATCTCCAACGTTAAACTCACGTTTTACCAAGAGCTTGTCATGCCACCTCTTTGTCTTTTCCTTATAGATTTTGGCATTTTCATATGCTTCTTCTCGAAATTCCTCCAAATTGCACAACTGCAACTTGCGCTTCTCACCAGCCTTTTGTAAGTCAAAATTTAATGCTTTGATGGCCCAAAAGGACTTATGCTCCAATTCTACAGGCAAGTGACATGCCTTGCCATATACCAATT
The DNA here is from genome assembly GCA_023374045.1 of Limonium bicolor. Classification (NCBI taxonomy): domain Eukaryota; kingdom Viridiplantae; phylum Streptophyta; class Magnoliopsida; order Caryophyllales; family Plumbaginaceae; genus Limonium; species Limonium bicolor. The sequence continues at coordinate 142,896,117 of CM041778.1, forward strand.
TGTACGGAGACATACCTAAGGGGGTTTTGAAGGCAGTGCGATATGCCCACAAAGCATCATCTAGCTTGAGTGACCAATCGCGTCTAGAAGAGGTGACGGATTTTTGAAGGATCCACTTGATTTCTCTGTTTGTAATCTCGGCTTGCCCGTTTGTCTGTGGATGATATGGTAGGGAGACCTTGTGTCGTACGCCATATTTCTGTAGGAGGGCTTCAAATTGTTTGTTGCAGAAATGGGTACCTCCATCACTAATGATTGCTCGCGGGACACCAAAACGAGTGAATATATTTCGCTTCAAAAATTTGAGCACTACTTTGGCATCATTAGTTGGTGCTGCTATTGCTTCAGCCCATTTTGTAACATAATCTACTCCTACCAAGATGTAGAGGTTACCTTGTGATGATGGGAACGGCCCCATGAAATCAATGCCCCAAAGGTCAAATGGTTCAACTTCCAAGATAGAATTCAAGGGCATCTCATGACGTCTAGATAGGTTTCCTTGCCTTTGGCACTGGTCACATGTAGCCACAAACTGATAGCAATCTTTGTTCAAGGTCTTCCAAAAGAAACCTGCTTCTAAAACTTTTGCGGCTGTTCGGGCATGACCAAAATGACCTCCTGCTTCTCTCGAGTGACAATGATCAAGGATGTCTCTTATTTCAGGATCAGGAACGCACCTGCGAATCATCCCATCCGCGCAAACCTTGAAGAGAAATGGGTCGTCCCAAAGGTAGTGCTTGACTGTGGAGAAGAACTTCTTCTTCTGCTGATACGATAATTCTGGTGGAACAATGCCCTTGGCTAGGTAGTTTGCAATGTCAGCATACCAAGGGTCTGTGGGACAACTGATCGTGTAGACAAACTCATCAGGAAAATACTCGTTAATTGGCTTGCCATCATCTGGAATTTCCATACGGGATAAGTGATCTGCCACTCCATTCTGTGCTCCAGGTTTGTCCCTAATTTCAATGTCAAACTCCTGCAAAAGTAAAATCCATCTAATTAAACGAGGTTTAGCATCAACTTTTCCAAAGAGATACCTGAGAGCGGAATGGTCGGTGTGCACAATGACTTTGCTCCCAATAATGTATGGCCGAAATTTGTCACATGCAAAGACAATTGCCAGCAGCTCCTTCTCCGTTGTCGTGTAGTTCTTTTGTGCCTCATTCATAGTCTTACTAGCATAGTAGACTATCCTCAATACCTTGTCATGTCTCTGACCCAAAGCTGCTCCCAATGCGTAATCACTGGCATCACACATTATCTCAAAAGGTAATGACCAATCAGGAGCAACAATAATAGGTGCAGAAATCAAATTAGCCTTGAGTAAATTAAAAGCATCTAAGCACTCTTTTGTAAATTCAAATTTCACATCTTTAATTAACAGATCACAAAGAGGCTTAGAGATCTTAGAGAAATCCTTAACAAAACGCCTATAAAAACCTGCATGACCGAGAAAACTTCGGACATCCTTTACCGACGATGGTGGTGGTAGCTGCTCTATTACTTCAATCTTTTTATCTACTTCGATCCCTTTCTTAGAAATCTTATGTCCGAGCACGATGCCTTCCTGCACCATAAAGTGGCACTTCTCCCAATTGAGCACCAAGTTAGTCTCCTTGCACCTAGCTAAGATTAAATCCAAGTCTCTCAAGCATGAATCAAAAGTAGGTCCAAAGACAGAAAAATCATCCATAAAGATTTCGATGCATTTTTCAATAAAATCAGCAAAGATAGCAGTCATGCATCTCTGAAATGTAGCTGGTGCATTACACAAACCAAAGGGCATGCGTCGATAAGCATAAGTACCATATGGACATGTAAAAGTAGTTTTCTCTTGGTCTTCCTTAGCAATTGGAATTTGAAAGTAACCGGAGTAACCATCTAAGAAACAATAAAAGTCTTGTCCTGCAAGTCTCTCCAACATCTGATCAATGAAAGGAAGGGGGAAATGGTCTTTCCTAGTGGCGGCATTTAATTTCCTATAATCAATGCAAACTCTATGCCCAGTAATAGTACGCTGAGGAATTAATTCACCTTTATCATTAGGTACCACAGTTAAACCTCCTTTCTTAGGCACTACCTGTGTAGGACTTACCCATTCGCTGTCAGAAATAGGGTAAATGATACCTGCATCCAAGAGTTTGATGACTTCCTTTTTAACCACCTCTTTCATGTGCGGGTTCAGTCTTCGTTGGGGCTGTCTTGCTGGTTTGTCATTCTCCTCCAGGTAAATGCGGTGAGTGCAGAATGTAGGGGCAATACCTTTGATGTCAGCAATGGACCACCCTAATGCTTCTTTGTTCTTCTTCAGAACCTGTAACAAGGCTTCCTCCTGTGCATTGGTCAAACTGTTAGAAATAATGACAGGCAAATCAGATGGAGGAACTAAGAAAGCATATTTAAGGTGACTAGGAAGAGGGTTAAGTTCAAGAGAAGGTGGTGAGTCCACAGAAGGAGCTAGTGTCTTTGGAACTCGGTCCAGCGGTTCCTCCTCGATTTTATAGTTCTTCCTATATGGCCTTCCCGCAGCAAGCTGAAATGCGGCAGCAGAGATTTCAGAATCATCATGAACTGTTTCTATGGATTCTACCAAGCATTTCTCCAATGCATCCAGCTCCGTGGGACTGTAAGAATAGTCCTGCATCAAGGTATCAATACAATCTAAACTAAAACAAGCATGAACATCAGAAGGGTGGGTAGTAGCTTTGGTCATATCAAATACAAGCTGCTCATCATGCAACCGAAGTATAATCTTCCCTCCTTCAACATCAATGAGGGTTCTTGCTGTACGCATGAACGGTCGACCTAAGATAAGTGGTACTACCTTGTCTTCCTCCATGTCTAATATAACAAAATCAGCAGGGAAAGCAAAAGTACCAACCGAAACAATTAAATCTCTTACCACCCCTTTAGGTAGGATGATTGACCTATCGGCTAATTGCAGAGTGATTCGGGTTGGTTCACATTCTCCTAGACCAAGTTTCAGATATATTGAATAGGGCATTAAGTTAATACTTGCACCTAAGTCACATAAACCCTTACCACATTGCACATTACCTATCGCGCAAGGTATGACCGGGGTACCTGGGTCATCAAGCTTAGGTGGCAGCTTTTGTGAAAGGACGGCTGATACGTTCTCGGTGAGCTGCACAGTATCTTTCTCCACTAAGGACCGTCTATTGGACAGGATGTCCTTCATGAACTTCGCATATATCGGCATCTGCTTTAACGCATCAGAAAAGGGAATGTTAATGGTTAGTTTCTTGAAAATACTTAAGAACTTACCAAACTGCTCATCCAGGTCCCTCTTTTTCAACCGGTTTGGAAAAGGCACTGATGCTAAATCAACTGTGCGGCGTGGAGGTGTGGAAGTCTTAGAAGTCTTACTAGCCACCTCATTTTCAACCGGTTCCTCCGGAGAGCTCTTCGGTGTGGTTTCTTCATCTTGCTTAACATTAGGGGAGGAGTTTCAATTTCAGGAATCACCGGCTCAAGCTGTGTACCACTTCTTAAGGTGATGGCCTTGGCGTGCTTCAGGTTCTGTTCTGGTTGACTGGGTAAAGAACCCAAAGGGCGCTGAGCCAACTGCTGTGATATCTGAGATATTTGAGTTTCGATGTTCCTGTTGAACGTTCTTTGATCATTGTTGAAGGTTCTCTGCTCCTGATTGAAAACTTCTAGCTCATTGAACTTCTTGGTATTGACAGTGATGAAATCATTCATTCTGGCCAGAACTTCATCCATACTAGAGGACGCACCAGCACCTGTATTCTGCACTTGCTGATTCTGCAGTGGCTGCTTCTGATAGGAGGAATTATACTGCTGCTGAGGCCTCTGATTGTAATTGCTGTTTCCGCCAGTTTGGTAACGATTCTGTTGCTGGTATCCTTGATTGTTTTGGTTATTGTAGAAGGTCCCTTGCCTGTTTCCCAGATAATTTACCTCTTCATTTTGCTGAGAAGCACACTGGCACATGTTGGAACTTCTACCACAATACTCACACTGTGGGAAGGAATCGGTCACAACAGCGGCGCTTGACTGAGGATTCATCATAGCACACATCTTTTCAAACTGCTTTGACATTGCCTCCATCTTGGCGGCCAGAAAGGTATTTGAATCCACTTCATAGACTCCAGCGGTTTTCTTCGGTGCTGCTTCTCCTGCTCTCGCACCTCCCCACTGATTGGATGCATTGGCAATGGTCTCCAATAGTTCCTTGATTCTGGCTATTGGTAGCTCCATGAGGCTTCCTCCTGCACAAGTATCTACCAACAAACGACTAGAATGATCCAAATCTTTATAAAAGGACTGTAAAATTACCTCCTCTCCCAAGCCGTGGTGTGGTACTTTGCGCACAATGCCTTTGAAGCGCTCCCAAGCCTCAGATAATGTCTCACCAGTGAATGGTTTAAAGTTGGTGATCTCTCCTCTCATCATCAGCATCCGAGAAGGAGGGAAATATTTTGCCAAAAATGCATTTGCTAACTCTGTCCAGGTGGTGATACTGTTGGGTGTCAAAGAGTTTAGCCACTCTGCAGCTCTGTCCCTCAGGGAGAATGGGAAGAGAGTCAGTCTAGCCACCTCCTGTGAAGCTGATGTAGAACAAGCTCCCACCAATCTTAGAAGTGGTGAGGTGGACATTGGGATCTTCGGTGATTGTTCCGCTGAACTGAGGTGCATTCATGACCATAGTAACATAGTGCGTTTTGAATGCCAATGCTCCCTGCTGGTAACAGGAATTACTATTGGTGAGAGCCCTTCACGCTTGGGCGGGTGTAATCCCTCATGTGCCTCTCCGCTCCATTTGTTTTGGGTTGTTTGAATTCTTCTTCAATACTTCCTTCTGTTGGTGAATCTTTGGAGGAACTCCTGAATCGGAGGATCCAGCTCTAATCTCTTCGAATCCTTCTTGTTACTCTTCTTCTCTGGTTCATTTCGAATTCAGGGTCTCCTACAGAACGAGTTTTAACCATAAACCAAGATCAGATAAATGAACAAAATTAAAAAGAAAAATAAAAAATTAAATAAGATCAAAAATAAAAATCAAACTAAGCAACCGTGCCTCCCCGGCAACGGCGCCATTAACTTGTTGGGTAAAAACCTAACGGCAAGAATACCGGTCGATTATAGCAAGTTTTCCTAGAAGTGTCCCTCCAGGTTATCGAATCCAGGGGAGGCAGCGTTTTAGTTTAATTAATATTTAAGATCAAACAAAGTAAAATAACTCAAGTAACAGGGGGTTTTGTTTGTTGAATTACTAAATACTGAAACAAACTGTAAATAAGGATAACAGTGAGCAAAACAATGATGTTTTTGAATTAATGAGAAGGAAAATTCCGGTTTACTATTCCTCCAATTTCTTCGGTTCCTTTTCAGTGTGTTTACCAATTCTAGATTAAAATCCTAGATCATAAATTCACGTTCGGTCTCCCGCTCGGTGAATCTAATTAACAACTAATAAATTCTAACTCTCGTTATAAATTTACTAATTGTAACAGCCTTAAGAATAATCCAGTTTAATGATCAGTTAATATCCTAGAGGAATTACCGTCTCTAAATTAACCGGTGTTGTTCCTGTTGTCTGTTATCTACCGCAGTTCTCACTTGTAAGCAGATAAACAGATAAAATCAGTAATTGGCCAATCACAAGATTTATAAGATAAATAAGGAACAACACTTTAATCTGTTAAAATGGTAAATCACAAAGATAATGGAACCTCAGAATTTGGATTACATAGCAAACCGAAATTTATGAAAACTACTCAGCCATGGAAACGAAAATACTGCAGCAATATGTAAATAACATTAAAGAAGAAAAGGAAAGAGAAACTCTGTTTTAAGGCTCGTTGATGGAGTCTCTGTGCACAACCAGCAGTTCCTCCCCCAATCTCCAGTGCTTGTGTATTCCCGGTTCCCGTAGCTGTGTATGGTATTTGATGGAAATAGTGGTGTATGTGAGAGTGGAAATGTATAGTGGATGGAGGAGGGAATGATATGTTACGTGAGTGGTAGTGGTGGAACTAATGGGATGAGGGTGATTAGTAGTAGTAGAACTACTACGTACTAGATGGATATGTGGAGAAATGGAGATTTATGGAAGGAATGGAATGGGTGAGGAATGGTGTAAAGAGGAGAAGAGATATCCGATGATGGATGTTGTGTGTTGAATGAGGAAATAGTACTCTATTTATAGTACTTGGGGATGAGTACGTAGCATGTGGTACCGGTTGGAAAGCAGTAAAGGAAATATTATTGCAGCATGGGGCGGCTTGTTTTACGTGGTTTTGTTGCTGGTTTCAGGGGAATGATTTGGTTTAGTGGGATTAGAGGATGGAAAGCAAAGCTGTCGTGATGGGAGTAGTCTGGAAAGACAATTAATGGGGCGGCTGTTTATAATAAGAAGAGATAAATCTCTTCTTTTCAATGTCGTGGCGCTACAGACTGCGATTTCAGCAATGTGGTCCGGGTCTTAGCTTGTAGAAAAGGGCCCGGACCATGAGTTTTGAGAAGTAATTTTGAATCATCGTCTGTGGTCCGGGTCTTAGGCCGTGTAATAAGTCCCGGACCAGGCATGAAATCTGGTCGAAGAGAGCTTCCATGGTGGTGGTCCGGGTCTTGGCTTGTGGAAGAGGGCCCGGACCAAGCTTGATTTCATTTCGAGGGTTAGCCACCATGTGGTCCGGGTCTTAGCTCCATAATCAGGGCCCGGACCACACAACATTTCAATTCGAGAGTTAGCCACCATGTGGTCCGGGCCTTAGCTCCATAATCAGGGCCCGGACCACACAACATTTCAATTCGAGAGTTCCACCATATGGTCCGGGTCTTAGCTCCATAATCAGGGCCCGGACCAAGCTTGAAATTGGTCCAATGATGATTTTCCTTGGCTCTTTTGGCTTGTTTTGATTTGCCATATGTTCCACAATGATAGGAATGTGTTTCTTTGAGATTAAAGCCTGAAAAAGTACACACAAACCATAAAGAGAACTATTGCAACAAGAAACATAAAAATGCTCATAAGACAGGAATTTAGCACTAAACAATAACAAATTGGGTCTTAAAAGACCCTTTAGAAATAGGTAAATTCCTGACTTATCAATACGCAATACATACACAGTCCACCATACTTGTTAGCTCATGTTGGTCCACCCGGGTTAATCGGGTGGAGATTACTCTTTTACTCGTTCCAACATTTACGCATACATACTCATACTCATACATACTTACTTACTTACTCTTACTCATGTTAAGTCGTCGGGACCTCCGGCCCGGGGACTACTCCGTCCCACCACCGGGATTTTACTTGACTCACCAATCCGGGATGCTACCCATTTAAGGAGTTTGGGCCGCGGACCAGTTTAAGAGTCAGGAATCGGATCCAACCTCTTGTGTCTCTCATCCTCACGCGTGGCCGAAGCTATATCGGACTTCTACTCATTCCAATTTACTCACACTTAAGTTAGGAGTTAGGTAGTTAGGAATTTAGTAGAAGTCAACATCCAAGCCACATACACATTACATTGTTCATATGCACATCCATACGCAATACAATACAATATACAAGTACACTACGAGATACAAATACACTTCATCATTATTCATATATTTCATGAATTATACAAACTAGTGTTCAAGACAATAAATATCAAGAACAACATAAGTCAAGCACAGGTAAGTGCAATATAGTCTGATTCATGCATTTATCTTATTTAGGTGATCAAATAAGCACACAAATCGGGGTAACCAGATTAGGATACAGGGCATGAAGAAATCATACCGTTCACCGTTGTACTTGTGTCTGACGTTCCTCCGGTGTTCACAATTCAAATCCTATGATATACATACAATCGAGTGATTAATCTAACTATCATTAACTTAACTCGATTACTCTTACGTTTCCTAACTCATACTTACTAAGTCTTTGAAGTTCTTATACTTAAACATTGTTTACTTCCTTTAAGTTTATTTCCTTACTTAACATTGATATACTTACATATATGTACATATGTATATGTGGGTATACATATATATATAATTATTATTTAATTTAATTACACATTTTTTTTGTATGAATCGACCGACCTTGCAAGTCCGGTCGCAAGTCCGGTCCATTCCAGAAGCTTTCATTACGGAATTTTTCTGGCCCGACTGAACTTGCAAGTCCGGTCGCAAGTCCGGTCCATTCCAGAAGGTTTCAGACGGGAAAAATTTTCTGGTCTGACCGAACTTGCAAGTCCGGTCGCAAGTCCGGTCCATTCCAGAAGGTTTCCGTCCTTTGTAAATCTGGGCTCGACCGACCTTGCAAGTCCGGTCCCAAGGTCGGTCCGGCCCAGTATTTCAGTTTTAAAATCTGTTTTCAGTTCTATACTTTGCCCATTGTTTCTCCAATCTTCCTACATGTAATCCCACATGTTTAAACACTACTTAGGCCCTCCAAATTGCCTTAGTTCATCCACCAAACTCCTTACTAAATCCATCAATCAACTTACACAAATTCCTCACTTCTTTTCCAACAAATGTAACAGTTTTTTTTTTTATGCTACAGATTTCTAACCCAACTTCTACCATTCAATACTTCCTCTACCAATGTCACTCCTAGCATCCCAAATACATTTCCAAGCAAATACAATACCTATACCCAAGTCCAACATTCATTTTACTAAGTCTTGTACTCTAATTATTCCTAACTTCTCCAATGCATTTTAATACACTTTGCTACAGATTTTACACTTCTTATTTCTCATACTACTACTACCACTTCATCACTACCAAACATACCTACTCAATCCAATGTACACCTTGGTTCTCCCATTCACCAAGTGATTCCTAAATACATAATTCCTACCAAAATTTCGCCATAGTTCACCTACTTTCCTTACTTCTCCACACACACACTTTTTCATCAAATTCATTCCTAGTCTAGCCACACCCACACAAGGGTCCTACCAGCAACCAATACAATACCAATTCATCAATACTTCCTCAATCCACAATACTAATGCACATACACAATATACTTGGCTCCAAAGCCTACAATCCAAATACTTGCCCTTAAATACTCAAACTTCATAATCCTCAATACTAATACAAGGTTTTGGGTTCTTTAAGTAGTTTACCCATTCCCATTACTCTAATGCAATAAAATTTAACATTAGGAAGGAGCTCTTACCTTGAGCTTATATTTCCTTCTTTCTTTTCCACTTCTTCTCTTCTCTCTTCCTTGCCCAAATCGGTCATATGGGGGATGGAGTTGCCAAACTCCATTCCCATCACCCAAGGCACACAAAACAAGTGTAATTAAACTACTAATCCTTAAATTAACACTAATTCATTAAAGTGTTGAAACACAAATTTCTAGGGTTTACCTTTGGAGTGTTTTAGTAGGGGTTTTAGCCCTTGGTTCAAGAAGGTGAATCCACCACCATTGCAAGGTTGATATTATGCTCAAAATAGAGAGAGAAAATGGAGTGTTACAAGGAGGTAAAAATCGGTTATGAAGGAACATGGAGAGAACATGAGTTTTTCATGTAGATTTTTACCTTAATGGAGAGAGGAGACTCCAAGCTACCCATTGGTGCCATTTTCTCTTTGAATGGGGAAAACCCATGGAGATGAACTTCCTCATTTTTAAATTTTGAAAAGAGGGAAATGTAGAGGAGAATGAGGGGATTACAAATATGTAATTATTTTTGTGATTGGAGCTCAAATTGAGGTAGAGCATGAAAAAGAAGGGAGAGTTGCCATTGTTGTTGTTGGGGGAGCTCAAAATTGCCAGCCCCTTTGGGAGAAAGAGAGAATCGGTGAGGAGGAGAAGAAGGATAGGAGAGATGAGTGAGTGAGAGGTGAGAGAGTATGTAAGGTACTTTTACCTTTTTCACTTTATTTGCTTTTTGACTCTTTATTTAGCTAGCTAGTAGTGAGTGTGTGAGGGGTTAATTAGCTCATAAAAAACCGGTCCCCCTTATTACCACTAGTTGGAGCGTTTTTCGTCTTTTACAGAAAACGCTCGTTATTTTACCGGTTTAGGTACTATTCACTAACCGGGCCCGTTTTCCGGAATTTTCTCTTTTAATCATTTTTATTGACTATTAAGCTTCCATAAATGCTTAATAGTTGTTATTTAATGATTTATAATTTTTACGGGTCTGTTTGACCACTTAAAGCCGCGTTTTCGGGTTTTCTCGAAAAACGTGCTCTAAAGCTTTATTAGCGTTTTAATGCATTATTCGGATCCGTTTTCTTCGGGAGTTGTTCCCATAGATTATTTTGGTCTTATTAAGCCCTAGGAATCCATATAATACGCTAACCGAGGTCTCATACCTCCTATGGTTATTTAACGCTTATTTAGCGTTTTACGCTTTTTAAGCGGTTCTTTATTTCTTTTGGATTTATTTTTCCTTACCAATATTACGTAAGCATTATTAGGCTCTTAAATACCTATTAGAATTTTTTTAATCGTTATATTTAAGTTCGGGGTATTTCACCACCCCTCTAGGTAGGATAATTGACCTATCAGCTAATTGCAAAGTAATTCGTGTAGGTTCACACTCTCCTAAACCAAGCTTTAAATACATAGATAAGGGCATAAAATTAATACTTGCACCTAAATCACATAAACCCTTACTACAATTCACATTACCTATCGCGCAAGGTATGACCGGAGTACCTGGATCATCAAGCTTAGGTGGAAGCTTCTTCGAAAAAAAGAGCTGAAACACTCTCGGTAAGCTGCTGCAAAGTATCCTTCTCCACTAAAGACCGCCTATTGGACAGGATGTCCTTCATGAACTTCGCATATATTGGCATCTGCTTCAAAGCTTCAGAAAAAGGAATGTAATGGTTAGTTTCTTAAAGATACTTAAAAACTTACCAAACTGCTCATCCAAGTCTCTCTTCTTCAACCGGTTCGGAAAAGGAACTGGCGCTTCAACAACTGCACGTCGTGGAGGTGTGGAAGTCTTAGTAGTCTTGGTAATCGTCACCTCTTCCTCAGCTGGTTCCTCATGAGAGCTTGCTGGTGCAATTTCTTCATTCTGCTCAACATTAGGAAGAGGAGCCTCAACTTCAGGGACCACCGGGTCAAGCTGCGTACCACTCCTTAACGTGATTGCCTTGGCGTGCTCTCTCGGATTCTGCTATGATTGACTAGGCAAGGAACCCAAAGGACGCTGAGCTAACTGCTGAGATATCTAAGACAGCTGAGTCTTGATGTTTCTATTGAATGTCCTCTGATCACTATTAAAGGTTCTCTGCTCCTGATTGAAGGCTTCCAGCTCATTAAATTTCTTCGTATTAACCGAGATGAAATCATTCATCCTGGCCAGAACTTCATCCATACTAGAAGACGCTCCAGCACCTGAATTCTGTGGTTGCTGATTCTGCAGTGGCTGCTTCTGATAAGAAGAATTATACTGCTGCTAGGGTCTCTGATTGTAGTTGCTGTTACCACCAGCTTGGTAACGATTCTGCTGCTGAGCGTGGTAACCCGGATTGCCTTGATTTCCAAAATAATTACCCGGTCTATTACATAATGAGCCTCTACCTGAAAGGCAAGCAAGTGAAGATAACAAGGAGCTGAATGAGCCTCTTCTTAAGTCACTACAAGGTGACGAAATCATGTATGATGTTAGTTTGCTTCCACATGATACAGGACTAAGAAGAGCAATCACGACATACAATGTGAATGAGCAAGATGCTGTAAGACGAGCATACATACTTAGAGGTCCATGTCAACCAAGATTAATCAACTTCCCAGCAACAAAGTGCGGTACTTACTTGCGCAAGTTCAATGCTATGTGGTATGATAAATATTTTTGGCTTGAGTATAGTGTCGAAAAGGATGCTGCATTTTGCTTTGTTTGTTTTCTATTCAAGAATGATGTTGCAACTAGTTTTGGTACCGGAGAGGATTTGTTTGGTGAAGAAGGATTCAGAAATTGGAAAAAAGTTGAGAAATTGATGAAGCATGTGGGTGGTATTAGAAGTCCCCACAATCTAGCTGTTGAAAAGTATGAATCTCTTAAGAACCCCAACAGATCAATCATACAAGCACTTGAGAAGCAGTCTGATTAGACAAAGGCAGAATATAAAGCTCGCTTGACAGCTTCATTGAAATGTTTGAGGTACCTTTTGCGGCAAGGGCTAGCTTTTCGTGGTCATGATGAAATTGAAGATTCAAGTAACAGAGGTAACTTTCTTGAACTTATAAAATGGCTTGCAGATATAGATGATAGTGTTAGGCAAATAGTCTTGAAAAATGCCCCAAAAAACCATCAGTTGGTTTCACCAAAAATTCAAAAAGACATTATCAATGCATGTGCCAAGGAAACTATTAAGGTGATCATGGAAGATCTTGGTGATGAATGTTTTGGGATATTGGCTGATGAATCTAGTGATGTATCTCAGAAGGAACAGATGGCCCTTTTCCTACGCTATGTAGATAGTAAGGGTAAGGTAGTGGAACGCTTTCTTGGTATCGCACATGTTAGTGACACCACCGCCTTATCACTTAAAGCAGCGGTGTGTTCTTTGCTTATGGAGCATTCATTGAGTCTATCTAAAGTTCGTGGCCAAGGTTATGATGGAGCTAGCAATATGAGTGGTGAATTCAATGGACTTAAGGCTCTAATTTTGAAAGAAAGTCCAAGTGCTTATTACATCCATTGCTTTGCTCATCAACTTCAGTTAACATTGGTTGCTGTTGCCAAGAAGAATATTGAATGTTTGACTTTCTTTGATTCATTGACACTTTTACTGAATGTGGTTGGAGCTTCTTGTAAAAGAAAAGAAATGCTCAGAGAAAGGTATACTCAAAGAGTTTCCAAGGCTTAGAAGAGGGAACTCTTGAAACTTGGACATGTTTGAATCAAGAGCTTGGCTTGAGTAGACCTGGGGATACTCGTTGGGGATCTCATCATAAATCAATTTTAAGTGTTGTTTCTCTATATCCGGATATAATTGATGTTCTTTGCAAAATGGGAAGTATTCCATCAGAAGATCAACCAAAAGCTCAAGGTTGCTTGTTTAAAGTTGAATCATTTGACTTTGTCTTCATGGCTCACTTGATGCTAGCCATATTTGGGTATGCACATGAACTGAGTCTTGCTTTACAAAAAAGGGATCTAGATATTGTAAATGCAATGTCACTTGTCAAAATGACCAATCTTCAGTTTCAGAAAATGAGAGATGATGGGTGGGAAACATTTTTCTCCAAGGTTCTTAACTTTTGCTCTGAACATAAGAGTGAAGTTATGGATATGAATGTTATATATATTCCCCAAGGAAGATCTAAGAGATTTGCTCAACATTGCACATATCTTCATCACTATCAGATTGAGGTGGTTCTTGCAGTTATTGATCTTCAGCTTCAAGAATTTAACAATCGGTTTGATGAGACGAACACGGAGTTGCTTACTTGCATGGCTTGCTTGAGCCCTGTCGATTCATTCTCCTCCTTTGACAAGCAAAAGGTGCTACAATTATCAAAAATATATCATAATGACTTTACAAGCTTTGAATTGCTCAACTTTGAATATCAGCTTGATAACTTCATTATTGATATGCGAGAAGATGTTAGGTTTTCAAACCTAAAAGATCTTGGTCAACTTTCAATGAAGTTGGTGGAGATTTCTAAGCATCTTATATATTCAGAAGTATAGAAGCTATTAAAGTTAGTGTTGGCTCTTCCTGTTGCGACGACAAATGTTGAAAGAGGATTTTCTGCGATGACTTTTGTGAAGAATAAGCTACGTAAGAGCATTGGAGATCAATTTTTGAATGATTGTTTAGTCACATTCATTGAAAAAGATGTATTTTTACGAGTTTCCGATGATGTTATTATTGACCGTTTTCAAAACATGAAGACTCGAAGGGGACAATTGTAGTTTTTTGTATATTTAGAAACTATATTTGTTATTTTGCCCCCCGCACATAGAAATCCTGGGTCCGCCACTGGCACACAACCCATTCTTCGAACACGTATTATATTAACAATCAGTCTTGGCTAAAGGTGGATGTAGCTATCTTGGCTACATATGTGGTAAGTTTTGTAATTTACAAGAATTAGGAGAGAGATACGAGGTGAGGGATGCGTTTGTTTTTTGTTTCTTTTTTTCTTTTTCTTTTTCTTTTTTTATCACAAAAAATTTAAATTGTTGTAACTTTAAATATATAAGTCCAAAATGAAAAAAATTATATCATTGTTCACCTAAATTCAAGCTCTTCAAAACAAGACCAGTCATAGATATATTTTGACAACTTTAAAAAAATTATTTTTACATGTATAGTGCACATAACGTAAAAGAAAACTTATACAGATTGTCATACAAACCTATACAAATGTTCACTAAAATATGTACATCCTCACGTAAAAACATGTACATTCTCACATTAAAAACATATAGATGATCACATAAACCTGTACGAATCATTAAATATGTACATTCTTAGATTAAAATCTGTACATATAAGGGAGAAAACTTGTACAGTAGGTCATACAAACACGTACAGATGTTCATTAAAGAACATGTACATTCTCACGTTTGAACATGTACATCGTCATTAAAACATGTACATTCTCACATTAAAATATGTACATACATCCTCACATTAAAGTATAGAACGACTTATACATGTAAAAATAATTTTTTTCAAAGTTATCAAAACATATCATGACTGGTCTTATTTTAAAGAGCTTGAATTTAGGTGAACAATTATATATTTTTTTTCATTTTGGACTTACATATTAAAAGTTATAACAATTTAAAATTTTTGAGATAAAATAAAGAAAAAGAATAAAATTAAAAAAAACAAAAACAAATGCAAACTTTCACCTCTTCGTACGGGCGTTTCTTTTTTTTTTTCTATTTTTGTCCCTCCCATATCTTCTCATAATTTTTCTAAATTATAAAACTTACCCCCATATGTAGCCAAGATAGCTACAGACGGATGTGGGTAAGAAATATTGTTATATCAAACTGATCAAGTTAGTTATAGTTCCATTATACCCTCTACATGGCAACTGATCAACCCATTCATGTTAACTTTCCACTATGACAAACACGTCTAATTCAAATTAGCATTGTCTTCTCCCCCACCTCACAAGGTGACGGTAATTATCCAGCTATCAGGAAACGAGTAAATCTCTAACCGGCGGTACAAATCTCGACACTTCACTATAGTAATTTGTGAAGATTGACCAGCAAATTTTGTGAAGGGAAAGACAGAGTGTTGATAAGTTTTGTGGGAGTAGAGGGGACGATAAGGAGATTGGCGTCACGACATAGTTGGGTTGTCCTGTTTGTAAATCTGACCAAGTTTGCGTCCCATGTAATTCAATGCTCATATAGATTTGAGTTGATGGAGGTGGATCTTTTCTTTAATGAGTTCAGTGCTGTTGAATATGACCTGAATTTGTAATCTAGGCCCTCAGTTCTGTTTTGGGTTTAGCCCCCAATTAGGCTAAGTTAGGCTTCTTAGGGTTGGCTAAACCATGAGTTTCATATAAACTCTCCCGTTTGTTGGGAAAATTACTAACATAAGTAATTGAACCTAGCTAAACGGGTCGGGCAAGTGCACCCAATTCGTTGCAATATAACAAGTGTCGTATCCAAATTGGTTTCTAAATCCCAAGCTTCGGTACTTTAGTAAAATGCAAAGAAAAACTGTAAACGGGGGTTTAGCCGGAGGCAAGCTTAGTTGTTTGTAAACGAAAAAACTATAAAACAGTAAATTGATTGTTTGATGGAATGGGTGGAAAAGTACCCTAGGATAGTGGGGAATCACCTAAATCATCTAAAGAATCTCACAACCATAACTCATTATCTCATTGTCTATTAGAGCTCAATTCATGAATCCCCAAATCATGGGAAACCCAATTCTTACCTAATTAGCCAAACCCCTTAATTAATGGAGGTTTAAGTCACTAAGTAGCATTAAGTAAAAGCTCTTAAATAATAGCCCTAAAATTTTACCCCCAAAATCAAGAGAGCAAAACTTAGGGTGTATCCCCTTTGGGTCTAGTTCCAAACTCAAGCTCAAATGTTGAATGAAACCACCATAAATGTTAGGTATATTTAGTTCTTCTAGTCTTTTTATATACTACGTCGTTTTAGCTAGTCTTATACTTTTACATATTTGTGTATATATATACAGTCCTCTTCTAACACTCCTTCTGTAGAACACATAATACTTTCCAGAATGAATAAACTTCGACTTCTTCGTTCTTTCAAATTTCGCTCTCGACGTTTCTTCTTCTCGACTTCCCTCTCTTTGCCATAGCTAGGATCTGCCCTAAATTCACATGGTATCAGAGCATCGATCCCATTAGATCGATTGTTCTTCCAGTTTTTCCATTCTTGTTTTCCTTCTTTCGGTTCTTCTTTCACGATGGCGGAGGGAGCCACGTCCGGTATCGAGAAATTCCTCGAGACGCTCACAAAGCACAAAGATTCAACCGTCGAACCGTCAGATCCGTTGTATACGCACAGCGCGGAGCACCCAGGCATGATCATCGCCCCCAAATTCAATGGAAGCGGGTTCCAGACATGGAAACGCACCGTTCTGATTTCCCTCTCGTCGAAGAGTAAAATTGGCATGATCGATGGCTCAATCAAAAAACCGGTAGACGCCGCCAGAGCTGCTGCTTGGGACAAGTGCAATGGACTAGTCATGGCTTGGATCTTAAATGCTTTGGAAGCGGACATATGCGAGACGTTCATTTTTCACACAACCGCCAGAGAAATTTGGAATGGCCTTCTAAAGCGTTACGATCACATCGACGGCACGCGCCGCTTCAACCTAAAGAGGGATCTATGTTGTCTAGAGCAAGGTAATGATCCAGTGAATATCTACTTCAATAAATTCAAACGTATATGGGATGAATTGACTTCCGTTGTGAATATTAGTACTTGCAATTGCTGCAAATGTGGTCGGGCAGAAAAACTTGATAAAATGCTGGAAGAAGACAAGGTTTTAGGTTTCCTCATGGGCTTGGGAAGCCAATACTTGAACATTCGAGGGAATATTCTAATGATGAAACCTTTGCCTGATTTGGATTCTGCCTATTCTTTAATTCTTTCTGAAGAAAGGCAAAGGGAGACTGGAAAACGTAAGAAAATTGATGACAGTTCAGAAAGTTTTGCTAATGCTGTTGATAGTAATCATAGACCGCATCATTATATTAAGTGGCAAACTAACGATAAGAAAGGAAACAAAGGGAGGAGTTTTTGTAATCACTGTGGAAAACCAGGTCATACTGAAGAGATCTGTTTCTCCAAACATGGATATCCTGGCAAGAAGTTCTGCAAGCATTGTGAAAAACATGGCCATACCGAAGATAGCTGTTATGCTAAACACGGTTATCCAGCAGGCTGGAAATTTGGCAAGAACAAGAAGGTTGTCGGTGCAGTAGTGAATGACAGTGATCGGGACAAAGGCCAGGATAAGCAGTACAATATGAACCAAGATCAAATGAGCCTTCTCATTGACTGTTTACAGAAGATGACCAGCAAAGACAAAAGCACGAGCTGCAATTTTGCAGGTAACACATCTGTTATTGAGCAAATTTCGTACTGTCTTAGTGCTGATTGTAGCAAAAATAATGAGACAGATAGAAATCTTAATAGATGGATTATTGATACGGGAGCTTCTGAACACCTAAGTGGAAAAAGGGAAATTTTCCGTGAGGTTATTAATCTGCAGAATGCTCATGTTGTTACTATGCCTGATGGGAGATCTCAATACATACAGACACTAGGCAAGGTTCATTTAGGGAGCACTTTTATTCTCCAAGATGTTCTCTTCATTCCTAGCTTCAAATATAATTTGCTCTCTGTCCACAGATTTGCCAAACAAACAGGTTGTAGAATTCTGTTTGAAGAAAATTATTGTGTTTTATAGGACCCGATATTGAGGACTGAAAGTGTAATTGGGAAGGTCAATAAGGGTCTATACTGGTTGGATACTGAAGGTCTTGGAAGGTTCTTTGAAACAAGACAGAGATTGATGTTGAAAAAACAACAACAACAGAACAGCTTGATCTGCAATATTTCGACAGAAAATAAAGTCATGTATTGGCATTGTCGGTTAGGACATGTTCCACCTCAGAAACTGGTTTACCTAGGGATAGTCAATAAACATGATGTTTCTTCTGTTTTTGTTTGTCATGCTTGTAATAGGGCAAAGGGACATAGATTGCCCTTCCCTAATTCTCAAAGTCTTAGTGATAATTGTTTTGACATTGTCCATGTGGACGTTTGGGGTCCCTGTTCTAATACTACACATGATGGATTTAACTAATTTCTCAGTTTAGTAGATGATAAGAGCAGAGTCCTATGGTGAAATTGCTACGAAGAAAGCTGATGCCTTTTCTCATATAAAGAATTTCATAGTCATGATAGATCGGCAGTTTTCAAAGAAAATTAAGATCCTTCGATCAGATAATGCCTATGAGCTAGGGGCTTCAGCTGAAGGTATACGTTTTCTTCAATCACAAGGTATTATTCATCAAAGAACCTGCCCCCACACCCCTCAACAAAACGGCATCGTAGAGAGAAAACACCGATACATTCTTGAGACTGCACGCGCTTTATTCTTTCAAAGTGCTATACCTATAGAATATTGGGGTGAGACAATACTCTTTGCAACTTATATCATTAACAGGCTCCCATCTTCTGTATTATCTGGTAAGACACCATATCAAATTTTATATAATCAAATACCAAAGTTTGATTCTCTGAGAACTTTTGGATGCCTAGCTTACGCAGCAGTTGTCAAGGCACATAAACAAAAATTTGAAGAGAGAGCTGCTAAGTATTATTTAGGGCCAAGTATGATTAGCAAGGGTCACAAGCTGCTAAGATGTTCAGATAGAGTTATCATTCATAGCCGTGATGTTAAATTCTATGAAACTATTTTTCCTTTCCAAGAAAAACAATCGATATCCCAAGACAATGCTCTATTTCTTAGTTCCTCGGCTACAATGTATGACATTAATGAAGATCCTCCAAGGCAAACTTTGTTTCCAAATCATGACAACACTATCTCCTCCTCCCCTTTTGAACAAGACCCGGAAGAAACTTCAACATCTCCTATCCAGCAAGATGTAGCAGAAAACGCTGTCTCTCAAACCCCTGAAGAAGTTGAGCAACCTGAGCACAATGTCTCTACTGATGCTACTGTTCCAGAATCAGAGACGATCCTTCGACGGTCTTCGAGGCATCACACAAGGCCACACTATTTAAGTGATTATTTTGTAGGACAATCTTCTGTTCAGTCACCTGACGGAGAGGCGTTCACAGCAATTTTGACTGATAGATTGAAGGGTCATGAACAGCAAGTCACCAACACTTTGGCTCTCTTCTCGTTGACAGATATTCCTGCTGTCAATAGCAACCATGACATCTCACCGTCGTATGGCTTCACTGTCACCACAGATAAGCACAAACAGGTTATATTACCTGAACCGGAATCCTTCAGAGAAGCTAATCTCCATCCGGAATGGAGATCTGCTATGCAACTAGAACTTGAGGCCCTACAGCGCAATAATACTTGGGATATTGTACCTCTGCCCAAAGGAAAAAGGGCGATTAGCTGCAAATGGGTCTACAAGGTCAAACTCAAGGCTGACGGGGGTTTGGAGCGTTATAAAGCAAGACTTGTAGTGAGGGGATTCACACAAAAGTACGGTGTAGATTACTCTGAGACTTTTTCACCAGTCGTAAAGATGACTACTATTCGTTCTTTGATTGTTGTTGCGATTAAAAAGGGGTGGCAAATTCATTAGTTAGATGTTAATAATGCGTTTCTCCACGGGGATTTGCATGAGGACATTTACATGAAATTGCCGGACGGTTTACAAGTGGAAGGTGGTAACAAGGTTTGTCATCTCAAACACTCTCTTTATGGGCTAAAGCAAGCCTCCAGGCAATGGTATGCCAAGTTGGCTAATTTTCTTCGCAAGAAAGGTTTTGTGACTTCCTACAACGACTATTCTCTTTTTTCAAAACACACCAACGAATCAGTGATTCACGTGGGAGTATATGTTGATGATTTATTAATTTGTGGTAATGATCTTGATGAAATTCACTGTTTAAAATCTAGCCTACATGCAGAATTTAAGATCAAAGATCTTGGTGGTCTCTGTTACTTCTTAGGCATGGAGTTTTTAAGCACTCCTAACGGCATGGTTATGACTCAAAGGAAGTATTCCAAACAGCTTATTTCAGAGTTCCATATTGATCATAGTAAACCTGTTACTAGTCCCTTGGAATCTAGTATTAAGCTGCTGCCTCAAGACAGTCCACCTTATGAAAACATTGAGCAATACAGAAGGCTTATTGGAAAATTGAATTACCTAACCCACACCAGACCTGATATATGTTTCAGCGTGCAGTTATTGAGTCAATTCCTCAACGCTCCATGCGTAAATCATTTCAATGCTGCTCTACATGTCTTGCGATACGTCAAGGGCACCATTGATACCGGCATTCTACTCAATAATACTGCATCTCAGCAACTTGTTGCCTATTGCGATTCAGACTGGGCATCATGTCCCATATCTAGGCGTTCTGTAAGTGGTTTTTACATCCTTCTTGGTGGTTCTCCGATCTCGTGGAAATCCAAAAAGCAGGCATGTGTCTCCTTATCATCTGCTGAAGCCGAATACAGAGCTTTGAGAAAGGTTACTGCTGAATTGGCTTGGTTGAGCCGTCTTCTTCATGAGCTAGGCGTCACAGATAATATACCGATCCCCGTCAAGTGTGATAACCGTGCAGCTGTTTTTATTGCTAGGAACCCAGTTCTTCATGAAAGAACGAAGCACATCGAAATTGATTGTCACTATGTGAGGGATCAGTTACAGAAGGGTCTCATCACCATTTCTCACATTCCCAGTTCCTTTCAATTGGCAGATATGCTGACTAAAAGTTTATCAGGGAAGTAGTACAAATCTCAGTATATGTCGATGGGCATATCTAGTTCATAAATTGTTGTCCGTTTTTCAAGCCAAGCATGGTTATCACCATTCTTGTCTTGCGGGGGGTGTTAGGTATATTTAGTTCTTCTAGTCTTTTTATATACTACGTCGTCTTAGCTAGTCTTATACTTTTACATATTTGTGTATATATATACAGTCCTCTTCTAACACTCCTTCTGTAGAACGCATAATACTTTCCAGAATGAATAAACTTCGACTTCTTCGTTCTTTCAAATTTCGCTCCCGACGTTTCTTCTTCTCGACTTCCCTCTCTTTGCCATAGCTAGGATCTGCCCTAAATTCACAATAAATGCCATAGTTTATCAAATTAAAGCATTAATTGATATTGAAGGAGATAAAAACAAGAGCATTCAATTCAATGTGCAATATTAGGGTCAAACCCCATCCTAGGACACAAAATGGGACTACTCAACCATTGGAAAGGAAAAGAGAAGGGAAAAGAGAGATTTAGCCATTAGAGGAGCTTTAGAGCTTCAATGGAGGTAGATTTCTTCACTTTCTTCTTCCTCCTCTTCTTCTCTTCTCTTCTTTTCTCCTCTTCTTTTCTCTTTCTTGGTCGCCTCTCTCTCTCATCTCTTTCTGACTGGAGTCGTGTGGAATAAGTGATGAGAAAGAATGCCCCAAATCCAGCTTTTCAAAACACAAAACTGGGCAAACATTTCCGTCCGACCGACCCACCCTAGGGTCGGTCCGTGGGTCGGTTGGCCCTCTGGAAAAGAAATCACGTGCGTGTTTTTCGACCTAACCGACCCTGGTCCCAAGGTCAGTCAATTCTAGTAGCTTTGGCCCCTGAAATTAGCAATTCCGGCCTCAGAACTTCCGACCGACCTAGGGTGGGTCGGTCCTAGGGTCGGTCGGGACCAGTAGTGATTTTCTCCAACTTGTGTGGGGCCTAGAATCTTCGTTATGGCTCGGAATCGCTCCCCGTTTGCGGTGTTGGAAAGCTTGAAAGATGGGGGATCTGTTTATGCATTCCACTAGCTCTAAAGGAACCCAAAAATATGCTCAAAATGAGCTTTTACCTATCAATGGATCAAACTATATAAGTTCACTATTAATCACAAAAACACTCTATTAAGTGGTGAAATAGGTTATGCACCAAGTAAAATGAAGGTGAATAAAGACCTTAAAATAGCATTATTTCACCACTTATCACTGTTGTCTTCTATTTTGTTTGCCTCACAATCTATAATTTGTCTCTCTCTCATCAATACTAAAATTGTCTTCCTTCTGTTCGTGGATTAGCTAACACATCGTTAGTGAACCATGTTAAACCTTTGTGTCGATTTACTTTTCCATTATTCGATTATCGATTTTGTTGTTTGTTACAACAAACTGGTATCAGAGCTTTGGTTATACGGATCTACAATTTTGAGTCTAAAGATGTCTGCTTTGACTATAAAGATCGACAAGTTCACGGGGTGAAACAGTTTTTATCTATGGCAAATAAAAATGTGAGCTTAGCTAAAACAACAGGGTTTGTGGGCACGCGGTGGCTTCGAGATCAAAGGTGGTCGTAGCACATGATGACACGTGACACGTCGGGTAGTAGTATGGAGGAGAAGGCTCACTTAACAATTTTTTTGTGTCTTTTTCTGATGATGTCATCACTGAGATCGCTGATGAGAAGATTGTCACTGGTTTGTGGTTGAAGCTTGAAAATTTGTATATGATGAAGTCTGTAACCAATAAGTTGCTCTTGAAGCAACGTCTATTCAGTTGTGAATGCAGAGAGGTGCGTCTTAAGGGATCATCAGGATCAGTTGAATACAATTTTATTGGATCATTGCAATATTGATCTTAAGGTGTACGATGAGGAATGTTGTCTTAATTTTGTTGGTGTTTTTGCTCTTATCATATGAGAATTTTGTGGAATCCTGCATCACTGGGAAAGATAGTCTAACTATGGAAGAAGTAAGACCTACACTTCATACCAGAGAGGTCCGTCATAAAGCGTCTGATTCAAGTACAGAGAATCAGGCATCTGGACTGGTGGCTGCAGGAGGTAAGGGACAAGGGAAATTCGGTATCTGTAACTACTGTAAGGAGAAAGGGCATTGGAAAAAAGATTGCCCTAAGAGAATGAAGCAACAGGAAAAAAGAAGATTCTGTCACGGTGGCAGAAGTTGAAAGATCAATTTTTGAAGAATATTTGGTCTTAGTCTCCAATGACTAGTCACATTATAAAGATGTGTGGTTCATGACTCTGGGGAGACTTACCATATTTGTCCAAATAGGGAGCGGTTCTCAACGTATGAGCATATAGATGAAGGCACTGTTACTTGAGGAAATGATGTTGTATGCATATCTGTTGGAATTGGCTCAATCAGGTTATGAACACATGATGGTTCTAGTTACACCATGAAAGAAGTAGGCATGTTCCACTGATGACCAAGAATTTGATATCCTTGAGTCGGCTTGATAGCAAGGGTTTCAGTTTCAGTGGTAAAGGTGGATTTTTAGATGTCTGCAAGGGTTTTGCGGTTGTTCTGAGAGGTGTGAGGCACGGAACTCTATATATTCTACAGGGTTATACTCTAACAGGTTCTACTACTGTTGCATCATCTGATATTTCACATGGCATGTTCCAACATTGCTTGGTCCTTAGGGGTAGTCTGAGGCAAAAGGGAAATCTTTTTTTTCTTAATGCTTATTGTAGCTGGTTCATCTGTTGTTTGAGTGAGGGAACTCAAATCAAGGTGGAGATTTGTTGAATATGCCTTGAATTTGTTGCCACTTTGGCGACAATCTGGGTACATCTAGCAATGATGATACTGTTGGGATTCTATATAGTTGATACTTCATTCTGTTAACTAGTTCTAGCACCTTCTAGTTGTCAGCTGTATTTCTTTCTGCTCAAGTCATTGTTCTCCACATATAAATACTTGCTGCTTCTTGCTTCTGTATACTGTTACATTGAGAAATAATAACAGAACACCATGAGAGCTCTTTTCTTCTGAGCTTCTCTTCTTCTTCCACGCTCTGTACATTCTACATTCCAGAAACCATTTCGGTTTCTTACATGGTATCAGAGCAGGATTTCTAGATCCTTGCTCTTCTCTTCGATCCTTCTTTCTCGCTGTTATTCCATCTCTCGTTATCTTCGATCATGACGAATACGGGAAGTAACAACAACACAGAATTGGAGGATCTTCTACGGTCTTTTTCGGAATCGAGAAACAGACCTGGAATTTCAGATACTGCAGATCCGTTGTATATTCATACATCGGAGCATCCAGGAATGATTCTGGCTTCAAAATACAGTGGAGGAGCAGGATTTCAGACCTGGAAGAGGACTGTTCTCATCGCTTTGCTAGCGAAGAACAAAGTAGGTCTGATCGACGGAACTTTGAAACGATCGGAGACAGATGAAGCCAAAGCGCTAGCGTGGGATCGATGTAACGGGCTAGTCATGTCCTGGATTCTGAATGCCCTAGACCAGGACATTTGCGAGAGCATAATCTACCACACCACTGCGCGGGACATGTGGAAAAGTCTCCTAGCCAGATTCGATCAAGTTGACGGAACAAGGCGCTTTAATCTGAAGAAGGAGCTCTGTCATCTGGAGCAAGGAGGAGACTCGGTGAGTTCATATTTTACTAAATTCAAGAGAATTTGGGATGAGCTGTCTGCGGTAGTTGAATTAGCTACTTGCAAGTGCTGTACCTGTGGCTATACTGAAAAGATTAAGAAAACCTTAGAGGAAGATAAAGTTCTGGATTTCCTCATGGGGCTGAATGAGTGTTATGTGAACATACGGGGAAATATATTAATGATCTCACCTCTACCGAATCTAGAGAATGTCTATTCGTTGATTTTATCAGAGGAAAGACAACGAGAGAGTGGAAAGAAGAAAAGAGGAGGTTCAGATAGTGCTTTTGTGAACTTAGCTAGCACTAGTAACAAACCGCAACAGCAGATTAAGTGGCAAAATGATAAAATGGAAGATAAAGGAAAGTGGAAGAAGAATAGGGAGGTCTGTACTTACTGCGGTAAACCAGGCCATGTGGAAGAGACATGTTATCAGAAAAATGGCTATCCCAATGGTTGGAAGCATGGGAAGTATAAAAAGGGAAGTGTGAATGCAGTTGAGAAAGAAGAAACTGCCATTTCTCCTGTTCCTGGAATGTCGCAGGAACAACTTAGCCTTCTGGTTGGATATTTGCAGAAGGTCAATCTTGGACACAAGGAAGGGAGTTCACACTGTAACTTTGCAGGTGAGTCCCCTATTATCACTCATTTTTCTCTTAATGCTATCGATAATACTAGGCATTTAGGAGAGAATGTTTGGATAATAGACACTGGAGCAACTGATCACATAACTGGAAAAGAAGATGTTTTCTGTCAGAAAAGTCTTTTGCAGAAGAAGCATGTTGTTTCTATGCCTGATGGAAGAATGCAAAATATCAGGTTATCTGGAAAAGCAGTGTTATCTCCGAATTGTATTATAGATGACACTCTTTTTGCATCAGGATTTAAATACAACCTCCTGTCTGTGAGTAAGTTGGTCAGACAACTGAAATGTGGGATGAATTTTTATGAGAAATACTGCACCTTGCAGGACCCGATATTGAGACTTGAGAAAACAGTGGGATGGGAGCAAGGAGGCTTGTATTGTCTGGACAGTGCTGCTTTACAAAGATTTGTTGAAGAAAGGTGCAGTATGCAAGAAGATAGGAGTTTTAGTACTTGTAATTCTGTTGAGAATAAATCAGTTTTGTACTGGCATTGTAAGCTAGGGCATGCTTCTGTTCAGAAACTGATAGATCTTGGTCTTGTTAAACAAAACGCTGTTCCTCCTACTTTTTTGTGTGAGATTTGTAATAAAGCAAAGGGGCATCGATTGTCTTTCCCTTTATCTCAGACCAGGAGTGAAAATTTGTTTGATTTGATCCATGTGGATGTCTGGGGTCCATGTGCAGAAAGTAATCACGATGGGAGTTTGTATTTTCTCAGTATAGTGGAGGATAAGAGCAGAGCTCTCTGGGTTAAACTGATGAGAAACAAATCCCAAGCTTTTGAGCTGATTAAAGATTTTGTTGCTTTAATAGAAAGACAATTCATGAAGAAAATTAAAATCATAAGGACAGACAATGCCTATGAGCTTGGAGCCTCAAAAGAAGGGATAGATTATTTTCGGAGGATGGGGATCATTCATCAAAGGTCTTGTCCTTACACACCACAGCAGAATGGTGTGGTGGAAAGGAAGCACAGACATATTCTTGAAACAGCCAGAGCTGTTTACTTCCAGTCTCAGATTCCGATCAAATACTGGGGAGAGGCAGTCCTATTCGCAGTTTTCATTATTAACAGACTGCCATCTGTGCCTCTTGAAGGAAAAAGTCCTTATGAGGTTCTGTATAATAAAAGGCCAGATTTGAATGTTTTCAGAACTTTCGGGTGCTTGGCTTATTGTTGCAACAACAAAGGGCATAAAACCAAGTTTGAAACACGATCTCATTTGTGTGTTTATTTAGGTCCGAGCATTGTCAGCAAAGGACACAAATTGTTGCAGATAAGTAATGGAAAAATCATCAACAGTAGAGACGTAGTCTTTTATGAATCTTATTTTCCTTTCAAAAGGGACAAGATTTATTTTCTAAGACAGCTCCTGTTGACATTTTTCTCGGCAATGAAACTGATGAACTCCTTTTACAAAGTCCAGACAGTTCACAGTTAAATGAAGAGAGGATAACTACAAATACAGAATTGCAACAGACTGGTTCTTCAACAAATATTCCGATTGAGGAGATCTCAACAGCAACAGATTCTGTTGACAATATTATCACTTCTCCCTCTTCTATTGTTCCAGATATCAGAAGATCATCTAGAACTAGGCAACAGCCGGCATATTTGAGGGATTATATGGTTGGTAGCAGCGTTGTTGACAGAACTGATGAGGCTTTCACCAATATTCTTGTCAGTCGATTGGAACATCAGTATGATGATTCGGAACATCTCAGTTTATTTTCTTTAACTGATATTGTTCCCTCAGCTGCTCAAATTGTTTGTTATCAGGGTTTTGTTGGAAACAGCATGATGCAGAATGCTCGTGACATACCAGAACCCAGAAATTTCAAACAAGCCAATTCTAGTCCAGAATGGAGGAAGGCTATGCACGAAGAACTTCTGGCTTTAGACAGAAATGGGACTTGGGAAATAACTTCTTTACCTCATGGGAAGAAGGCCATCAGTTGCAAGTGGGTTTATAGAGTTAAATCAAAGGCAGATGGTTCCCTGGAACGTTATAAAGCCAGGTTGGTAGTAAGGGGTTTTACTCAAAAACCCGGCATCGACTATACTGATACTTTCTCTCCCGTGGTGAAAATGGCGACCATCAGATCATTATTGGCTGTTGCTGTTAAACGCAATTGGTTCATTTGTCAATTAGACGTGAACAATGCGTTTTTACATGGTGAATTACATGAGGACATCTATATGCAGTTACCAGAGGGTTTGAATGTTACTGGGCAGAATCTGGTATGCAAATTGAAGAAATCGCTGTATGGGTTAAAGCAGGCTTCCAGGCAGTGGTATGCTAAACTCACGGCATTTCTCTTAACAGAAGGTTTTACCGGTTCCAAAAATGATTTTTCCTTATTCTGGAAAATTACTGCTGGTACCGTCCTATACATCGGGGTATATGTGGATGATCTGATTGTCTGTGGTAATGATCTCCATGCTATAGATTCTCTCAAACGGAGTCTTGATGTTCAGTTTAAAATCAAGGATCTCGGAGAATTACATTTTTTCCTCGGTATGGAATTTGTTAAAACAGATCGCGGTTTGGTTGTTACACAGAAGAAGTTTGCCACTGAATTGATTACAGATTATGCAGTTGATAATTGCAGAGGAGTTGCTAGTCCCCTTGCTCCTGGTGTTAAACTTCTCACAACTGGAAGCGATAAGCTTTCTAATCCAGAGGAGTATCGCAAGTTAGTGGGTAAACTCAACTACCTAACTAATACTCGTCCCGACTTGAGTTTTAGTGTTCAACTGTTGAGTCAGTTTCTCCAAGAACCGTATCTTCATCATTATGAAGCAGCTCTTCATGTGCTCAAGTATGTTAAAAGTACTCTGTGCAATGGGCTTTTGTTGAACAATAAGCAGGATTATAATCTGGTTGCTTATTGCGACTCAGATTGGGCTTCCTGCCCCATCTCCCGTCGATCAGTAAGTGGGTTCTATATCATGTTTGGTGGCGCCCCCATCTCCTGGAAATCGAAGAAACAGGCTTGCGTTTCTTTATCGTCTGCAGAGGCTGAATATCGCTCTATGCGAAAGGTCAGCTCTGAACTAGCCTGGTTGAGTCGTTTGTTTGCTGACCTTGGCGTTCAAGAAGTTGCTCCTATTCCTCTGAAGTGTGACAATCGCTCAGCAATATTCATTGCTTCTAATCCCGTGCAGAATGAAAGAACTAAGCACATTGAATTGGACTGTCATTATGTTAAAGAACAAATTCAGCAAGGGCTTATTTCAGTTCGGCATATTCCCAATACTGAGCAGCTGGCGGACATGCTTACCAAGAACTTACCAGGGGTCAGCTATCGTTCTCAGTTTCAAGACATGGGAATTTCTACAGGCCAAGAGTCGACAAGAGTATCTCATGTCTCCTCTTGAGGGGGGGGGGGGGTGTTGGGATTCTATATAGTTGATACTTCATTCTGTTAACTAGTTCTAGCACCTTCTAGTTGCCAGCTGTATTTCTTTCTGCTCAAGTCATTGTTCTCCACATATAAATACTTGCTGCTTCTTGCTTCTGTATACTGTTACATTGAGAAATAATAACAGAACACCACGAGAGCTCTTTTCTTCTGAGCTTCTCTTCTTCTTCCACGCTCTGTACATTCTACATTCCAGAAACCATTTCGGTTTCTTACAGATACATCTATAATCTGTGAGAGAATTCAAGTCAAGATGAAGATTTGTTGAATATGACCTGAATTTGTAATATAGGCCCTCAGTTCCTGTTTTGGGCTTAGGCCCAATTAGGCTAAGTTAGGCCTTTTAGCTTAAGCAAAGGAGTTTCATATAAACTCTCCTCCCGTCTCCTGTTCTGCTTACCTCACAATCTGTAATCTGTAATCTGACTCTCTCTCTCATCAAGAATAAAACAATCTCCCTTCTGTCGGATTAGCTAACACATCATTAGTGAACCAAGTTAAATCTCTGTGTCAATTTACTTTTCGATTCTTGGATTCTCAATTTTGTTGTTTGTTACAACAAGTACGAACTCAATACCCATGCAGGTTTGGACCGTTTGGTGGTGAAGGTTCTTCAATCCAAGAATGGATAGTCATGGTGAGAGCGAAGAGTTTCTTAATGCACGGGTACAAAAAAAGAAGTGGTAAATTGGGGTATATAAATAAAAGAAAAAATTACATGTCCCACCCATGATGTTTGATGAAATTACACACTTCACCCATGATGTTTCAAAAATTATTTTCCCACCCATGTGGTTTTCCCCGTTTTACATGCATCAACTTTTCTAATTTTTGTTCAATTTAAAAGATGCTTAAACGTTATGTGGAATTGATCAAACTTTACATGGATGATGCTAAAGTGTTATAATTTTGATCTTATGTCAAATCCAAAGTTTTTTAAGCTCACATGTGACCCATGGTACCCAATGAAACATGTGACATATGAGCACATTTTCATTGGATCCCACAAGTCACATTTGAGCTTAAAAAACTTTAGATTTGTCATTGAACCAAAATATAACACTGTAGCATCGTCTATGTAAAATTTTATCAATTTCGGACAACGTTTAATCATCTTTTAAATTGAACGAAAATTATAAAAGTTACTGGATGTAAAACGGGGAAACCACATGGATGAGAAAAGTAATTTTTGAAACCTTATGGGTGGAGTATGTAATTTCAACAAACATTATAGGTGAGCCATGTAATTTTCCCTAAATAAAATAACATGCTGGCTATGCAAATGATTTTTCTGATTATAGGTTTTTGAACATCTATGATAAATGTCAATTGCACACGTTAAAGCTCATGAATCTCTAAAACCCAATGCTCCAGACAAACAGACCCTAACTTTGATACTAATACGTAATGAATTGAAGTATACAGAACTTAAATTGTAAAAGTTATTTTTATAAGTTAAGTATTAAAGTGGAGTAGGATAATAGAGTAATATTTTGTAAGGATTTCATTGTGAATTTTCCGTACAAAGAAAAGTGACCTGCTAGTTTTGAGCAAGGATGGGGTCAAGCTGCTAGTTTTCTCCACCAGTTCATGGCTATTGATCATGCAGGTTCACATGCTTTAGAGGTTCATCGTGCTGCTAATCCCATGTGGATGGATCTTTCGACTGATGCTAGTGTGGATGGCCACATGCGGGTGGGGCTGGCATGGGTGAGACACTTACAGGATCAGCTGATGTTATCAGGGAGTGTTTTCTCACGGGTGGATCACACGGTCGCTGATGCAGAAGCCAGCGCTATTGAAGAAGCGTTGCTTGCAGCGGGGGCTGCCGGAGTACGTTCGATCCGTTTGTTGTCAGATTGCCAACCACTCATCCAGTACTTGAGGAATGGTACAAATACAACTCTGTTGCCCTCTACGATAAGCATATTAGACCGAATTTTGGCACACCTAGATGGTTTTCACGATGTATCTTGGTTTCATATTTCTAGGGAGGTCAATTTCTTAGCGCATAGTTTAGCCGTACTACGCAAATGACGGTTCATGGACACCGGAGACTATTCCGGAGATTGTACTGAAACTATTATCTTAATCTAATATATTATACCGCTTTCGAAAAAAAAGAAAAGTGACCTGCTAGAAAAATCTCACACCAGAACTTTATCTTCAAGTTCCCTCGCCTTCTCTCCTGCACAGTGCCAACCTGAAACTCACTCTCCACGCCTCGGTCTCTGGTTTTCCCGTCTAACGTCCCCGGGGCACAGCATCAGGTCCTCTACCCCGTCTCCGGGTTGTATCCTGGCAACTCCTTCATTTGTTAGGGCATTGGTTCTCGGTTCATTCCCACTTTTTATCAGCTACTGGTGACGCCTACGTTCTGACTTGGTTGACGCACTTCTATATCACCAGCCTCGGCCAGTGGTAAACCATCTCAGGTCGGGGCAGGGCGAAAGCTGCCAGTCTTTTGTGAATTTTTTCATTCATGGCCGGGGTTGTGAAATTGCCAGATGCCTCCTTCTGTCGGCGCTTTCATTCAGCTGCATCTTTTACTTCAAGGTTCTCGCAGTGCATGTTCTTTTTCTTTATTACGCATATGTGGGACCGTGTTGTGTTTTTGATATTTCGTTTTCTGAATATTGAGCTATGTTCCGTGGTCATTTGAATGTTATATGCAATTGAAATCAATCTCCTCAGAACTTCCACTCTGATTGTACTTACACAAATCATTTTGAAACAAGTAGGAAGAGGGAATTTGAATATCCCAGTTTTCCAGCTCTATATAAGAGATGTTTCTAAAACTGGTAACCGGAGCTGCTTATGTCTCGTCGTCGGGATAGCGTTCAGCATACGGGCTGGAACAGGAGTAGGTGGATCTTTTCTATTTTACAAATTGAATTCAGAGGCATCAAGCTTTCTACCTTTGCAAATTCTTTGTCCTTGACTAATATTGGGCTAGATTTCTGAACTTTATACTTAAAAGCCAGGTACTTTTTCGCATGCCACGGGATATATATCAGCTTTCTTCATATTGGTTAGTTGGTTTCTAGATGGATATTAGATTTATAATGACAGTGGCACATCTATAGTTGCCTCAGACGTTTGACATGGAAACTGGAAAATATACTAAGGGCATCCACAATGGGAGGTGATTCACCTCTTAAATTAAAAAGAAAATGAATATATGAGGTGGAAGAAAGAGAATGTTAAAAAGTTTTTAGTAAAAACTCTATTTGTAGAGAACCTAGGTAAGTAAGAGAGAGACGCTGAGAGTATAATAAAAATTTATTTGTTGGTGGGGTGAATCTACTTTCCTTATTGTGGATGTCCTAATGTAGAAAGGTTTCCGGGTAAACATGTCAATCAATCATAAGAATGGATTTTCCTTTGATATTATTCATAATTATTACATAGAGTTATTGAAAGCGGTGAATGTCTTAAGGCACTTTGTCCTGTTATTAAGATGGAGACAATACTATTGTCCTTGGTTGAGAAAATTAGGTAGATCCTAGTCTAATATTTGCTATATATATATTTTCCCTCTATCGTTGTCTTCACTTTTCCCCTTTGTATTAACCTACATTGTTGCTTGGAGAACAAGACACGCCTGTTTTTACAGTTTCAACCTTGGTGATTTTTAGCTGCAAACTGATCCTGGTGCTTTTTCTTCAGTGAACAGATTGCATTCACAAGCAAATGTAGTCTATACTACTACAAGGTTCATCGAAGGATGGACGTAGTGTGTTTTGGTATGTTGGCACCAAGAAAGTTCATGCAAAAGAGAAGAAAGTTAGAATTCTTCAAAGATGAGGCTGATGAAGCAGATCAGAAGAATTGGAGAAAAATGATGCAGGAAATTGAGGAATCTGGTACTGCAGTTCCTGTTTTGAGGAATCGAAGAGCCACAAAGGAAGCTCTTCCTATAGATCTTGTGCTGGGAACTTTGGTTAGATTCAAGCAGTTGAAGAAATGGAATCTTGTCAGTGAGGTAATGCCAAGGAGCAGTTTGTCTCTTTATATTTTTTCATTTTAGCAGACTCTTCTGTTGTTGGAGCTGGCTGTCTTTTAGGTTACTTCAAAACTATTTAGCTTATGATGCTACAGATACTCGGAGCTAGCCAAGGTTATAGAATTTGGTAATAGCTTTTTTTTAATCGTATATTGGCTTTGACTGCAATTACTCTCTGTTAAGATAGTGAGTTTCTTGGTATATTGGATAATTGACATTGGTTTCAAAGCATTTTTTGGCAATATGATTCAATTATTCAATTCTTTTTACCAATGCATGGTACAACAGTCCCAGTAGACTTTGTTACTATAAGTTGTGGATCCACTTACTTATTCAGGTCTTACATTCATCTTGCTTCTGTTTACCTTTCCTTTTATCGAGGAGAATCTTGTGTTTTTTTCCTCAGTATCGGTATGCCAATGTATATATCTGTAATCACTATTATGCTAATACTATGTTTGGGTGGCCCAGATACTTGAATGGCTAAGGACTCAGCACTGGTGGGACTTCAACGAGAGAGTGTGGTACTACTTATAACAGCTTATGGAAAGCAAGGAGATTTTATCAAAGCTGAAAGAGTTATGAGCTACATTCATAAGAAAGCCTATCCACCTAATGTTGTTTCGTATACGGCTCTCATGGAGGCATATGGTAGGGGTGGCCAGTACAATAAAGCTGAGGCAGTCTTTCGAAGAATGCAAAATTCTGGTCCCGAGCCATCCGCTGTAACATATCAGATCATTCTAAAGACAATGGTTGAGGTAACAGACCTTACCTGCAGTATAGAGTGAAGTTATTATCTTATCCCCTGAGATAAGTGATTGTTAGCAGTATAAATTAGCATTATAATATTGCCTGTGGATTTCAAAGTGCCCTATGGAATGGTGAGTAATTGATAAACACTCATAAACTTTTCATTACACCTGTTACATGTGATTTGTTTTGCTGAGGTTTGGCGCTCCTTGATGAGTCTATCATATTCCAAATTTTGTTCAATGAATATTGTTTGAAATGTGCAACATTTTCTCCTTGAGCATTGATATGGAATGCTCCAAGGGGGAGAATGGGCTAGAATATATGAGTACAACAACGACAAATTTATCTTCGCCAGTGAAAGGGTCATCCTTCCTTCAAAATTTTGTTGCTTGTACTTGATCTTGGTCTAGAAGGTGGCACATGAGAATAGGATTCTTTATTTTTTTTTCTAGGATAAATTATAGCACAAATAAAACAAGATATTTCATTTTTCTTTATTGAGATTCTGGTTTCTTATGTCTTGTAGTATTAGGTAGTAAAAACTGGGTTATTTATAGGCTTGGTTCTCTTCATTGTTATAGACATTGACAACTATAATAATACTATGTTTTATTTTTAACCTTCCGCTCTTTTTCCAAATCTCTTATTGGTTACACTTTAAGAATTAAGTTAATTCAATACTATCCCATTTACGGCACAAAAGAAAGAGCGATCTCCTCTGTCTAGCATGGGACACTGCTGAACTCAATTTCAGAATCTATAGTATAATACTTGTAGGATTTGACCCAACCTGTGGCTATTGCTTACGACATGCATGTAATTTTGGTTAAAATCTGCACATAATGTTTCTGGACAAGTGGAATGAAATGTGCTTGCAGAGATCAAACAAAAGAAAGTAGAACTAAAATCCTGCAAGAAGATTCCGCTCTGCTATATAAAAGGAACTTCAGTATGAATGTTAATACCTAGAGTATCGTCTTGTTGAAGACATAAGAGAGTACTACAATTAAACTAAGGTTATTGAAAATTGTGATTTGTGTTTGAATAAAGTACTTCAAGTAGGCGTTTGCACCTCCCTGACTGCTGCGTCGACATAAATTGAGTAGGTGTGATCTACGAAGTACTCCATTTCCTTTTTCTTAGGATGAATACATCCTAAAAGTCATTAGGTTTCAGCTGCTGTTACTTAAGGTTATAGTTGATGTGTCTCTCTGACTACATGAAAACGACTTTGCAGGGAAACAAATTTGATGAAGCTGATGAAATTTTTCAACATTTGATAAATGATAAAAAACCACCATTGAACCCTGACCAGAAGATGTTCCACTTGATGATTTACATGCACAAGAAGGCAGGGAACTATGAAAAAGCGCGGAAAACCTTTTCATTGATGACTGAACGCGGAATTCAACAAAGCACAATTACCTATAATAGCCTGATGTCATTTGAGACGAACTACAAGGAAGTATCTAAGATATATGATCAGGTGACTGTGCATCAATAATTATTTTCTGGATCCATCGTTTTTCATGTCCAATCATGCTTTTCTTTCTTGACTCAAAAGGGATATGAGTTAGTGTTTCTTAAGAGGCTCATGTAGATGTTCTTTTACCTGGATATTGAGAAATCGCCTAGATTTAATTAACTGCGTGTAGTTGAACTTTTATTATAGCAGTGGAACTTTTGACATGAGAGAAATTTGCATTTGGTCTGTAGAACATGTTGGTTAACGAAGTGATATATGGCAATATAATCCTGTTACTACTATGCTATTTCTGAAATATCAAATTTATTAGCATTAACCCATGGTTTGCATAATCTTTATGTCAAAAAAGTGGTTTTACTATGCTAGGGGTAGATGGTCGTAGCTGGTTTCGGAAACTTGTTTGTAGTTTTATCATTCTTTTTGAAGGCTAACTTGGTCATGCAAGTTGACTTGATGCTTGAAATATCTTTAATTGTACTTGTGCTAAGGTAGCTGCTGTATCAGTCTACTAGGTTTGAGTGAGCTGATCATATTTATTGAATTACTCACTCGCGTTATTTCGAATGATCTTTGATAATGATGCATACTCTCATTTCAACGTGTGCTTGCCAATAGATGCAAAGGGCAGGGCAAAAACCTGATGTTGTTAGCTATGCATTGCTCATTCATGCATATGGAAGAGCGAGAAGGGAAGAAGAAGCATTGGCAGTTTTTGAGGAGATGTTGGATGCTGGTGTAAGGTATGCTTATGTGATTATGAGTATATGGTAAAGTATTTGTTAGTGTCATGGTTTTCATCTTATAAGATAAGTAGGGGGGAGTGTTTGGGTCAACTTAATGTATCATGTACAGGACCTTTGGTATTAATGCGGTTTTAAAAAGGCTCTCTATTGGGAGAAAAGAAAGTTCTCCAATGGTTCTGGGGATTCTCTGCCCTTCCTAAAAAAAGCAGGGTACATAATTATTTACCCACTACCGTAACTATAAAAAAAACATAATTATTTCGGCTGCCTCTATTGATGCTTGGTACTCAAACGTTCCACGGCAGTGCATTGCTTGTCCAGTTTGTGGTAGTGAACGGAATAATAGCTATTCATGTCTCTGTTCTGGCGTGGAAGTGCAGGGTGCCATCGCTTCCTTTGTTTCTGCTCCTAGTCGACAGCCATGGTTTTCTTCTCCACGAGTTGTGGGTGTGATGTCAGCAATCGATGGAAATGCGGCGGCTGTCAATGTAAAACAATAGTGAATATGCAGTGGGTGGATCACTGGCTGTTCTTGTGGTGGCTTGTGGCGGTCCTGGGGGTGGCAATCATGGTGAAATAGAGCATATTGAAGTTGTTTTTTTTTTTAAATCTTATTTAGGACTGTTGGTGTGTGTCACTGCACAAATAGCTGTTGTTGGTAGCTTTCAAGTTAGTGGAGATGTTCATCATCCTTCCTCCTTCGGGATAATCTATGACCTGGATATTGGGCAGAGTGCTTCGGTTGTGGTAGGAAGGAGACTGGTTAGCATCTTGCTGACTTTGAAGAGCTTGAAAGGCATATTTTGGTAATGAGCCGAACGCTATCCCTTCCTTGTATTCTTTGATCCAGAGGTTGGATTATCTTTCAGCCTTTTTTTGGGTCTCATTAGGCGTAGGACTGATTGAGCTGTGGATAGACAGCTAGAGGTACCAGCTGTGGTGGAGAGGAGTATTGTGGAACCTCCTTGAGATCCTGCTTTTCCCTCCAAGGAAGTATCTTTGGGCGTGGCTATCTCTTTCATGGCTAAAGGTAGTACTGAGGAGCCAGATCCGGATCTGCCTTCAGTTCAATCAGGTTTGGTCATCCGTGTGTTGGAACTCCTATGTCTCCTTGGCGTTGTCTTTTATTTCCCTTATCCCTTGTGATATTGAAGTCTGTGATTACGTTTGCTGCTCAAAAGCTACGACTGCTTGGGGTTTGAATGGATGGATTTGGGTGGAAACATGAGGGAGAGTGTCGCCTCTTTCAAAGAGTAAAGATTTTGAAACCTATCACGGTCATGGGTTTGCGCTGGTTGTCGACGATTATTAGCATCATTGGTTTGACGTTATCCAGAGTAAGAGTAGCTGTAGCTTTTAAGGTTCTTCTATTCTCTTGGCTACGAAGAGGATGAGGTCCCATCCTGATGCTTATTTGGGTATAGTGGCCCTGCCATGTGTGATGGAAAATAAAGGACCTGACCCCACGGTGAGAGCCATTCCTCTAGGCCCCAGAAGAATGAAAATCTGATCCTTTTGAGACCGAGGTCTCAAGACATTCTTTGGTATGCCTGGCTTTTTTTCAGGAATGGTGGTCGAGGTAGAGGTCTTAGTCCCTTGTTGTCTTGGGTTGCGCCTTCCTTGGGCTGGTAGTAGGCGTATTGGAATCTTTTTGGTCCATGCTGGTTGGGTTTCAAATACGATTTAGAACTTTGACCCTTTTTGTTGCCTTGTGGCCTCTTTCACTCTTCTTTGCTCCTTGCCTTGGTGACATTCAGAGTTTGTCAACTCTGGCTCATTGCCTTATTAACCTAGGTTTTGACTATTGTTTCATGGGGTGATGTATGATGCGCTACAATAATCTAAGTCATGCAGGCCATGATCGTACTATATGGTGTTTGCTTGCAGGGACAGTCATTTGGACGTTTTGTTTGAAAATAGTAAAACGACGATAATTGAAAAATAGTGATGTCAATTTAGCTGTATATTGATAATTTTTTATTCATCTTGATCATTACTTGTTTATTACTCTATCTGTCATCTGTTTAGAGGCTATTTGTTTTCTTTATTATGTTTTTCTTTTTTGATCATTTTAAGAGTCTATGTTAGAGAATATTGATGTATAATAGAGTCCTTTCTTTACTTTTCTCATGACTAGGTGCTTTCTAATTGAATTAGTAATATTCTTGTGCTATCCATGCATTGTACATTCTTGTTAGAAAATTTACATTTTTGCTATACATTAGAAGATTAAGTTGGGAAATTTTTTGCCTGTTTATCACCCAATTCTCCACCTGAATTATGGAGAACTAATAAATGGGTCATCGGTAAATCGGGTGATTGATAGATAGATAGTGGTGATGGATCTGGGTGCGGGGTGACTCCCCACCCGGCCTACATCTGATGTACTAGCATCCCTTTGAAAAATATATTTAATGACATTGCAGTTGCTATTTCCTGAGCACTGAGGTTTGAAAGCATTACATTGACCTTTTACCTTGTCCTGCTTTTTTCAGGCCTACACATAAGGCTTACAACATATTGCTTGATGCTTTTGCCATCTCAGGAATGGTGGAGCAAGCTCGGACTGTGTTTAAGAGCATGAGAAGAGACAGGTTTGGTTATCCTTTTTCACTGCCTGATCTTTTCATTTTCTCATGTGCGGACAACATTTTTGCTGCTTCTGAGGTTAAAAGTACAAGAGTCTCAATAGCATTATTTTGCCCTGTTCTTGCAGGCTTACCCCTGATCTGTGTTCTTACACAACCATGCTATCTGGGTACGTAAATGCGTCTGACATGGATGGAGCTGAAAAATTCTTCAGACGGCTGAGACAAGATGGGCTTCAGCCTAGTGTTGTCACATACGGGACATTGATCAAGGGGTATGCCAGGTCAAATGAACTCCAGAAGATGATGGACAAGTATGAAGAGATGAAAAAATCTGGAATCGCAGCAAACCAAGTAATATTCACCACCATGATGGATGCGTATGGGAAGAGTGGGGATTTTGGGAGTGCTGTGTTGTGGTTCAAGGAGATGGAAGTTTGTGGGTGCCCTCCAGATCAAAAGGCCAAGAATATTCTTTTATCGTTGGCAAAAACCAGTGAAGAAAAAGCGGAAGCGGAAGAGCTTGCAGGGATTGCAAAAGTTAGTAGTGTTGCTAACAGTTTGAATCCTGAGCTCTCTGATGGGAGTAGTGAGAGTGATTATGATTCTGAAGATGACGAGTATGAGGATATAGATGAGGAAACCGAAGAATCCAAGCGTCTTGTTGAAGAAGAAATTAACTTGGCTGTGATTGGGCATTGAATGTTATGCGCTTTTATCTAGTATCTTGGCACCGTTCTCTTAGAGATGTTTTGAAGTACGACTGTCCTATAGGTGTAGACAGAAGCACACGCATATACAGGCGCAAGTGTCAAGGAGGCGCCAAGCCGTTCCTAGGTTGGAACGTATAGCTATGTAATTTTGATTGGGATGCCTTTTTGGCAGGCGGCACATGGTAGATGGGTTGTATTGTAGTCGAGAAATTATTAAAATTTTAATGCATATATTTTATAAAATGTAAGTCTGTAAAATATAGCTTTATATTATCTTGAATCTAAATTTAGGCTTTTTAAAATGATGTTGATTGTTGATATAATTTTGAGAAATTTAAAATTTTAATTATTATGTACACTATTTAATGATCAATGTAGACCAATTGGATAAAAAATATATTATACATTAGAAAGAGAGAAAAATTTCATGTGTATACTAATCTAATATATTTTAGTGTGATCTCTGTTTATTTTTCTATTTATGTAGGTATATCAATATGTAGCATGAAATGCTCCGGTCTAGGGTGTTTTCTTGCTATTGAACTAAAAATGTCTTACGGTCCGTTCTCATTTATTATTGGAGAGGATAATCTATCATAGATCACTTTTTACAATTGGGCAGTGTTTCCCACAATGTTAGTTACATGAGTGTTCCCGCAGAATGAGGCCTAAGGGTATGGTGTTTCTCATAAAGATGACTTTTTTTGGTCATTTAGATAGGAAACTCATTAGTCTAAGGTATTTTTTGCAAAAATTGTGTAATATTTTTTTTTTCTGTAGTCTGTGTACTGTTGATGATAGGTTAGAAAGAAAGTCATAAACAACAACCACATAGTTGAAGTTTCCTCGTTTCACATTTATCTATCACTAGTATTGACGTTCTTGTTTTTCCAAGCATTCAGTAAATCTTTGTTTTGTATATTGTTCATTTGTAACCATTGTTGTCTTCATCACTTCTCATACGTTATTATTGGTGGACGCAGACCATACATCCATGCCCAAAGCAGTTATAAGTGGGATCTGCATCGAGAAGAAACAAAATAGTATTCTCAGGCACAAAGTTGGTCAATAACATCTGATCTTAAAAAAAGGTAGTGACAAAATGAACCACACCCATCCTATGAACCGTTGCAGACTTGTAGTGTACGAGGAAAACAACTAATATTACGGTCTAAATGAGACTCACCATGACTGAAATTAGTCATAAATATGGTTGACTACAATAATAAGATCTTCATTTGGATCTTTATTCTTATTTGGGTGTAAAAGTAAAAGATTTTGTTGTTGTTTCCTTCTTTACTCATCGAACAAGGTAATTTTTTGTCTACATATATGTGCAAACAACTTATCTGCACCCAAGGCTATTATAGTTGTTAATGTACTCTAGGTCAATCACTAATGTACTTATGGATAGTTACTAATGAATTTTTGGTCAATGGCTCATGGTCAATTGCTATTGCACTCTTAGACAAAGACTAAGTACTCTTGGTCAATTGCTAATGTACTATTGATCAATGATGAATGTGTTTCACTTGAATGAGAAGATATATTGTAGGTGGAGGCAAAACTTTAATCTTCTATCAATATAGAAATGTTGCCATTAAACCGTACTCCAAAAAAAAGTTACAAATATACAAGCTCTATATAAAAAAGATGCACTATGTTTTTGTTGAAGTTTTGTTGATTTCGCAAAATCTAAGGCAAAGTATAGACGTGGACGGTAGGGGAGTGTGACGAATTAGGAGGGATAATGTAGGTTAATGAAGGAGAACATGGTGAAGGAATAACCACCGACGATGATCAAATATGATGGTGAGTTCCGCATTCAGGGGCGGACCGAGAGGGGGCTGGGGGGTTCTAGCTAGGGGTGTTCATAACCGGTTAACCGGCTTTTCGGTACCGGTTAACCGGATTGTCGGTTAGTCAAATTTAATAACCGTAACCGGTTCATTTAGAAGCGTTAACCGTCGGTTTCGGTGCAGTTTTACCGGTTTAACGGTTAACCGAAATGATGTAGATTTATGTATTTTTTTCGTATAATTATTAAACAATGTGCGATTTTTCTGGTTTTGTTGCGATATTAAACCGGTTAACCACCGATTTTGATAAGATTTTTATTGGTTTTGGTATAATTCTAACCATTAACTATATAATTGTATATTTATTTTGGTAAATCTAATAATTAACCATATAGTTTTATACTTATACTCAAAAAATTAAAAAAAAATTATAAATTAAATGCTTAAACGGTTTTTTCCGGTTAACCGGATTCGTCAAAATCAATAACCGGAACCGGAACCGGGAAACTAAACAGTTCGGTTAACCGGGTTTCCAGTTTCGGTTTCACCGGTTCCGGTCCGGTTTGGCGGTTCCGGTTTTCCATGAACACCCCTAGTTCTAGCCCCCCTGAAAATTTTGAAAATTTGTCAAATTATTTTTATAAATTTTTAAAAAATACAACATAATATAAAGTTTTAAAGAAAATTAGTGTCAAATTTTTTTTTAGCCCCCCCTAAATAATTTCTGGGTGTCAAAAATTTTGTTAGCCCCCCTAAACAAAATTTCTGGATCCGTCACTGTCCGCATTGGCGTATGAGAAAGATATTTGACTGTGTGTGTTGACCTCCATGTAGGCAAGGTTTTTTTTTTATACGTGGGAACCCACAACTATTACTATTAGAGTGCACTTTGAGTAAACCCATGAGTGACACAATAGTCTACAAACAACCAGATAAACCACACAAGATGATAACTCAACGGAGAAGAGATAGTTTAGAGAATTTGAACTCGGGACTCTTGCTTCACTACTCCACCCGCTCAATTACCCTTGTGCACCCCATATGTAGGCAAGTTGCCTTTGTAATTGTAGGTAGGTAATCCGTTACGGAGACATTAACGTTTTCTTATTCGGTTTTTTCTTCTTCGTTCTCTTATTCGGTAGTTTGTGTCATTTCTTCCATATTAACCGCACTGACCAACATCACGGGGTAGAGAGAAAAGGAGGAGATGAAGGTGACATGGAAGAAGAAGACGCCTTCCAAGACGGGAGGAGGTATCTCTCGTCGTTTTCCTCACCTTCCTTTCGGAGACAGCGACGAGTCCGATGTTCGTTTACCTACCCCTACCTCATCCAGCGATAATAATGGCAAAACCCTAGGAGAGAACTCCGTTACTCCTACTAATGTTTCCTCTGACACCGTGGCCAGCTCCGTTGCTGATTCCTTCGGTGATCAAGGAAATAGTTTAGCAGAGGTAATCTGCTTCTTTTTCTTTCTTTTGCCTTTGCGTTGATCTATTAGTACCAATTCACTCCTGCCTCATCTTTTTATACTATTTTATTTCTCGAAAGGAAGGAAGATACCGCGAAGCACTTGGGAAATGGGAGACTGCCATCACTCTCATGCCAGACAAAGCCGTTTTGCACGAACAGAAAGCTCAAGTTCTGCTGGAAATCGGAGATGCTTGGGGTGCATTGAAGGCAGCTACTCGTAACATGAATCCTTCACTCCCTTCTTCTTTAAAATATACACTTTCATTCTTCACTGCTTCTTGTGATATTAATGTCTGATCAATTTTTCGATACTAATTCGGCTTCATATCTGTGTGTTATTGGCAGGTGCCACCGAATTGGATCCTTCATGGGCCGAGGTATGTTCCTCCAATTGTCCTCTACAATGATCTAACATCGTTTATAATCCTGTACATGTATGCATATAAGAAAAAGAATCCTTCCGCATAGAAAATAAAACCTTTTTTGTTGCCTCAATGTGTTGATCGATTATCAATTATGACCACTGCTAGTGTTGTCAATGCTTTTGTGTTCGGCTAATCTACAATTTCACGATGTAATTTCATTCTTATTCTACTTTCTTATACGAACTTATATCGACTATCTGAGATAAAGCGTTCTTTCTCCATTACCATTGTTTGCTGTGACTT
The DNA here is from genome assembly GCA_023374045.1 of Limonium bicolor. NCBI lineage: Eukaryota > Viridiplantae > Streptophyta > Magnoliopsida > Caryophyllales > Plumbaginaceae > Limonium > Limonium bicolor. The sequence goes on from CM041778.1 coordinate 142,939,010, forward strand.
TAATTTTGAAGGGTTAAACAATCTAATTTTTCAAAAGAAACTAAAATTTGATGGCTTCTTACTCTTGTATCATTCCCTTTAACGGGGTGAACGCATGAACAAGCTTTTAGCATATCTTTGCTGAATCCCAGATTTAAATCCTTTTAGCAAGCTGAAATATGCATATGCAAGCACCCAAAATTAATTCTTGTTCTCGTATGCAGGTCTGAAACATAGACGACCCTCCCAGTTATTTTGTTTGCTGGACAATTTATGCAATTTGTGCTTGTTTCTGTAGGGATGGGTCACTCTTGGGAGGGCACAGCTTAATTTTGGGGAGCCTGATGTTGCTATTGAAAGCTTTGACAAGGCCTTGGCTCTTAAGGTAAGAAATATAATGCCTGCTGGAGATTGAAAATAAATCTGTTAGAAAAAAGTAGCTTGAATAAAGATACGAAGAGGAAGATGAAGAAATATACAGATGCATTTTGATGATGGCATATGTGACTCTATTTATAGATGAAGTTTACAATGGCTACTAGCTTGAGTTCATGAACTAATCAACTAACTGGAGACAATTTTACTAATATGAAAAGTGGGAAACAAACTCAACAACTAAATAAATAAGTGGCAGACTTCTGAGGGAAATAAAAGAAATGTGACTATATTAAAATTAGGATTGTTTGCTTAACATTCTCCCTTTATGCTGATTTTCGATCGAAGTCATCCCCACTTTTTTTAGCCTTAACAAAGGCTTTATGCTTCAAAGTTTTGGTGAGAATGTCAACTACTTGATCCTGTGATATGCAGTACTCAACTTCAATCTTTGACTTCGTATTTGATCTCTTAAGAAGTGTTAAAGTGTCTCAATATGCTTACTCCTGCTAGGGTTCTTCACCAAATTAAGAGCTGAAGTGTTATCAAGGTTCTTGTGTGATATCTATATGACTCATTAGGTACCACAACCACTTCGCTTGACAAGCACTTGTTGTAGCTATGACATACTCCATATGACAAGTTGGTAGTGCAACAATAGATCGCTTCTTGGAAGACCATGAAGATTTTCAGCGTTAACACTTCAGCTCTTAATTTGGCGAAGAACCCTGTCATACATGGCAGGAGTGTGCATATTGAGACGCTTTACAACTTCTTGAGAGATCATGTTACAAAGTTAGAGATTGAAGTTAAATACTACTAATTAGAGGATCAAGTAGCTGACATTCTCACCCTTGGTTTTAAAATGCGTGATGCGCTCTGATGCGATTAGGCTCCAGAAGCGATGCATGATGCGTGAGGCGTTGACGCGAGCGCATCCGATTGTGATGCGATGCTTACTAAAAAATCATTTCTAAATTTGTGTAGACAACATTTTATACATATGAAGTAATAATTTGACACAATGGAATAAAAACCTAAGTCTAAAGTAATCGAGTGTCAAAGTATTCAATCCAAACATCATAAGAGAATAAAAACATCCAAACACAAGTATGAAGTAATCAATCCACACAAGAGAAGAATAACTTTTAAAGATAACAAATTTCATATGAGACTATTTAGATATCACCGCATGAATCTATTGGATGTCATCAACACAAGATTAACTAAATCATTTTCAACGTTGGGAGCACCAATATCCTCTTCAAGTTCTTCGTCCTCCTCATAACTCAAGTTCTTCCTAGTAAAAGTGGATGCAAAAAACAACATTTTTTCCCCTAGAACTTGAAGGATTTTCTCTTTCCTCCTTAATGATATAGTTTTTTAGATTGGATCATTAACCCCCTATGAGTCTCATAATCATCTCATATCATCAGTTGTACACATGCAAGACATCACGCATACACACAAGGCTCATTCAAGCTTTAAGACCATTTCTAATGTCCTTGTGTTTTATATTGCTCTCAACCCAACAATAAGTGCATAGGGTCAAACTAGATTGATATACAAAGAACAATAAAAACAGAGATCAGACGAAGAAGTTATGTCAAAAACAAGTTTACGCAAGCTCAGGGCGCATCAGGGTCGTATCGGGCGCATCGGAACACATCACGGTCGCATTCTGACAAAAAACGCCTCACTTCCATGGATGCGATGGGGTGGTCACATCACATTTGCATTAGGCGCGCATTTTAAAACTAGGTTCTCACCAAACCTTTGAAGCATGAAGCCTTTTATTTATTAAGCTAAAAATGAAGTTGTGGATGACTTGGATAGAAAATCAGGATTAAGGGAGGATGTTAAAAATAAGAAAACAATCCCGTTTTTTTTTTCTTTAAGAATAGGACTTATTCAGTTGCTGAGTTTGGTTCTACTTTGTTAATTTGTGAGTTAAGTAGCCGATGTCTACTATAATAGGGTCATAGATGGCCGTCTGAAAGTGTATCAGAATATTTCCTCCTATTCATCCTGTTTATTGTTCAGCTATTGTGTTTTTTTCTTTTAAATCAACTGCAAATTAGGCAGACCAGGAGCAAATGGCATATCGTTGGGGATATTTGCTTAGTATATAATGCTTGTCACCACTCTTTAAGTGTTTATTCTTCGTGCCTGTATAGATGCTAATGTCTTTCAGCATATATTGATACTAATGAGTGTAAAATAAAACAAATGCAGCCTGCCTTAAGTGATGCACAAGCTGATAGACAAGTGGCAGTACACCTGGTGAGGAGGCGCAAAGAGCTGCATTCCTCTGGAATTAGTGTAAATGCAAGTCGCTATATGGTTGGGGGATAAACAGGGGACATCGTCAGCAGCTGGTTAGTAAACTTTTTATAGATGTTGGTTGGAGTTCTAAGGACTGAGATAGTTTCTCTATAAAAAATGATGTTTCTATATAGATGACTTGTTTTCATTTGTCAAAGATGAATAAATCGTTTCCTTGTTGTGTACAGTTGAGATTAAATATTCTTCCTTGACCATTGATGGTAGAGGTAGAGTATAATGTATTAATTCAAGGTTATGAGGTATGGGATTCGCTAGTCTACACAGTGTTATTACATGGACTCCCAAAACTTGTCTATCACCTGATGATGGTGCTTGTAAAGTTGAGTATCAATTGTTATTCTTGGTGTAGCTGCTGCCGAGGATAAGCAAAATCAAAGGCCGTTTTTAAACTAGCCATAGGTTTTGCAGCGGGTGAATATCATTTCATCTGTGTGCCAGGTATCTGCAGTCTCAGTAATAAAGTAAGTTTTGTAAGGGCAATTACATTTGAAGGTACCCCCGCCCGACCTTCACTGTGATTAGGCTCTAGAATTAGATCCAGGATCAAGGGACCCCAATGGGTGGATGACGGGGACGCGCCTATCTGTGGCCTTGTTTACTTTCGCTGCATTCTGCAAAAGCTTCCCAACCACCCATGGATCATACCAGAACCACCTCAAATGAAAATACTTCTCCTTCTTCTCATACTACCCAACAACCTGTACCACAACCTCTGCCTGAAGCTACAGAAACAGTTCCAAACCAGACAGATCTTAGAAGATCAACTAGAATTAGGAATACCCCCTCTTATTTAGATGATTACTACACTGGTTCATCCATTTTAGACGATTCAGACTCATTTACCATCATTATTTCAAATAGACTAAAGCTCTCTGAAACACATATGACTCAACCTATCCAAACAGATATTCTATCTCTTACCGACATAACACCAAAATATGTATGTTCTGTCAAACAAAATGAAGATTATGAGAAACTTCTTCATACTGCTGATCCCATCACATATGAAGAGGCTTCTCAACATACCCACTGGAATGAAGCTATGCAGAAAGAACTGCAGGCTCTCATTAAAAATATAACCTGGGAATTGGTTAAACTGCCCAAGCATAAAAAGGCAGTGAGTTGTAAGTGGGTCTACAGAACAAAGTTTAAAGCAAATGGGATGATAGAAAGACATAAAGTTAGGTTAGTCGTCAGAGGTTTTTCACAAAAATATGGCATAGACTATACTGAAACTTTTTCACCAGTAGTAAGAATGTCTACAATAAGAACTTTGCTTGCTGTTGCAGTTAAAAAACATTGGATAACTGATCAATTGGATGTGAACAATGCTTTCATACATGGAGACCTCCATGAAGAAATATATATATGCAAATTCTCAAAGGTCTCCAAATTGAAAGCAATTCCCTTTATGGGTTAAAGCAAGCATCGAGACAATGGTTTTCAAAAACTAAGTGATTTTCTAAAAAATGTGGGATATACCAGATCTGAAAATGATTATTCCCTGTTTTTCAAGAAGACAACCGAAATTGTCACTTTTCTTGCCATTTATGTAGATGATATTCTCATATGTGGAAACTGTCTAACAGAAATAAACAAATTAAAACAAAAACTTGATAAAACTTTTAAGATTAAAGATTTAGGAAAACTTCACTATTTCCTAGGAATGGAATTCATCCATCACAAACAGGGATTAATCATTACACAACAAAAATTTTGTTCTGAAATATTAACAGAATACAATATGTCCCGCACTACCTCTGTCACTGCCCCCCTTCCCATTGGAAAAAAATTGCTTGCTGATACAGGAAAACTTCTTGACAACCCCACACTTTATCGAAGCTTGGTAGGAAAACTAAATTTTTTGTTACACAGTAGACCTGATATCAATTTCACTGTACAACTATTAAGCCAATTTCTTCAAAAACCTACAGAAGCACATTACCAAGCTGCCTCACACACATTGAGGTATTTAAAAGGTACTTTCTCTTATGGGTTACTTCTAAACAATGCCTCTGATTTCAAGTTAACAGCTTATTGTGATAGTGATTGAGCTTCTTGCCCAAACACAAGAAAGTCCGTTTCAGGTGTTTACATTCTTTTAGGAGGCAGCCTAATTTCTTGGAAATCCAAGAAACAAGCAAGTGTCTCACTTTCTTCTGCTGAAGCAGAGTATAGGGCCATGAGAATTGTCACCTCAGAACTCGCATGGCTAAGCAGAATCATCAATGATTTCGGTATTGAAGATGTTGAACCCATTCCAGTCAAATACGACAACAAGTCAACTGTATATATTGCAAAGAATCCGGTTCTACACCAAAGGACAAAGCACATTGAAATAGACATACATTATGTACGTCAACAAATCTCATATGGGATGATATCTGTTCAGCACATCTCAAACAAGGATCAACTTGCATATTTCCTCACCAAAACTCTCTCAGGAAAGGATTACAGAAGTATACTACATAATGTTGGTCTACATTTACTCCAAAACATGTCCTAGACGGTCAAGTTTTGCGGGGGGTGTTAGTATGTATCTAGGGGCTATTATGTAATCTTCTAGATTGTAACTAGGTCTCCTTTATATGTAAGTTTCTGTTACTTATCACAGTATATAAAAAGACATCTCTCTATAATCCAGACACTACATACTGATATACACGAGCACATTTGCTCTTTTAGTAATGAAATAAATCAAAAGCTCTCTTGGTTTCTCACATTATCGAACGTAGTAATTCACCTTAGTATGCTAGCTAGCTAGCTAGCTTGTCGTCGAGGAACTGTAAATAAGTACGCGCATGCATCCTAATGGGTGAGGCGAGTACACAAAATATATTGCATAAAAGTGAATCTGACATTAAGGACGAAAAAGTTTTATGTTTCATAAAGGATCTTGCGAAATATACGGGCGGCTGGGCGAGGGTACAAAATTGTGTGCGTGTCGAGTTGTGATCATCATATCTCAGAGCCCTCTTTGAGGACCCGTTTTCCCACCGGGTTTTGAGCCGGGAGGAGGAACACCGGGGCTGGTGGTGGACCCTGACGAGGCCTATGTCAAAGAGAAAGCAAGACAGACTCTCAAGTTAGCAAAATAGCTTGGGTGCTCTGTCCTTGATGAAGGTCGTGCCCTCGGCAATCTAGAAGGCATCATTCGCGAGCAGAGGGACTCCTACCGCCAGAGGTGTCAAGAAGCCAAAGATGGGTCAGGGGTTGAGACCGATCGGAGTTCGCAGGTCTCCTCAAGAAACAATTCCAGAAGGGAACTGAGGCCTAGGAAGTGTGTGTTAGGGTTTAGCAAATTTTCACGTGTTCAGAAGGCTACGAGTAGAGGTAAGAGTAGGGTTAAATCCAAGTTTTAAGGAATGGGTAGCCTCGTAGATTATTTGCAAGGGTAGGTATAGAAAGGTATGACATCCTCAGTAGCGTTTGTAAGATCATGGACGGTAGTTTTGTGTAAGCCGAATGGTAAGATGTGGGTTGTATTATAGGATGGGGGTGGACACTCTTTTCCCCCCCTAAGCTTTTTTCCTTTGGGTTTTGCTTAGACGAGGTTTTAACGAGGCCCACACTGACCCCATCCACCTGGTATACCAAACCATTTATTATAAAATCGGCGAAATGCCCAAATTATCAAAAAAAAAATATAGTATATATGATTGGATTGGAGTGTACTATACTGAACGTACAAGGCAAAAAATAGTCCTTTACGAACACTCTCCCCAGCCCAGCTTTCTACGGACGATGATATCAAATCCCATTAAAGGGAAGATAAGCTGTTAGCTTTTCCCAATCTGAAAGACGACAGCTTTGTTGAGGACAACACCAAAAACGGTTCCAACGAGATGAGTACATATGTTTGAACTTTGAACATGTTAAATGCTGTCTTGCTTTCTGCTACTTTTAGATTATTTATGTTTCCCTCAATTTTTCATAAAAATACTACTCATTATTACAAAACTTTATATAACATCATGCCATACCATACATTTTAGATATGGTATCATATAGTCTCTGAGTTTCATAATCAATTAAAACAATACTTCCTCCGTTCCACAATATCTGTCATTTTAGAAACTTGCACACTTATTAAGAAAAGTAGGACAATGATACATATGCCCCTACTTTTTACTTTTTCATTTAGATAATAATTACTTTTATATTGAATAGTAGAGGTAAGTGAAAGTGAAAGGGGGTGTGTCAAAAAACTAGAATGACAGATATTTTTAAATAAGAGTCTCCTCCTAAAACGACAAATATTAATTAACGGAGGGAGTATAAAAAAAATAGTAAAGTCAATTAACTACGTTATACTCATTATTACAAAAATTTATATTACTACTATTCTTACAATTCATTATGCACAGCCTATTTTTATTTTTTAAAAATTGAACCGATTTTCTTCAGTTGGGTTTTAAAATGAATAAAACAGAATTGCATACCTGTCTTACCATTTCCCAAAATCTCTCTCTCTCTCTCTGGAAATAACAACTTCTTTTGTTTTTATCACGTGCTTATCTATCTTACGTACTGACGTGTTTTGTCATAAACATTTCAATGTGCCCTAGTATGTAGCACCAACCAACCTATCATTATTTGTCAGTCAGACTCAGAGATGATGTCAAGACACTCTTACTTTTAATACTAATGATGTCTCAAATCTGCATGGCTGTTGTTGGCACGCTAGCTTATCCTCCAGGCTCCAGTTTCAGTTGGAAGTGAAGTGACTACAGCATTGTTATCTGCCGACGATGACGTCCTTTTTGTTGTCTGTTAATCTGTTGTTTGTAGCTGCTTCGAACTAGACATTTATGTAAAGACACACATATTTAGCGTTCTGCTGTTGATTGACAATACTTTATCGCCAGAGAAAAGAGTAGAAAGGATAAGTACTACTTTTAAATAGCTTAAGGACAAATTAAAGTAATAATACTAAATAATGTATAGAAAAAAAGATGAACTCTCATCTTTATAAACCTATGTAACGATTTTACTACTAATTGAAGATTTTTTTTTAGTCCTTCGAGAAAAAGATTGAAGTTGATTGGTTGCGCGTCATTTACATTTGTCTTATGTCCTCTGGGTTCTAATCTCCATGGGTTTATTTCATTCTTCTAGAGACTAAATATATTTAAATAACCAACAAAACCAAACCCTTGTAAGTTTTCAAAATTAAACTATATTATGCATCGGATCGGCGCTTTCGAATTTTGAAATCAATCGACATGTTACATTACTTAATATTCAAAACATATATAATCTGATTGGAAATTTTCAAAAGTAATTTGCTTGTTTGAGTTTAGTAGTACAATGTAGTAGTAGTAGTAGGTGTTTAGGGTCAATTATTCTTTACACAACTACTTTTACATAGTTTCTTAAATTGATTTTTAATAGCTAGAGATGTACTTTAGAGTCAATGTTGCTCTTTTAATACTCAGTAAAAAAAAAAAGGAGATTATATTTAATGCTGATTAAAAATAGTTCAATCATGATGACGCGACGACCGTTAAAAGGTGGAGAATTCAGACGCACAGTTTAGTCAGAAAAGAAAAGTCACGGGTTTCAACAAATTATCAGATAATTATGACCTAATAATTAGATATATTGGCCGCATTGATCGGCTCAAGAAACTTATACTCTCTTCTGGTTGTACTAGTATTCAAAAAGTAAAATAACCAGGTAAAAGAAGAAGAATGGTGATCGAGAAGACCCATCGCAATGAGGAGAGATGCTGAATAAAGTTGGGTCTGACAAGTTTTTATAAAATTAATAATAAAGGGAAAATATAAAACATATGTAATCAGATTTTTAGAATTTTCAATCATAAATATATTTATTTTTTAAAATTTTGTAGTTCAACTTTTTAATATATTTTTAATATTTTTAGTTATCTTGAATTTTTAAACATTAATTCTTATATTATCATTTAAATATATTTTAAAAATTACATAATATAACATAAAATTAAAAGTAAATAAAAAATATTGATATAAAAAGCAAAACATTTTCTAAAAAATTGACTATTTTTAATTACATATTTTCTCATGTTACTCTATAAATTAAAAATCTGACTGTAAGTATTAAATGAATTGTTTACATCTTTTTATTATATTTTGGTTAAGGCGTTCAATTCTTATAGTAATTATTAATAAGTTGTAGGATTTGGTTATATTGTAATGATATATGTTACTAAAGAAGTTAATACTGTTATTTTCCATGATTGAACACAAGTATCATATTATCTCCGAATCATACAAATTAAACTATAAACGATAATACCCACGTGATGTCGCCTCATTGTCCCTACCTTAGTTAATAGTATAACTAAAATGAATGCTTACGGAATATTCCATTACTATATAATACGACTACTACACGTGAACCCCTTTTCAATGCTGGCAAGTAGTGGTATATAAATCTGCCTAGGTATCAAATCATCATTTCAAAAATAGAAAAAAGGATCTACGAAAAGGCAATTGGTAAATATTAAAGTTTCAATAATAGAATTGCAGCAGCAGCATGAGTTTGAATTTTGAAGACTCGCCGAAGTGGGTAAGAAACAAGACTCGGCAATTCTCATGTCTAACCCTTTCCTCATTAGGATATTTCTCCGCTTAGTGTCCTTTCTAGTTTTAGTCCCATTAAAAAATTTCGTTTAATAACTTTTTCCTTTCTAATTTTATCATATAATAATATTGTA